>NQII01002100.1:38665-104424 GCA_002778355.1 Clitarchus hookeri | reverse complement strand
TCCTGGTATATATATTGCACGAGTGCTTGTTCTGTTTAATATGTATTGATACACGACTGCAGTGTTCCTGAGAGTACAAATTGTACACGTCACTCCAGTTGGTAAGATTATATGTGTATGTGAACCTACCCACAGTCTGGACGGGGCCGGGTTAAATAAATTCGTCAGACTGCCTTACGTGTCACTATATTAAGTCTGGGTTGCAGTTTCCACGCTGTATTTGAGGTATTCAAGTGTTAAAGTAGCGTTATTCTTGGTTTTGAACAAGCACATTACTCTCACCTCCAATTCTGACAACACTAGTGACCACGCGACCATGGGTTTGCATGTAACACGTGCCGCTGCATCCGCTACATCTCACTCACACTATCAGAAGGTGCATTGTTGCGGTGACATAGAGTGTTGTCATTGAGTAAGGGGTGAGATTAGCAGAGCAGTGCATTCACATATTAACACCTGCATATATCGTACGTTGCGTGAGGGTACACTACATTTTCATATTTGTGTCCACCATTTACAACACATATTGCTTTTTCTGGGGCATTTACGATTTACGTAGGCATAATGAGTTGTTGCAAAGCTATTAAATGAATAACAGTATTCACGCAAGTAATTTCTTTGAGTAGTACACTTGCTACTCTTGTCATTACACAGGAACATTTTTACAAAAAAAATAATGTTGTTACTTTGAGAAGGTTTGTACTGTCGCTAAATGTTTCCGCTTTATGTTTTTTTTTTTTATATTTTAAGTTAATGTTTAAACAGAAGTTTTTTTTAACATGCTGATAGTAGCCACAAAGTGAAAAATATGTAAATCATATCGATAGTACCTAGTTGATTACTTTACCACTGTTATTAGGTAGTTGAAGTACATGCAGTGTTATAAAAAAAAGGTCTATGTATTTGAGTACTTGAAAGCCTTCAGTGCAAAGAAACAACCAGAAATTGTAGTTTTGTCATGAAATACAAGGAATCATATCGCTAAAGTCTATTTTGGGCAGGGAAGCACCTACGGTTTTGGAACTGTGGGGAGGGGTGTTGGGGTTGCACAAAAATGTTCCTCTATAAATAGGTGATTACTTGACAAAGCCGTTATGTATTTACAACTCGTTTATAAACGTATGCATATATTTCGTAAACGGTAACTTAAGAACATAAAATAAATTGTAATTTTAGTTACCTTTTTACCAATTTTATTATAACGAGACAATAAATGTATTGTTAAATGTAAAAAATAATAGCATTTATATTTAAAAACTGTCTCTACTTGGCAACATTTCAATCAATAATATCAACATAATGGCAACTTCGCCAAGGACAGTTTCTTACTAGTGTATTTTGTAAATTAAATCAGACACAAATGTACCGTATATGGAATAAAACAGAAATACATATATCATGTGTAACAATTTTACTAATTTAAATTGCAAAGAAACTTATTAAATATCAAACAATGTAAATAAAGAAATCCGGTAACGATTTTTAAACACTGCTGTCAGTCTACGGCAATTCTCTAAATAATTTTAATATCATAACACAAATGCAAATACACTTGTGGCATTTTCGTTCCAGTAAACGAGAAACTATTTAACAATAACACTGCAAATATATACATTTTCAGAGTTCAATTGAACAAACTGTACCTTACACAAAAGTTTGTAAATACAATTACATTAACTTTTCAGTAATACACACTAATTAAAACTCTGGATAGATATACTAGAAGCTGCGAAGAAGTATTTAAGATGAAAGCCTGGCACCTGCTTAGAAATGTCAGTGAAACTACAACAAAATATACATTTTTTTTTGGAACATGGTGCAACCGGCAAAAACCTCGTGCGCAGAGCAAGTCCGTTCGATCTCTCCGTTCTTATGGTGTTACGCAAGAACGTTTCTTCCCACGTAATGTTAACCAACTTTCTGCACTGCTTGCTGTGAAGTTACCATTTGGGGTTACTTTTTCAATGACAACCATGCTGTAAATGTTGTTTAAATGCGTGCGACCAATTTCGATTTCCTGACAAGATATGCTATCGCTGTCGTCTGTTGATTGCAAAGAGGGGGTTGGGGGCAATGTGATATTTGTTTAATGTGGCTATTTAGTTTCCTTGTTTTGTTATTTTCCTAATTTTTGCTCAACAAAAGACTGAAGAGTAACTGTCCTATTGAGTTTTTCGGCACAGATGTGACCGTTTTTAATTCTTTGTTGGTTGGTTTTTACTATCAGTAAATAAAAACTGGCTAAGGAATAAAGTGATTCAACAGTTTTCTCATTTATTTTTGTCAGATGTTAAAATATTGGTTTCTTTTGTATTAACGTAAACATTTTTGGTGACATTGTGCTCTGTGTTGCACAGGATTTGCGGGGTAGCATTTAAGTTTTCTGACAAATATGTTACATAAGCTGTAATCACGGCTTCATAATAATGTGGTGCAAATTCTTGTACTTGCCAGCTCTGAAGGTCGTAATGACTTGCTGTTAGCTCACTATTGTATTACTTAATGTGTTATGGAAGATTGACATTGAAGTTCATATAGTAGCCGTATTGTACCAATTCAACTGAAATGATACGGATAACCTTACATGATTAAAGGCTGGCTATAATCAAACTATATCTTTTACTCCTCCTTTACATTTCCATGCAACCTAAATCTCATGAAAAAAAAATGTTATTTAACGTGTTATCCTTACTATCATTTCTCATAAAGCTTTTTATTCTGTGAAGGGTTGGGGTGGAGGGGGGATCATGCCCACGTGCCCATGCACTGGGTGCGCCCCTGAGTCTTTGCGTACTGTTTAAAAAAATGTAAGCTGGGATAAGAAAGTACCATGACCCGTTAATAGTTTTTATACCGCTAAATGAAATATTATTTTATTTTGGCGCTGAACTATCTTTTTAAACTATCATAATAAATCACAGAACCAATTTCAACATGTAATGTTGCAAAAGGATACGTGATTCTTATTTTAAACTTCTACTGGCATGCACGTTACCTTCAGCCACGGTTGTTTAATATCCTTGGTAACGAGCACATTTTTAAACGGTTAATAATACCGTGTCCTATAATATAAGGTTACAAAGGCAAATATTATGTGACAAACGCCGGTGGTGAATTAGACTGACAGTTTCAGCAACATAATTTTTTATCCTTCTCATAACGTCTCAAGTCAGGTGTATGATTTCATATTGCTTTTCCTTATTTCTATTTGGAATCAAAAGGAATTTCATATTGCGTCTAGCGTTTAGAACATTTTGCCATACGACAAAGGTAGAGCAAGTGTTAAGAAGGTGTAATTAAATTTGATGTAGTAAGTCACGCTGTGTTTACAATTAAGACTAAATTAAAGTTCAAGGATATGCACAGCAGATAATACGTTATCTTTGGAACTTTGGTTTCCTTAAAGGGTGTGTGCAGGTGTTAGGTGTCGGTAAACAATTACTATATTCATACGCATCTGATAGCTCGAATTTAATTTCCCAAACATTTTCAAATGAACATCTAGCAAACGGTGAGTGGCACCGCTGGCGGGGATAACAAGTCATATCATTTTGTCTCTGAAAATCTGGTTTTTGACCTGGGGGAACTGCATTACTTCTTGGTATTTTTTTACGAAGTGAATAATCTAGAGGTAGGATGACAATATAGATGGGAAAGGATAGGAATGCCTCGAAAATGCCGCACCGGGGTTTGTTTTTGCGTTCTAGTGGCAGCGTGTTTTGTGTGCGTGTCTGTACGACTATCAGCGCTGGTGTGAGAAAAGTGTACAAGTGCAGAGGAATTCCAGGATCCCAGGAGGACATCTAACTGGCGAAAAGTGAGCATGTGATTCTCATCGACGAAAACCATATAGTTTAATATAATTTGGTAAACAGATTTTAAGTATAAAGTGAAAGAGTTTAACTTATTTATAACATGTCAAACGTAGGTCATATATATATACACATAAAACAGTAAATGTAGACATGTTTAGATTTACTGACAGGCCTTGTCTTGTACTGTTTTTCTATCCTTATTACAGATTAGAATATTTTCAAGAAATGTTGGATAGCTACTATGAATATATTTCGTAAGGATGAGATTAGAAAATCATCATTCGCAGTCTATTACACCTGTAATTACACTGTTTTGGTTTAATTTATGAACATTAGCTTAACTGTTGATGTGGCATAATTATATATGTTGGCGAGTGCAGAGGGGCTGCGGGGTTATATAGGGGTTATCCCAGGACCACAACAAAAAGTGGACACTGTCATAAATCTGTGGGTAAAAAAAGAGATGGAACTAGTTCCATGAAATTAGGAAACATTTCGATATTATAAAGTATAGATTAAGTAATTATTCAGCAAAACATAATTTCAGGAATAGTTAAAATTATATCAACCAAAATATGACACGATAAAAAAAGATATGTTGCCGTTGATTATACAAACTTAAATTTATATGATAAGAATTCAAAATACATCACAAGTATATAATAGCCTTATACAGCTTGTCTCAGATATAAATAAACCTGTTGCTAAAGTCTGTGCTATCGTGGAGAAAATTTCTAACACTGACTGTAAACATCAACTACCATACATTAATCACATTACATTACTGAAACTGCCTATTTTTCTCTGGTGACACTCGATTTGTGATTCACTGCAGGAAGTATTGGTATTGCTTACGTTCCAGGAGCTGTATATCGCTGCTGCCAAAAATTTGTGGCATTTTACTCGAAAATGGTGAGTCATGAGCAGTTGCAAATATAGGGCATTATTACTCAATTAACCAACATTAAACTTCCATGATACCTAATGGTAAAAAAGTTGTATTCAATAAGAGGGTGACCATACCCCTGTTATTTTCAATAGGGTGGGACGTGTTACAAATATTTTGCTATTGGGTTGAAGATCTCGATAACGTAAAATACTGTTCAGAATATTGAAATTTAATTTTACGCAGTTTCCAATATTTCGCAAAAATACAATTTACAAACTTAAACTTTAAGGACTCGTATCTCCCTAAGTATTCAGTTTAGAGAAAAAGTGTTCCAATTGTTTTCTGCATAATTTTGCAAAAGGTATCACTCCGCGAAGTTTGTCATAGAGCTCAGTTCCTCTGCGTATATAACATTCAAAATTAATAAAAATATCACAATTTTTCTAAGCTTGAATTTACAATGTTTATAATATAATAGTTTATACAACATGATATAACTGCAAGAAAATTTCAAATTGCCATAGTCGCAGATAACACTAACTAAATTACGTCTACAACAAAATACAAAACAAAAAACTACACACGACTAGGACACAAACACTAAAGAAGCACATANGGGGGGGGGGGGTGCAACAAACAATTATATTACCAAAAAGAACACGCAACACTTAACATAATTATTTATTTTGCAAATTAAGGTAATGTATGAGTACAAACATTTTGTAGAATAAATAGCACTATCGAAAATTACCCCTGAGGAAGAGAGTTGCGTGATTTTTCAATTACCGGGCAGCTGTCAGCGACTCAACAGGTTTAATTACCTGTTGTAACAAGATCTTAGACAGTACTAATTGCTCTAACATGATTTACTAGTGGATTACTACAATAATTACATACTAACGATACATTATTACTAAACATGATTCAGAGTTACATAAATGACGCACTGAGAAAACAATATTGATTTACGGTTAGATGTACCGGATATATTTTATAGCTTAGTTTGGTAGGATTAAGTAATGAAGACGGAAAATTTAGAGAGGCTTTACAAATATTTCAGACAGCTTTTACCTACATTACACTTACAGTTTTCTTACTATTGCAAAACATACACAACATAATCATACATAAATCTTTGTAGTTCGTAACTGTCAACACTGTCTGCCAGGGCCGGTGCAAAGTAACTTCGTGTCCTAGACGCCTCTTCCCCCTCCAGTTAGCGTCCTTTTTTTAAAATTCGTTTCGAGTAACACTCACTTCTACTAATAGTCAAAATTATCACTAATGAAATTGTTTTTAAATTTATCTGTACACATTTGAAACATTAAAAATATACATCAGTTACGTAGTTATAAATCAAATAAAAAAAAACATACCTAATCAAATAAATAATGAAAATTGCAGTAAATAGTACAATCTGACCGGCATGCATATGTTGAATAATAGTTCAGAAAAGCGTGATACGTGCAAGAATATTAACACAGTGTACTCGAGCGAACAATAAAATTGCTAAGGAGTTAGTTACTTTTTTTTTGCCTTCAGCTGTGTAGAAGTTGAATCTTCTTCACTTAAGTCTATGGTTTTCTGTATAAATATAAGTTGACAATCCTACTAGTCTCCTTTTTTCATAGACGAGTAGATGTATGTTTCAGTCAACTGTACCTCATAAAAACTGCACTCACCTGTAACTACAGATACGTGCAGTTTTAGCAAAATTACAAATGAATAAATAAATTACGTATATTACCTTGCAAGATCGACTTACAAATGTAACCATAAACGTCCTATGATGGTGCTTTCTGTGACACCTTTCTTGCAACATCCTGTATCACACTACACATCTCAGTAACATTTATATCCTTTGTAGTCTTCACGGATCAGCAGTTTTTCAGCTTTACACACTATTCAAATACATACCGTGTAGGCTTATCCTGCAATATTAAACGCCACCAATGATAGATTGGAATAAATATGTTACTAGACAATACAAATAATTATTTACCTTTAATTCACTTTTTATTGATCTAATCAGTTATGTGACTTTTACAAATGTTTATAACCAAACTGTAAAGAATTTTATATATTCCGTTGACCGTCCTTGCCACCCTCAGCTTCTGGGCACCCTTGTTCGCCTTTAGGAAACAAGGCCAGCGCGGCCTTGTTCCCTGCTTGTTAATCACATTACAGTTGAAAACAGAAAAATTACTTTTTATTTGCAAAATACACCCATTGCTGTACGACTTTTCTTTAAATAATAGGTTTATATTTAGTTACAATTTTATTACAACTGAAAAAAAATCATCGGCCTGTAATATTTTAAGAATCATTTTAAATAGTTTAATTTGTAAATTTTCTAGTCAATTCCAGTGTGTTTCAGTAATGGCGCCCCATAATACAGAACAGTACATTCTTATTTTTTACGTACAAATACAGAAAACACGTATAATATTGACTCACGCGTGGAATCATAACGAGTTTTGTAGATATTTTTTATGAAATATAACAGATATAAGTGATTGTGAAAATATAACTTAATATCTTATGAAAAACCATGATCCCGAACAAAACTTTCGTTGTTTGATGTGTTTATTATTGATATAATATTTATATACGATAAAAATAGTTTTCGTGTAAAATATTTTAATTGAATTTTGACTGAGTTTCATTTCATGTTGTTAATTACACACCAAAGTTGAATAGCAACAATTTCATCTTGTAGTTTTCCAATCATTTGCATTCGCAGAATATTGGAATGTTTAATTACATTTATTAAACCCTTCGTTAATATATTATATATTAACGGAGACAAGTTACGTTCATGCGTGACACCTGATCACAGCTATTAGGTAGTCGAGAATGTGTCTGTAATTCTAACCATTAAATAACGTTCGCTTTTAGAAATATCAAAGCAATTTACGCAACTCATTGAAATAATAAAATCAATACGCATATAGGTAGAGAAAAAACGTTTAAAATATAAAAAGCCTTACTGGAGTAAAATTGGTATCACTCTATTAACTTATTGTAGCAGCTACTTAACATTAGTTCATGAAAGTAAGTTGTTTGTTGACGTATCTCTGCCTCTTGTAAGTCTGTGCTGAAATTTATAAATGTAATGAATAAATAAAATATAGTGATGCAATTTTTTTCTCGTATTTTAGGATAATCACTTTATACAGATTTAAACTTTGGCGGTAATTTGAGATTTTCTGTGATAAAACATTTAAAATATGACACATCTATAGCAGATTTCCCATTGTAGAGATGACACAAAATGGATTTTTTTTTTTGGTAGCAAAGTAACAGATCATATGCATTTATCATATAATATTATAAAATAAGTCCACATTTTGACTACTTGATGTTGCTTCTTATAACAACAGGTCACACAGTACTTAAAAGCCGGTCTCAATATGATACAGAATTTAGTTGCACAATGCATGTAGTATTGGGACAATATATCGGAATATTTTCATACTTAAATGTGTTCAAGTGTGTGTGATCATAACTGACATGTTTATAAGTGTTTATTGTCGTGTCAGATCGGCGAGCATCGTTGCTGAGATCATTCAGCCCAGACTTGTAGCCCATTTTCCAGCTTCGATCCCAACATTGTCATGTATAAGTGTGGCGCTTCATAAAAAAAGCGCCTGACGAACTGCCTCTGCGTTATTGAAAAACAAAAATTAAATTTTTATGTAATATATTTTGTAGGAAATTTAACATAAATATACGTCCATACAAATAAATACATTTTATACCAAAAAGTCCCAGGTTTTCGTATTTTTTTAAATAAAAATTTGTAATTAAATTTCAAAACTTGGTTTGGTCTGTTATTTCCAGTATTATCATTTTACTAAACTGTTTCGCTCATGGAAAATAATAAAATAAAATAGTTAAAAATATTAGAGTACAGCAGGCCACAATGTTATTGCTCCAGTTCAAAAAGTCCATAACACCAACTCGCCAAGATCTCGCAGGATAAAAAATAGTTACCAATTAAGAGATGATCTAGAATTTTTACTAAATTCTTCCCCTATTTTTCCAACTGTTATCTATGCTTTATATTTTCAGGTATTCATTTCAAACAATTAAAATAAATTAGGTTTATCATTTTTAAATGGCTTAGTTTTGCAAAAGTAGCCTACACTATTTTTTATGAATAAAATAATAAAGATACTAGTAGCAATGACATTGAGTTTGTCATGACATTATTAAAACGAAAACGTGAAAGCACTCCTTAACGACATGTGCTTAATCACACCGGTCCTCAGTTAATGTATCTAACCCGTTGTTGGC
Organism: Clitarchus hookeri; assembly: GCA_002778355.1. Classification (NCBI taxonomy): domain Eukaryota; kingdom Metazoa; phylum Arthropoda; class Insecta; order Phasmatodea; family Phasmatidae; genus Clitarchus; species Clitarchus hookeri. Next base: position 95,421 of record NQII01002100.1, on the reverse strand, counting down.
CACTGCCTTTACCTGGGGCGTGGTTTAAAAAACTTACGGTCACTCGTCGCTACGTGGACGTGGATTGACGTACCAGGGGGGTTGCCGAGCGTTTGGAAAATACATTTGACGTGTTATTCCGGCTATATGCTAGAAGTGACGATGCTGTTCTTGCGTTATTTTACATGTCGAATATTATTACCTCTTATTTTTCTAACTGCAGTCATTATACTCTCAAAAGACTAATATTTCGACTCGTTAGTTCAAACTATGTGGCTGGCCACTTTGCCCAATTGGACAACACTACACAAAAGCTTATCTAGCGAAAAAAATTCTAAGAAATCTACTAAATTTTATGGCAGGTTCTTTTAAATCCTAACACATAATCGTTTAATGGTATAAGAGTAAATAAACATAAACCTACTACGTACTGAGATAAAATTAACCGTATTTATCACTTAAAAAAGGCATGAACAAAACAACATAAACTTTAATAAAACCAACCAGATCAGATGTGCGATAGTCTGCAGGATAGACAGCACAGTTGTTTGTATACTTGGAGCAACTTAATTTGCTTCAACCAGCAGGAGACTCTAGTTTTGGCCCTGAATGTATTGTATCATTCGACACACATTTTGTATATCTTGTTGGGAATTTAAATTTCGCTGTATTAGATGGTACCACGTTAGACGACACACTCACAATCATCTTTATACTCGAGCAGAAGAAATTTGTTTTCTTGGGTATAACTACAGTAAGTGATCGATCATACCGCAGACCAGATAGCAGCGAATTCAGTCTTGTTTCGGCACACTGTATCTAGGAATTCAGACGTGCAATAGCCACTTAGACCGCCAGTTTGAGCTGCACGCGCCAGCAAAATGAAATCACTGGCCTGAGAAATGTTGGAACGCCATTCGCCAATGCACCTTTAAACGTAGGGTAGACTGGGTACGGTTGTGCCAGGGTACGAAAGTGACAGTCGAAATATTAGCCAAAGTATACGGATTAGCGAGTTGTGGTAACGGCGAAGGGAGGGGCTTGCATGTCTGAACCCGTGTCGCAGTATTGCGTCAGTCGCTGCGCGCTGCGTACGCTAGGAGTGACCCGCATTTGTTTTTGACATGCAAAAGTAAGTATTTTTGTTCGATTTCTTTTGATAATTGTTGTTACATATATACAGATTGAGTATTAAGTGTTATTATTCTATATTACATATACAAAAGTAAATAAAAAGCAGTGACCACTTTGTTCATAGATTATTCCATTTTGGCATGGTGTTTGTTTTTATGAAAAAAGTGCGTTGGGTACGGTTGTGACATTTTTTGTGGGTAAGGTTGTGACATAAGTAAAATTTGTGTTTTATTGCTTTAGATGCCCAGACAACGCTTCCGGAAGACCGAAAGGGGGAGGCAAAGCATTACTCAATACGAAAATGCATATATTGAAACAAAACGAGGTGTATCTCTGCGACAAGCAGCAGAAATGTTTCAAATTAATCGAATTTCCTTGTTCAGATGTTGATACAAAGATGTTTATTTTTTTGTTGAGAACACATTGTCGTGTTTTTATTTCAAAGATTTTGAGGTAAAGTTTATTAATGCTTTATTTTTAATCTTAAAGAGTTCCTGTAAAGCTAGTTTCTATATAGATAGATAATTTTGATATTTATGATGTTAATTAACATTTCTTTTATATTTTAATTATGCAAAAATATGTTAGTTTCTAGGTAAACCAAAAATTTTGAGACTCATTGTAAAGTGAAGACTGGTTTTAATAATTACCTATGTATATAAATGCTATAGTACCTTATTAGTTATAAGTGATTGAAGTCTTCCCAAACATACTTTTTTCTGTTCCTTTTCTTTTCAAAAGAATATTATGTAATATTAATGCTAGAGTGTTGCAATAAAAGTGATTTCAGACCATTTCAGAGTATTATTAAACATGTCACTTTCGACCCCAAGCACTGTCACAACGGCCCCTGGGGTGTGGTCGGTTGTGAAATTTTCCTTTTTTTTTTAACTTCCTCCTGTGTGCAAACCATTATTTTTAGGGATAATGTTTTAGTTATGTAGAAATTATACGAAAAAGCACTTTTCGTTTAGCTAACTGGTATACATACAAAACTATGGCCGATAAAATGCAAAATGGCACAACCGTACCGTCTACCCTACTCGCCAGCCGGCAGGCCAGCCAGTACGACACAGTTGCTAATCAGATGCAAGGCCCGTTCCCAAAGTCTCGCGCAGCCAATCAGAGAATGGGTACGCCCACTTCAAAGAAACTGCCATGCCATTTCGTCTCAGTGTACTGAACTGTAATCCTATTGCACAACCAACTCAAATGTACATGTTTTTGATGTACGACATTTTAAGTACCTTCCATAAAATATTTGTATGCAGTACTATTTAGGAGAGGAAAGAACATAACCAATAACATTGTGGGCTCTGAGTGCATAAGCATCCCTTGACATTTGATAGGAAACCCATTCCCCAGCCTTTTTTTTCACAGGAATTCTTGTGAGAATAAAATCGGAAGTTACTGATAGCTAGGAGCAGTGATATTTCGCGAAAAGATTTCGAGACAAGATACAGTCCAAAGCACTGTAGGGTCGTCCAGTTTCTTTGATTGGCTAAAAAATGTTCTGGTCCGTGTTAACTGTTTGCGCACGAATCACGAAGGTTCAGTGTCGGAGTTACTTAGTATTGAGTGGCTTGGTCAATGACGCACACGGCACCAGCAGCCAATGAAGGTATAACAACAGCTCAGGTGTGTATATAGTATTTAAGTCTACTGTGTGCTCCAATTTTTGTGCGAAAAGTCACTGGTCCTACTGATAGCTAATGAAAATTCTTTCCTCTATACGGATGCAAATCAATTTTAGTGAAGCTCTTAAAAGCTTAGATGGTAGGAAGGCGTTAACGTCTCATTGACAGTAATATCGCTAGAGGTGAAACCATAAACATGTCAAACAGTACCAAGACAATTAAAATACACAAAAGATTTACCCAGGATTCGAATTCAGAAAAACGTCTTAAATAAAGCTAGCGTACAGTCAACTGCATTACGGAGGTAGGATTTGGAGTATCAACTTCGGATGTAATCAGTTTAATGTTTTGAATGATAGAGTTCACTATCCCAAAAAAATTTCCACAACCATCATTTTGAAAATAAGTGCCTGAACCACTTAAAAAACATAGGTTTACATAACGTTACTTGTGAGAAAAATTTGGTGGAATTCGGTTGATCGTCTCCGAGATATAACCTAAAAATCTTGTTTTCTTAACAAGGCTATATTAACAAATTTTATGAAAATAGACTCTATACACTATGTTTCTAATAGCTACTGTCAGAATAAATATCCAATTGACTTTGCTTAATTGTTAAATAAATATGCAAAATATATCATAATATTTATATATCCACCATTTTGAAAATCATTGGCTTACCTCATTTAAATCCTGTAAATTTACATAGCATTCTGTATGTGTTCACAATTTGGTGCAAATTAGTTGAGTTGTTCCGGGAATATGGCAAAATGTTCAGTTTACTCACCTTTTTAATGCTGTTAGCGTACAAAATTTGATTTAATTTTGTTGAAACATTTCCTAGATATAGCACATTAATCTAAATTATTTATATAAACCCCATTAAAATATTCCTGCCGCAAATAACACGTGTTAATTTATATAACCTTCTTTTGCGTGAAATGTTAGTATAAATAGGTTGATTAATCTTCCAGATAAGGCATAAAACTTATATTGTTCATGTGATGAGCATCATAAATGGAGCAAAAAATGGTTATGTATTAGCACATTCGGTAATTTTCATAGATACAATTGACAAAATTAAATTTCATGTATTACTTAGTTTCGTAGATATAGAACACTAGGCTAAAATGTTTTTATAAGCGCCATTCGAAAAAATAAGATACTTACATACTTAAAACATATAAATTAATATCGCCTACCAGAGTACAACTTCTTCGACCAATTTTAAAGAAATAGGTTGATTGTTTCCCGAGTTACGACATAAAAACGGCATTATTTTATTTGCGGCTATATTATAAAATGGCAGATAAATAAAGCTTCCAGTGACATTTTAGATCGACATAATATATACTGTCAGGATACCAATTTCAATTGTGGTTTTCTGGTTTCTTATATAAATATTTCTGAGTTAACATTTTAATATGGCTGCTATTATGAAAACATGTGTTTGTGGCCTCAAAGTTTACCAGTTTACGTAACCTGCCATAGTGCTACTTGTTTGCCGAATTTCATAGAAATATTTTGATTTATAGAATATATCGCTTAACTTTAATTTGACATGTGAGACATTTTTTTTACAAAATAGTGAATTTAAGAAGTTTGTTTGGTATGGACACATTTGATGGTTGTAATATATACAGCTAGCATACAAAGTTTCATTGAAATTAATTACATGGTTTCGACGATATAACATACAAAACTAAAATAGCTATATGGCCTCTATTTTAAAAATAAATGTCTGCCATACCTTAAACATGCCAGTTAACGTCACCTACCGTAGGACTAGGCGTACTTGTTTGCCATATTTGGTAGGAATCTGTCAATTGTTTCCCGAGATATGATACAAAAGTTTATTAATTTATGTTGCGCTACGTTACAAAATGGCATGCAAACGTGGTTTTTTTTGTGTGATGTTTGTAATAGATTCTACAAGCACGCCAAATTTGGGTGAAATTGGTAAAACGGTATGGTAGTTAAATCAAATAAACCTAAAATATGTAAATGGCCGCCCTTTTGAAAATGCGTCCCTCATAAATTTTAATTGCATACATATACATGGCCGACAATAATTTTACTTATGTGCAAAATTTGGCGAAAGTTGGTTGAGTAGTTTTCTAGATATAACTAAGAGCTTTATATTTCATGTAGCGCTATCTTCCAAAGTGGAGTACCAATAACAATATACACCTCTGAATTTAATGATTACACCTTGCACTGTCCCGCAGACAAAATTTGGTTTAAATTGGTTGAAATGTTTCCGATATATGACATACAACACTAAAAAAATTTAATGGCCACTATTTTGAAAATAAGTGCCCGGCGTGGTTGAAAACTGTGAAATACAGGTGCACTTACTTAGAACTATATGTGCACCGAGTTTGATGAAATTCGGTTTACGTGTTCAAAAATCTAACGGCCGTTCACACACACGCACAGATACACATACAATACACATACACACATTCTCGCAAACCGCCATACAGACAGGAAAGCGATCTCATAAGCCTTTATTTTCTTCAAAAAATAGGCTAAGAAAGGTTAATTTAATTTGAAATGTGTATTTTCATTTACGTTTAACAAAATAGAACTTTTTAAATACGGAACAACGCGTAATGTAAAATGAAGAATGATCAAAAATTATTAATTTATCGGTAAATTGTTCACTTCCAAAATTTTTCCCACATTTTACAAGCAAATTTAAGACCGTGCTACACTGCAGTGAACTGCCGGTGCTATAATGGAATTTGATTGACCCACGTGATTGTTGCATTAGTGCTGACGTGCAGGGTAGTGCAGTGTAGTGCAATGCTGGTGAACCACTTCAACTTTTACTTCGGCCTGCAGCAGATCGGCACTCTTCTTGTTATTGGTACCGCCGGGTAATCTCTAAGAACTGTAGATAGCTAAAGTGGGAAACTCCCGGGTGTTCCCTAAGCCTGGTTTATCAAAAGGTACCTCTGCCTCCCTTGCTAAACAGGAATCATAAGCAAACATAGTGGTGGTGGTTGGTAGCAGCCCAGTCGACTCCTTTCCGGGCAAGGTGTCCAAAGGTTGAATTCCAAAGTGAATAAATTCAAGTGAATGGAATTGGACCATTTTGTATTTGGGGGATTATCCCACTCGAAATGGAGAACCCAAGATGAAAAGGAAGGAGTAGAATGGGCTGACCTCAGTGGGTTGGGTCGGAGGCAATGCTCGGAATGGGCTTGTGTCAGTAACCAACCGACTTCACCCGGCGCACGGAGGTCAGATTGGGGATGGACTCATTCTTACAGTGGTTTAAATATTCGTGATGGTGGTGGATGGGGTTTTATCTTCTATTCAGGTAAATGCGCAAGAGGACTAAGAGCTTATTCCCAGTGGGGCAGGTGGCCAACAAGAGCATGGCATACAAAAGTAAAATGATAAATATCTCTGGTATGACCATCGGAAAAGAGAGGTCAAAGAGATTTAATATTTGGTTTTTATTGGCCAAGTTATGTGCACTTCGCAAAGTCGTGAGCCAATAAAGTGTACGTTCGTAACGCGCATGCGCGTGTTATGTGTGGGAGAGCCACATACAATTCCGAGTACTACTTAACAAATGTATACCGAAAAGGGTACACTGCTGTTGATGTTGTATCACATATTTATTTTCTTCGTGGCAAGAGCCGATTTTGAAACCGGGTTGCAACGAATTGGTATGTGTTAGCAGTTGCAAACAATGGAACGCCCTGTAGGAAACATCTTCCTTTTTGACTTCCATGATACGAAATAAAAATAAACCATCTGATATTTATAGATTTATAAACTAGGTGATAAAAAAAATTTGAAAACATAAACTGTGTGGAACTACAATGTATGTGTTTAAGTAAGTAAACAATCAACATAAAATAAATAGTCACGTTACGATTGAAAATAATAAATAGAACTCGGCTACTTGCAATACGCTCACCAGCTGACCATCAGCGTTTCACTGTAGAAAGTAACAACTAAAGGATCTCTACTAGAGTCGTCAGTACTGCACTGCACTGTAGATGCTCGGCTCATTGTACCAGGGCCTTTAATAAAATGAAAAACGCCAGCTGAAATAATTAGAGGTCTGCTACAAAAAAAATCACTAGTATCATTTTTGCGGGTAACCCCGTCAATTGTAGTCAAAAGCAACGAATACACTTACTAGAGACGATGGTCTATCACGGGAAAAGGCAACTGTTTCCTAAATTTAATTTGTTTTCACGGGACCGCGGTTGTGTGGTGGTGAAACTACTTGCCTCCCACCTAGGCGAAAGGGTTCCATTCCCTTTGGGGTAGCTCCTGGATTTTCGTATGCGGGAATCATGCCGAACGATGCCGCTGGTTGGCGGGTTTTCTTAGGGATCTCCCGTTTCCTCTGCCCATCCCTTCTGGAGCTGCTCAATACATACGCTTCACCCTCACCGGCTCTTAAAACCTCCAGGTGAAGAGCCGCCCAAATCTCTCCGCTCCATTCATTTTCTTTCATTGTTCGGTGCCGTGTGTGTATATGTGAAGATATTTTCCCATTTCTCTGGTTAAACGAGAATTCTGGCACACTAACAGTGAATCTTCATGAATGGACTTCAAAAATTCAAGTTTAGTAAAAAATACGTCCTACATTCCAAAACGATCAAGACACTACAATGTTTGGGAATATATCTTGGCTGAAAAAGGTTTCGCGATTTTTCAGTGTGTCTAATAATCACTAGCGTAGCGTGTTTGGTTAAGCGGGAGGGCGCCTCTTACTCAGGAGGTCGTGGGTTTTATGGCAGTTGGTTGTACTAAGTGAGACTTCCGAAGCGGATTCCTATTTATATTCCAAGAGAATATACAAGGCGACTCTCGTAACGCGATTCTTTATAGTTTCTAAGACGTGTATTTTAGGTCATGTTTAACGTTTGGCTATCAAGTTTTGATTTAAATGTTTTACCTTCATCGATAAGCCGGTTTAAAGTCCGACGTGGAACACCATATCTTTCTGCTGCGGCATACGTAGATATCGTGTTCGACTTGACAGCTTCCACAGTTTCTTACAGGTCTTTTTCCGTCCATAGGGCACCTTTTAGACGAGGACACATCACCTGCAACACATGAAATCCATACAAATAAATGCATTGCAAATCATTAAAACACAATATATTTGTTCGTAATATGTCCTATGTGATCATAATGTGTCCTACATAGGCCATAGTAGAATAAATTGCTGTTTGTGACATAACTGCCGTAAAATTATATTTTAATAAAAATCACAAGATCATTCATTTTACCATATAAAAAGCGTAAAATTATAAAAATTATATGAAGGAGTTGAATATTACATGACTTACGTGCGTGGAACAGTTTATTGTTGCGTCGCGTCAGAAAATAAGATGGCTTCGTCTGCCTACTTCTCGAAACACAATGAACGCGTTCCATAGCAAGTGCTTGTACCCGTGGCGCTCTCCATTGCCTTTTACGGGAAACATTCAGTAGTATATACTGTAATATGGTGCTACCTACAGGATTTTTCTGAACTAAGTACAGCTTACCGTCACTTGGCCTTATTAGGGAAACGAGCCATATTTGGTGCAGGTATTTAATTATATTAGATTTTTCATTATTTTGCAGGAGGAACTTAAAACAAAATGGAAATTTATTTGATTGCTTCTAGCTTTGTAAGTTAAAATACAATGATTGTCTTGCTCCAAGTGAGCCAAATTTCACTGCAGGCCACCTAGAATCACCCTTGCATATAAACTTTGATTTCATTAATTTTAGAAATTTAAAGAACGTTTATAATGGAAAGTGGGCCACGGCCCCTCAAATACCTGTTGATTGATACTTAATCGAGCGCGCGCGTTCCAACTCTCCCACGCACAGCTCGTTAACACAACGAGGGCCTGCGCCGATTAAGTTTATACGAATCCAATAACGCGCGAACGGGGTGAGGCATGTTTCTGCGCGTAGTTGCACGCGATTTGCATGCGGTCGGGTGGCCTCGCCCGCTTGCAGCCCCTATCGCTGGGAGGAGGGGCTGGGTTAACAACTCAGCTGCGAGTTCGAGTGGCCTGACATACTAAGGGCGTGCCTTTTGTGACGCGTGATTGTGCCGGACGTATCAGGCCACTCGTTGGCGCGGTTGGCGGGCGGGCTTAGGGGTACAAGGGGAATAACCCGTCCAGGGGGCGAAGAAACGCAAGTCGTTGAACAGTTCCACATACAGCTATAGTCCGTTCAAGTTTACTTCCAACTTTTCTGAAGCACTGCCAAAGTTATACTTCCAGGACATTTATCCGTCTCATGCAATCAAAGCTTATCGAAGTGTAGTCAATTCCACTAAAGAGACTACGGACCGCATTCGTGCGCACTACCTTCGATACTACTTTCTATGATAACTATTTCTTACTAAGCATTACCAACAAACATATTTTTACTCTACTTGTATTCATATTAAATAGAAATGAAATATTATTATGCATACATAACATATAAGTTTAATTCAATTAAACCAAAAATTAGACACTTTTATGATAACCTAATTATAAAACGCTTGTGATACATGGCATAATTAGGTTACAGCCAAACACATAATTAATGAGGTGAATTTCAATAGGTTGACTTCAAAAAGTGTGAAGAATCCGCGAACAGAATACATTACCTTCATACAAGTGGTTCAAGGTTAATTGAGTACATATGAAACCTAAATACTAACCGATTACATACGCAAAGGTAATTACAAAGTTTAACGTCTTATTAAAATAGTATTAAAATGTTTTGTCCTGTGACACAATGATAAGCTATTACCTAATAGAAAAACAGTTACTTATATCAGTTTTATAAATGAGAACCAGCTATACTACACACAAATAATTTTAAACTATTTCGTTCCATTGTAACTGCTAACAGAATAAAATAAATGTGCATAAATTAAAAGGGTTTAAAACATTTTTATTGGAAATAAGGTAAGCTGCTCAATATTATTAATTACAAAAAGTAGAGACACTTCCGACAACTCTGAAACACAGTATTAAGGCTGCCTTCGGTATTCCAGACATGTTTTCAAATCCTCGATGTAAAAATATAATCAATTGCAAACTATTATATCTGAAAACTTATTACTTAAAAATATATGAATCTATTTCATGTGACTGAAGTGCCCCATAACAAAGTCTCCAACTAAAACATTTTATTACTCTTCAGCTTGTCGATATTACAGTTAATCAATTTAGTACCTTGAGGCAACATGGCATTTGAAATTGGAGAAAGCCTCAAATTTACTGCTTCTTTTTGTGGCTCACAAACGTTCAAAACATCACCAGATATGGTCGACAATAGCGACACTTACATTTTAACAATATAACTTTTAATTGCTTGCGAATTAATGTGGGCATTTTTATATATTGTAAGACAATCCCAGATTTTCCCGGCGTTTTGTCATAAGAAGATCTGCAGTGTCTGTAAATCCTAAATGGCCAAAGTGATTTATTTTGGTACCTTACTTGTCATAGTCGATAACAGTTGAACGGTAAAGAGACTACATTATTAATAAAACCAATTACAATGAAGAGCCAAAAAAAACTCTTATAGGCGTGCGTATGCAAATAACAGAGGTATGGAACCAATCAGAGTAACGCGATGCGGTCGGCAGCTAGATCGGTTACTGCTGCTACAATGGCAGGTTATCAAGATTTAAGTGAGTTTGAACGTGGTGTTATAGTCGGCGCACGAGAGATGGGACATAGCATCTCCGAGGTAGCGATAACATTTGGATGTTCGCGTACGACCATTTCACGAGTGTACCGTGAATATCGGGAATCCTATAAAACATCAAATCTTTCACATCGCTGCGGCTGGAAAAAGATCGTGAAAGAACGGTACAAACGACGACTGACGAGAATCATTAAACGTTACAGACGTGCAACCCTTTCTCAAATTGGCGCAGATTGGATTTGTGGACTGCCCTGCAGGAATAATGTTGTGGATTGCCTCCTGCATACCTTCAGACATTAGTCGAGTCCATGCCACGTCGTCTTGAGGCACTTCTGCGTGCTCGGGATTAGGCATGTTTACCAGATTTTTTGGCTCTATATCAGTTTATAATTTTTTTTCCATATAATTGTGAACGTGCAGAAAGGTTTCTCGGACTATTGCGTAGACACAGGTGTTTTATCTTGTCGCTGGACCATTTAGAACACACCGGACGAGGTAGCGCAGTTTTAAACCTTCAGACTCACATTCGGCAGGACCCTGGATCGGCCATCCTGATTTCGGTTTTAATCGTTTTCCAAAATCACTCCAGGCGAATGCTGCGATGGCTCTGTACTACAGACCATGGCTGATCCCTTCCTAATGTATGCTTCTCTGAGCTACTTGCTCCGTCTCTAATGAACTCGCTGTCTACGAGACGTTAAGCCCTACTTACCTACCTATCTTCCATTCAGAATTCGGTAAAGTTACAGTGTACAGTAAAAAGTTTATGAACACGGAGCTGAAATATTTGATTTTAAGCGCAGGTTCAATATTCACGTGCAGTATCTAAAATCGGGTGTAAATTTATTTCCACTTCAAAGTAAACACGTCTAATTTTAAAATAACTTATCTCGCTGAAAGTTTAAAAAAAAAATATATATATGTGTGTACAGAAAAACTTGAGACATTACATAATGGTTCGGTGTCCGAGATAAACACGTGATTGCCCATTAATATTTTAACAATACAGACCCGGTTTTGTACATGTATGTGATTTTAGTTACAATAGTACACATATGAACTTTTCTCTGAAATAATTTAAGAAATATTAATAATTATTTCTTAATACATAATTTGCAATCTTTCAGCATTTCTCTAGACAGCTAAATATAAAACGTTTGTTGCAAAATGCCAGTACATCCATATTGTTACACATGGTTTCCTTTGAATATAAACTAATGTGACAAAAATAAGCAACAGAATGTTGGAACAGAGGAAATTATCACATTTAAAATAATTCAACAGTTTTCGGCAGCATTCATTTCCCCCGATATTGTGTACAAAGCTATATTTTTTTTTTTTCGTGGGACCAATATACTCATTTTAATTAAATGTCAAACTAACTACATTTCCGTTGTGAAGTCAGTTAACACTTACTGTTGTCAAATGAAGGTAAAATACCGCATATTAATCCGATATTAAATTATAGAAAGTACGAATAACCTATTTAAATATAACACGATTCATGGATAGATCTGTGGCTTAGTGGTTAGTGAGCTCGCTCCTAAAGTAGAGTTTCCGCGTTCAATTACCGTCACCCCAGTTTGGTTATCAAAGACATAGATGGGTTGGAATGTGCCTGGCTTGGCCTCACAAAATATATTATCTGCAATCTTGGCTGAACTTTAATTTTTATATCATTAAAACTACTATGTATCATCAACTAGACAACTAATTTTGCAGAAAAATAGTTTGAGAATTATTACAAAAAGTTTTGTTATTCTACGATATACCCACAGGTAGATTAAAAAAGTTTTATGTACAAATAATGAACCAATCCTAGAAAATTTTCAAGCTTTTCTTGCAAAGTTTGAAAAGATTTTTCTGTAGTGATAATCAGAAAATTTTTGGCAGCAGGTTTGTGAACATTTTTTTGTAAAAGTACGACATGAATTTTACAGTGGTTTTGCGTACGCACAGCTGCAGCGTGCAGGCGAAGACGCCGCCAATCACATATCTACATGAAAGAATGTGTGTATGTATGTATGTATTTTTATTTTTTTGTTTGTTCTCTGCAAAGTTCTGCACCTTTTGATGTATCTGTACTAATAAATTTGGCAGAAAAGATCTCCAGTACCCAACTAAAATTATTGCGTATGCCAATATCGGCTCTCCTCCCATTTGGCCCGGAACCGCCAAAACATCCTAAAACGCGTTCGTGTATTTCAATTGTAAACTGTTAATAGGAACCTGGACCAAATTTTGCAGGAACGCGCTTCAGTAGCGAACCTAAAATACTGCGTAGGAAAAAACTGGTTCCGGTCTACCCATTGGTCTCATTTCCCTCTTGTACCCGGCCAACACCGCGTATATCAGACTGTAAGTGCTTAAAGAAGTTTTGCAGTGTTACTAAACGCGGTATATTTCCACCTAAAATTGGCAGGACACATTTAAACACACGTAATTACTTTGTTTCAATTTCGTTTGGCTATTTTTACTCGGATGAGCCTTGCCTGGCCGACTGTGCTGCCTAAAAGAGGAACATTGCTCGCACGGCTTCAGATAGACGTTGTGCTGCCTAGCCGAGAAGCATTGCTCGCACGGCTTCAGATAGACGTTGTGCTGCCTAGCCGAGAAGCATTGCTCGCACGGCTTCAGATAGACGTTGTGCTGCCTAGCCGAGAAGCATTGCTCGCACGGCTTCAGATAGACGTTGTGCTGCCTAGCCGAGAAGCATTGCTCGCACGGCTTCAGATAGACGTTGTGCTGCCTAGCCGAGAAGCATTGCTCGCACGGCTTCAGATAGACGTTGTGCTGCCTAGCCGAGAAGCTTTGCCCACATGGCTTCAAACAGACGATCTTCTAGTGGTGCCTGGTGGCGCATGCGCTTCAACTGATGACTTGCCAACCTTGACAGCGGACCAGCGCACATTCTGGCTGCCTTACTATACCGGCTATCGTCTCGTCTATCTGCTGCTGACTGCGGCTAGCCAGTGTTGCCAATTTAACTTTCTCCCCTCTAAATATAGCTTTTTCAAAGTTTTGCTTAGAGGCATAAATGTTTTTATCCCGCATAGAGAGACATATAATTTTTTTTCTGCAGTGTAAAAAAACAACGTAGTGGGTGAAATTCAAACAATAAATCAAAGATTATTTGTTTCCTTATCTTCTGGGGATGCAGAAGTTAACCCCTATGATTTAAAGAAACCATATTTTAAAGGGTTTTTATACTTATTTATAAAGTTATAAATTCACGGTGTTTCAATAGCAAAGTTAAAATTGAATTTACTGTGATTACATGATTATAAATAGTTATATAAAGAAATTTATATTTAATTCATGGAAAAAAAGCTTGTTTTAATGTATAGTTTAGTGGGAATTTTTTGAGGATCTGTATGCCAAACTGGTGCTAGCACCTCTGTGACTGGCGGTTTTCCCAACCGCCCTCGCCACAAATCCACGCGTCAACATTTTCTTTTACCCACGACCTTTTATTTTGTTTTTTCTGTCGTATTTTGTCCCTTCTCTTCTTCGTTTACCTGGTCAAGGTTTATTAGACTCAGGTTGGATAACAAATGTCATTTCTTATGGGAGAGATTGGCGCAGGAATAAATTCCTCCGTGAAGTGCTCTGGTGTTCCAAAGGGGTCGCTTTTAAGCTGACGGTAAATGGAGAAATTGCATATTACTTGTCTATAAAACTTCCTGTTTGTCTTGAACTAAGATATATGCCTGCCCATACCAAAAAATTAGGAATAATTATTTTTTTTTTAACTATCATCCGTGCCCTCAAACGCTGTAAATAGTAAACAGTAATGAAACTACTGTGTTTGGCACTAAACGGTCTTAAATACGCTCATTTTGGTAGAAATAATAACGAATTAAAGAGAGAAAAAATCTGTCACCAAAAGGAGTCTTTTGCTTTAGTTACCACATTTAACTAAAGTAATTGTATAAAATTATGTTTCACTAATCACAGTTTTTATGACATGTAGAATATTAAATAACATGTGGAAATATTTCGTTATTTTCCCACTCTGGCAGGAAGAACTAAATTTATAATTCACGTTGGATCCTGACTCAATACACATAGGTAGATTTAAAAATAAAAATGTATTTGTTTTATGAAAATTGTTGTTATCCCATATGTTTGCACGCAAACCATCAGTGCTGCCTGTTGGCGCAACATTTTAGTTACCTTGCTACTGGCATTGTTCTTCCTAACCGGAGTAGAAGAAACTTTAGCTTGGTTAACAAGGAAAGCTTTCGCGCCTATCAGGCAGAGCGGAAATCTGAAACAGCCAACGAGATTTCGTTCTCGCTTTCCACACGAGCCACGCCGGAGAAAATTGAACTCGCACAAAAATCTTTGCTCGCGGAAAAAGCTGAAATTGCCTATATTGGCCTGGCATTTAAGGTTTTAAATTTTTTAAACAAAAGTTTTGAGGTGTAACAGTCTACAATGTTCAAATGTATTTATTTGTAACGAAATACGAGAATCCTAATGTTAATTTTGCTCAACATATTTATGAAATGAATTTAGTTTGGGAAAGAATACAAAACGAAGCAGTAAATTATAAAATATTGTAGGAAGTATAAAATAAAATTATAACAGACACCAAAAGGTTATTTAGTAAAAATTCGTACCGCTCTGACATTACTAAAATACAACAAACCTTCGGCAGCATCTAGTTTCTTATACAATGTTCACTTTGGAAACTTTGTATTAAGAATAATGAGCTAGCCAGCATTACCCTCAACTAAGGTTCCATCCAAGAACAAAAAAGGTAACACATTTTCTTACATGTGAATACCCGTGTGTTCGATTAGCTGCACAGATGAGCGTGAGCTGTGTAAATGTGGTTCGGGCTGTTTAAGCTTAAACTTAAACTGCTTGCAACAATCACCACTTTTGCCCATATGGTGACATCTTTTTGAACTAAAACTACGCCTTCAATGGTGGCGTGGTGCCGTGGACATTAACAAACGGACATTTAGAGTAACCCCCTCCTCCAACCTCCTACACACACCTTATCAGTTTTCTGTCCCTTAAAATGCCTATTTTATACTGCCGCTTCCTACGTCTACCTACTATATCATCACATTTTGCTCTCACTTGTCCATATGCGCTCGTCGTGGGAGTTTTCTTTATCCGCACAAACTCTGACAGCGTGATCCGTGATATAAAGCCACTTAAAATGGTGTTTGAGTTAAATTTTTCATTCAATTAATCTAGATGGTGAGTGGTGTATTGTGGATGTGGTGTGCTCCGAACCTCTCCAGCGGCAGTGGAATTAAGTATTAATCACACAATCCTTTAATCTTCATATGAGTGCATTTTGACAGCAACCTTCGCCTTCGTTAGGTTATAAATTTTATATTTGGGCATTGTTTTGTCTTAATTCGTAGTGAAATTATTTATTTTTTATATACTTTTTTCCTCAATTTGGTCCTAGTTACAATTTTTCGTCCTCCAATTATCTTTTTCCAGTTTACCGCTTTCCACTGAGGTAGACTTCCCGAGGACTCAGTTTCATGTACCACACATAATGCGGTGAATCTTTTATCTTTTCATGTTCGTAGGCCTTCACGTTGAATTATTTTCAAGTGATCTGCATCCAGAATTGTCAATGTATCTATAGTCGCCAATACTTTTTATGGATACAATTTTATTTTGCAGAACGAAACACAAATTTATATTATTGATATAAATTTAAAGAGCATGAATCTGAACAGACAAATTCTTGACTGTCTTTAAATTGTACACTTGTTGATGTAAACGGCGTAAGAGATTAGAGTTCTTTAACAAGAGATAATTTAGCACTCAGGTTAACAGACAATAAACAGGGCAGGTTGGTTTCAAATCAGAAACCGTTCATGATTAGCCATCACTTACTCGTAATTTACTAAAAAATGTTTACCTAACAGTGTACGACCACACTCGCATTCATACTTCTGTTAAATGTGAGTGGTTTATTTCTGAGATCTTCTTTTCGCCGGTATTGCCACCAAAATGTTCATCGACTTATTTTTTTGTATTACTTTTGTTAAGAACCCTAAATAAATTTTTACATTTCCCATAAACGTAAAAATTTTTCCCAACAAGTCGTCAAAAATTAAGCAGAATTCCCAAATGTTTGAGACATTACATAAGCTGTTCGGTGTCCAAGATAAACACTTCATTGCCCATTTTCTTCAGTTTTTCTGTGCATAATAGTGTGATGTAAAATCATCATTTCATGTTTTATACATAAATATTTTTTTAAACTTTTAACGAGATAAGTTATTTAAAAATTAGACGTGTTTACTTTTAAGTGGAAATAAATTTACACCCAATTTTAGATACTGTACGTGAATATTGAACCTGAGCTTAAAATCAAATATTTGGGTATTATTTCGACAGTTAACATAAGTGATAAATTTCGGTTACCTTTCAATCGTAATTTACAAATTTTGATCGGTATTAATAAAGTGCCAATTTCTTTTCCTTTTATTTTCTAGGGATGGCCGTTTTTATTTAAATATTTTTTAACTAAATTAATTTGTTGGAAAAAGCCGCAACATTTTTTTTTGTAATTTTTTACGCTATTATTTCCAAATGAAAACATACTTTACAAGATATGACCGCGTAGTTGTTATTCCGGATTCTACCTGTGTCTGGAAACCACGCACGTTTTGTAATGAAAAAACCAATTCAGTGTCTCTGTCAAATAAGGGATATATTACTTTGTAGTCATACAAGAGCAAATAAAGGCCGAAGTACCAAAACTAAAGAACTTACTTTTATCTAGACGCAAAATAATGAAACAAACGGAAGCGAAAAAGACGCAATTGTCTGACTTATGTACACTCGCCTGAAATGGCCCCAGTTGCTAGCAACTAGGCAAAGTGCCATTCATCAGTCATTCCTACCGGCAAACTTGCTAAACGCCGCCCTTTTGCAGCAAGAGGTGCCCAATAAAAAAGTGTCCATCTTCAGGAGAAATACTCAGTTAATCAGCGAATGAACATGTCTTTATCAAAATGACGTGTCTACTGTTTCGCAAATACCTGCCACTTCTTATACATAATTTACGCAAACTATTGTAACAAACTTCGGGGGGTGATTCCTAGGATCAACACAAGCAAAAATGTTCCTATGGTCATATATCCTACATCGCGTTGTTATTGCCTTATTAATAAACCTTAAATATGTTCCTGACTTTTACAACAAGCAGATAACACACAATTAAAATTACGCACCAAAATATGAAATAACTTGTAAAATATAAATTTTCCATGATCGTAAGTAGTCTAATTGCTAAGAATCCAAAATTATGGAGCAAAAACGCAAACTTTCTGCACAAGGGGTGAAGTCGAGCCATAAAGTCTTCATTAATATTCCGTATGTAAATATTTACTTCAATAGTCCAGTGCTCGCAGCACCACTAATTATATGAATATTTTACACATTGCAATATCATAAAAAGCAGTTCATCACATAATCCGATATAATTCCTTATGTCCAGTTTACAAATAAGTGAAGATATTTCGTTAAAGTGTGAGAAATCTCCGCCTTCTTGCAAAGAGATCATATGGCTGAGTCTATCAACAAGTTCGTTCGGGTCTTTATGAAATATGTAGCCAGTGTTTCTCAGCGTCTTCTGTCTTCTTCATGTCTCTCGTTGCAGTAAATTTTGTGGAGAGGTGTGTCAGAGTATCGAGAAAATCGCCATCGTCTTCAGCACCATCAATGTCTTCATATTCAATTTCATCAGTGCTATCTTTACCTCCTGTTTTGTTTTCTATATATAATTTACTTTTCTTTGTAGCAGGAGTTGTATGGTTATCAGTATTTTCAGCTGATTACCATTTGTTTTGAAGTTCATCGACTTACGTCATCATTCACGCGATTCAGCTAGAGGTATTGGCAGCAACTCTTGCTGGCTCTTGAAAGACGAATCGTTGCAGTTCTTAATGTGGTTCTTCAATGTATCGCATTGCATAAACTGCATATGGCCATTGTCGTGATGTTTTGTTATGAGAAAAGTATTCTTAGTGTAGGTGGTTCTCTCAAGTTGCCAAGCATTTCGACTAAAGGCGAGAACTCGATCGCAGAATCGACACCGACAACAATCAAGTAGCAGCTGCAGGTTGCGGCTCTTGTGTTCTTTGAGGTCAAAGACGGGCTATAAAAAAGCAAGTCTTACAGGTTGTTCTTCCTGTTGCGAGTTAAGTTTGGGAATTCAAACGGCGAACCTCTTGTTTTGTTGGTGGTAGTGTGTAAGGAATTTCAATGGAGACTGTTACACAAGTTTCGCAGATATCCATATGAGATGTTTTAACACGCGCGATATTTTTGTCCGGTACTGTACACAGCAAAGCATCAACGCCCAGTCTTCCTCCTGCCTATTCTGATTTGTGGAACATTCTATAACTCTTTCACTAAATGCCAATAGTATCGAACACGCAGCGCGTTGTTTACTGGTTGCAAGAAAAGTGCGTAGCACAAGTACAGCACATGATTCAAACACCCGAACTCAGAAATTAATGTGCGACGAAACGGGTGATTGTGTATACTCTACTCGCGGTAAACCGAGCACTTTAGAAAGTCATACTTAAAATCGACATGTATGCAGATTGTGTATTCTTCAACCACATATAAAATTATCATTACAATGGGCATGATCACTTTGTACATGCTTCATTCAAGTGAAACTGTAGATTTATTAGAAAAGAACATTTTGCAAATTTGTTTATTAATACACTTTCATGCATTTCAAAACGCAGAAAGAAAATAAAAAAAATTTAGTATTCGCAAATATTTAGCCAACACTTTTAATTTAACGCTAAGAAATTGAACTACTTTACATTCATTGTTACCAATTTTACTGGGCGCATACGAGTAAGTGTGCCCGTTAAAATATATGGCGGTAGGGACAGTGACATTTTTCAAAGGTTGATTTCCAAAAGTGCTCAAACAAACGTTAAACGCTTACAGCAGTATATTCATGACGTTTTTTTATATCCTTTCAAAATATAAAGTTGATGAACTGTGAGTCCTGCCGCTGAAGACAGAATTGGCAGCAACCCACGAGCGATCTACAGCGGCTCAATTATGCGTTGAGGCGTGAAAGCCAGGCCGACAAAACACTTACCTTGCCCACCACTGCCTCGTCCCCACCGGCGATCCTAAACACGAGTTACCAAGGTCCATGATTTCCCATCGACGCCCGAAGAGAGGCCCTCGGCCCCGTGCGGCGACAGGTGACGCAGGTGTCCCGCCGGGCCGGAACACGCGCTTACATTACTGGCGGGAAATTCGCCGGACACGGAGGGTCGAGTCGCAGTGTTGCCAAACGTAGCCGAGTCTCGCTACATGGAGACATGGAGGTAGGAATAACACGTGATTACATGCTACGTCACTGAAGCTGCATTTTCGCCATCGCCATAGTATGACACCCAAAACATTGAAAAAGTCGAGGCAGGTTTTCGTATTTAATTAACGTTAAATGTAGACGTTTTTAAACAAATAACGACTAATGAAGCTAAACTTTCAGGCTAAATATCAACTTGCTATGATACGAAAATTTCATATTATTTTTTACAGTTTGGGTTTCCAATGTTTTGGGAGTCATAATATGGCTGAAATTCTTCATAATTTAACTGTGCCTTATTTTAAATCACAGAGCTTGTAGGAGAATGGGGGTAGCCGTATGACAAAATGTATCGAAATTGAGGTTCCTCCTAGTTATAATTTTATCGTATCTTATTTATGCTTATATTCTGTCTATTTTCTGTTTTTCTCTATAAAATACGCTACTTATACTATGGTTTTTTTAACTTAAAACGTCATCATCACTTCGTTTATTTGTCAGAATGTACTCACAGAATCGTAAAACGATATGTTCGAAATTTTTATAACGAAGCTTCAATTTTTTTTCTTTTAAGAGTCTTCATATTAACGATGCATGACCAAGTAATTTATGAATGAGTATTGATCACCTACGTTTATAATAGGAATTACGAGCATTAGTTGAAATATATTATTTGTAGTCAAATTCCCTAATGCTTGCAGCCGACTTGCTGGCATATAGGTTGGCAACACTGACGAGCCCGCCGGTGTAAGGAGGTGATTGAAGAGGCGTAGTGTTGAAACGGGAACGGAGGGACGTGTTTGTGTGTGTGTGTGTGCTAGAACAATCCCACGAGCAGTATAAACACGCACGCAACCAGGATGACCTGTTTAACTGTCCCGTCTCGACAGCAAACACTGCCCGTCCCCGCGCGGAATAAGGTAACTACCCTGTGTCTACACGCACGGCGCACGGCGGCGGATCCCATCGCGCTGTGACGTAACAGGACATTTCTGTTGCCCTTCCACAGATTAGACCAACATTCGTTTTGCCGGAAGATTCCGGTATTTTTTTTTTATGCAAACTTCGTTTGACGCACGCGGCCAGTTTACGAAAGGTACGGAAGGTAGTCAATGGCACTACGGGTTACGCTGTGAGAAGTCCAATGTTCAGAAAAGCACGCCAGGCTCATGTGTACGTGTGATATTTCTAGGAATAATTAAACTTATCTTCAGCATGTCAAATCCTCTCCCCTCCCGTGACTGGTAGGCCGAAAAGGCATAAAAGTTTAACACGTACTTAGGCACACGCTAAATTGAAATATTCAGTCAATAATCAAAACTTGTTTTAGGTGAAGTATTGGCCTAATTTCTTTTGAGAAATTGTACTTGATTCTATTATTTATACGTAGCAGCTGTTTATGTATTTAAGAAAAAGTTGTTTCGTGTAGGTGTAAATCAATCTGCTTGTATAAACTGGACTTTCTTCGCGGATGCTGGTTCTGCTTAATAGAGAACGTCATAAAAACTACTTCATGTAAATTGTCTCTTGTATAATCGTAACTGTAACTGGAAAGATTACAATAAAATTCATTTAATATATTTCTCACCTCACGTTTTCGTCACCTACCAGTCATGTATCTTAGAAGCCTCAATTTAACATAGAAAAAAGGTTCAATTCTCTGTTCGCGCAAAGTTTTTTAATGTAAGGTTACTTTTGTTACATTTAATTTACGCAGTAGCACTTGAAATTACCACTATTACTAACAATTATTTAATTAACAGCTACTTCACCTCAAAATTTTTTTTTTCTCTCTTAAGCAACGAAGAAAATTTTTTTACGTGGAGAATTCTCCTTCTGTTTAGGGTTTGTTTACAGAACTATTATTCCATGCCACCTTACTAACAATCGCTTCATCCAACTGTGATTCTTGAATTTATCATAGCATCTATAACTGGCTTATTACCCACAAATCAATACAGCCTATTAAATTTTTCACGCATTTATATTCCTCTCCTACAACCAGCTATCAATAAAACGAAGTTTGACATATTTCAAAATTAAATTGTTATTTTTGTCACATAAATAAAGTAATGTAAATATTACAATTTTTTGAAGAGGAAAAATATATATAGTATACGCTTTTTTTGTGGTAAAAATAATTTCTTTCCCAGTGAGAAATTGCTCAAAATTACCATAATACATCCTTTTGCGATATAGGTAACAGGTATTGCGTTTCGTTGCTAATATTTCTAGTGATGGCAAACATATTTTATTAGTTTCAGCAGTACTGATCAAAGTATCTATTACATTTAGCAGTATGTAATAGTTCGTTTATTAATCATATTTTGGTAAGGTCAAAATTAAACAAAGAATGTAGTTGTCATAATATAGTGCCATACGCTGTTACGTAGAGCAAAATAATATATTTTTCCATTTTATCTCATGTTATAAGGATCCAGACTTAATGGTATAAATGCATTTTCATAAAATAAAAACTCTGTATTTTGTACCACGTAGCCCATCTGTAGTTCATAATTATAATTTACCGGGGATTCAAACCTCTGTTCTTAAACCTCAGCATGGCGAGCGAGACAAATCTTGCACTGCAAAACCCGATTTGTTTAAAAAAAAAAAAATTGTTAATGGCAGCTACTGTGTACCACAGTAAGCTATTGCAATATATTATGATTTAATTATTGCCGCGGAATAATTTACTTACCCGAAAATTTTCCATAATATCACAGATATGTCTTAACGTAATATGGCTTTAAAGATTAAAATAAAAAAAATTGTAGTTTGAAGGGACTTGTTAGGACGCGTATGGTCTTGATTGGAATAAACTTTTCCAGGTGGGCCGATCTTGACGTATGGGTCAGACATGAAAACCAGAAGGTTGCTGGNGGGGGGGGGTTATAATTGAGACTTGGGCGTATGTAAATATGCAAATGTGTTTGGTATGCAAGTTCAGTTTATTTAATTACCAAAATTTAATTAAAAACTAGTTCAACCAAGTTGCAAAAATTGAAAAATTAAAAAGTAAACTACTGAATTCCTGAAAATGATATATGCCTATTTTTAATGCTCGTTAATTAAGGAGATTTCACCCCGACGTTTATCTAAGTTTGTGAATTTCGGTTTTGATGTACGTTGATATATTTACACATTTAATTGGACTATGCATCAGCACGTTAATAGCTCTTGTTCTTGTATTTTATAACAATCCTGTTATGAAATATTAGTTTTCATGTTGAAAAATTTTGTTTCTGAATTTTCTTTTTAACACAATTCTCATAGCTTGGGCTATCTCCATGCCTTAGCACTGCAGAAGTCCGTGTTTCCTTCGTCCTTTTGAAGTTCAAGTGAAGTTATAATAAACATTCACCTAGCTTGTGTTGCGTTATTCCTGAAAAAATAGTTGCTTACTTCAAAAACTAAGTTGAAGTGAGTGACATTATGCTTAAAAAAAATTTCTTGGCATTTATTGAGTTAAGTGTGCGTAGGACACAATTTAACTCCAAAAACTTACATCGAAGTCCACAAGTGTTTGAAAGTCAAAGTAGAAAATCTTTTTAAAAAAGTTCGTTCCGGAATACTTTTTTTGTAAATTGAATGAGATATTATTTTGCATCATAGTGTCGTTTATTCTATATAACATTATGTGCTCTAATATGATATCAAATTTAAGTCTGAAACAGCACATAAGAAACATCTTCCAGGTAAAAAACATTTCCTCGCGAAGTTAGTGAAAACAATTATTTGAAATTGGCGTTTTTAGTTGATTTTTCTTTGCATTGGTCTCTATAAAACGTCAAGTACGATTTACCCTTTACTGTAAATTTATTATTTTTCACATTGAATGAAAGATTTTGTTGAGTCAAACACTTTTGTTCGGGGAAACAAAATTAGTTAATTATATAAGGGTAACTAGATAATTTTGTTGTTGAAACAACATTACGCTGTTGTTCTGTTATTATTTGGTTGCCTCAAACCTGTAGGATTTCATTGGCGTAGCTAAATATTAGTTTGGCTGTACGTACATTAAAGTGTTAGGATAATATCAAATAATACCGGTAGTCCTTCTGAGATTCGAACCTAGGTCGTTCATGCCCAAGCACTACGCTCTAATGACTTCAGCTGCAAAAGTCACGCTGATGGAATTGTAATGTTTTTAAACATGTACCTACAATTTAATTACTAGGTAAAGTGCGTAGATAAATTATAAAAAAAATTTTTCTTTACTTTTTAGTTTTATGTTAAAGATTTTTCTGAGTATTTTAATACCATTATTAAGCAATAATAAATCCACTAACAAATACTGTTACTACCACTATTATCACACAAATTGCAAACAAACTCTCTAGGCCTATTTTCGAACGAAGACAATCAAATTAGTGGCCAAACAAATACAACATACCTACAGTAATGCACCTACAGTTCACACAACAAAATATTTTGTTGGCAGGCTTTTGTTACCGTCCAACACAGAAAGCAAGTATCGTGTTTTATATGGCGGAAATTAATTTTGTTACTTTTCATGTTTTGCTTTTAACAAAATATTTGGTAAGGGCAACAGAATGTAATTGTGTTTCTATACAAACAAGGATTTTGTTGGCTGGAGAAAACATTTCTCTCAGTGTGCGCTCTTAAAATATTAACTTTCTTGGATCGTCATTACATAAGCCAACAGTTTACGAATTTGTGTATCTACGAAAGGGAATTTCCATTAATATACTTTTATTGCTCGTCAGAGTCAGGACTTGGCAAGGCAGTGAACGCACGCGAGGCACGCAGAGATAAATTTACCGCCGAGAATCACGCCTGGCCGGAGGTAGAACGAAACTGTGAGGAATTATAGGGCCCGCCGTCCTCGCCCGCCTAATATATGTAATGCGGTGTAATGTGCTTTCCATTATTTTGAATTACATTTTCATAACTCCTCTGCGCCGTGAATATTTTACGCTTATGCGGTGCACGGGAGCGCAGCGTCGTGATGAGTTAGTTGGTTCGCAACGCAGGTTTCTGTATAAGCTGCATGAATTGCATTCCTGGCAAAAGCAGCACTGCATAATAACTGGTTGTTTCCAATGAAAAGTTAGCTTATATACGTATAGGCCTGTTTAATGAGAAGATTTGTTGACCAAGATATTGATATGTACATTTATTTTAGAGTAATATAAAGGTTGAAAAACTCCTTGCGCGTAAACCCTTTGAATGTAAAGATTATAAAACATATAAAGATCTTTAAGTTAAACAACTATTAACTTGTTATATGATTAGAAACATTGTTAATGTGAATGGAATAAACTTTATTATTCATTTATGCTTTAAGTTAAGTTTGTAAGGATAACTTTAAAAGCATGTTCCTAGACATAAAAAAGGCTTTTATCTTCCGTAAGTAGTCATCTCGTTTCTTGTGAAAAGATTATGCTGGAGAGCCATAAAAAATTTTAAAGGCGTGCGTATGCAAATAACAGAGGTATAGAACCAATCAAAGTAATGAGATGTGGTCGGCACCGCCTATATAAGACAAAAAGCGTCTGGCAAAGTTGCTAGATCAGTTACTGCTACTTAAATGGGTATGGAGACATCCTCATGAATCCATGGACCCTATATGTCAAGAGGGGACTGTTCAAGCTGGCGAAGGCTCTGTCATGGTATGGGGCGTGTGCAGTTGGCGTGAAATGGGACCCCTGATACATCTAGATACGACTCTGACAGGTGACAGATACGTAAGCATCCTGTCCGGTCACCTGCACCCATTCATGTCCATTGTGCATTCCGACGGACGTGGATAATTCCAGCAAGACAATGCGAAACCCCACACGTCGAGAGTTGCTACCGAGTGGCTCCAGGGACACTCTTCTGACTTTAGACACTTCCATTGGCCACCTAAATCACCAGACATGAACATTGAGTATATCTGGGATGCCTTGCAACGTGCTGTTCAAAAGAGATCTCCACCGCCTCGCACTCCTATGGATTTGTGGACTGCCCTGCAGGATTCATGTTGTGAATTGCCTCCTGAATACCTCCAGACGTTAGTCGAGTCCATGCTACGTCGTCTAGAGGCACTTCTGTGTGCTCGCGGGGGCTCTACACGATATTAGGCGGGTGTACCAGTTTTTTTTGGCTCTTTAGTGTATCTCTAATGACCACTGGTAAAATTAAGAAGTTTACTGACTGATGAAAATTCCAACATTGAGGTGATGAATCCTAGAGTAAAAAATAACAGTCACACTTGGAGCAATTTGTCCTTTTTATGCACTAAACTACGGATTTCCATCAGCTGACTAAAAAATTACAGGGCCTGACGTATCCCGAGCGGATGGATACCGGTCAGAGTTAATCTGCCGCCATGGGTCGTGAGGATGATGAAGGTCCAAAACCAAACCACCATTTAAGAAAGCTTACATTTTTTATTCGTGACATGATTTCTTCATTACACGATTAAACAATTTTCTAACATTTTATTTAAAATGATTACCCGTTAATTATGAACATAAAAATACTCTGCCGAGAGACCAGTCAGAAGCTTGAGTATGACCAAGTTTTTCATTATGCTGTCTAGTTACTAGCCCGCCATCTTACAGCCTAGTTGCCAGCCCGCCATCTTACAGCCTAATTACTAGCCCGTCATCTTACAGTCTAATTACTTGCCCGTCATCGTACAGCCTAATTGCTAGCCCGCCATCTTACAGCCTACTTGCTATCCCGCCATCTTACAGTCTAATTACTAGCCCGTCATCTTACAGTCTAATTACTAGCCCGTCATCTTACAGCCTAGTTACTAGCCCGTCATCTTACAGTCTAATTACTAGCCCGTCATCTTACAACCTAGTTGCTAGCCCGCCATCTAACAGCCTAGTTACTAGCCCGTCATATTACAATCTAGTTGCTAGCCCGTCATCTTACATTCTAATTACTAGCCCGTCATCTTACAGTCTAATTACTAGCCCATCATCTTACAGCCTAGTTGCTAGCCCGCCATCTTACAGCCTAGTTACAAGCCCATCATATTACAATCTAGTTTCTAGCCCGTCATCTTAAATTCTAATTACTACCCTGTCATCTTACAGTCTAATTACTAGCTCTTCATCTTACAGTCTAATTACTAGCCCGTCATCTTACAGTCTAATTACTAGCCCGTCATCTTACAGCCTAGTTACTAGCCCGTCATATTACAATCTAGTTGCTAGCCCGTCATTTTACAGTCTAATTACTAGCCCGTCATCTTACAGTCTAGTTACTAGCCCTTCATCTTACAGCCTAGTTACTAGCCCGTCATTTTACAGTCTAGATACTACCTCGCCATCTTACAGCCTAGTTACTAGCCCGTCATCTTACAGTCTAATTACTAGCCCGTCATCTTACAGCCTAGTTGCTAGCACGTCATCTTACAGTCAAGTTACTAGCCCGTCACCTTACAGTCTAGTTATAAGCCCGTCATTTTGCAGCCGCACCTAACCCCGACTCGGTGTATCCATTACCTAACTATCTGCTTTCCTCCGCTCCCTCGCTGCGTATACCTGCCTATGTATAGCGACAGAAACTATTCCTTACAGAACTTCTTGTTTACTACATTACTTCACATGTATAAACATTAAGACAATATTTCTGGAGCAGTTTGTTTGGTTATTGGCTGACTCCTTGGGCACAGATCGCCCTTGTAAACAAATTCATGTGACTTACTATTTGCTGTGAGATCACCACTGACATCCGTCTATGCTAACAATTCTTCGTTGCCGACAACAATGACTGATCTCGAGCATCTGGTTTGACACATTTCCTCCGTTTTCTACCACACAAGCTCTGTAAAAATACTTTATGATATAAATTCAAAGTTATATAATATCAGAAAAAAAAGGTTCGTAAAACNCCTTCTCCCTTGGAAAGTAACAAATCTAATTATTTTTGTGGAATTGTTTCTTTGCTGAAGTTTCAAAATTACCAATTTATATGACCTTAGTGATAAACTTTTTTGTCTTTCACTAGTCGGAGTGTTCCTGATTTTTGCTTCCTTTAATTATAACATTTCATCTTATACAGTCATTTTTGGTTAACGTACCAGACTTTCACCTCGTTGAAAATACACCACATCCGTTATCCTTTTTATATTATAAAAAAAAATTGCCTTAAAAGTCATTGTTTTTCCACAACAGCCAGAGACCTGTCACCATTTTGACATATTGTTACACAACATTTTTAAACAACCACATTTATTTTTACAAATACACAATACGAAAATAAAACATTATCATATTATACACAAGTATGTTAATACGAACACATTTGATATTTTATCTACAATTTTCAATCTCTATTGTTTTTCTTTTATCAATTGTTCAAATTCCGATATTTTACGTATTGCAATATTTAAATCATCCAATCGGTTTTCGATCTCGTCAAGTAAAACCTTTTGATCATAAATCTCACAGCAATCGATATATAATGTTATAATAAGAACAATGTCTTTAGAGCTTGCATTTGTATTTAAATTATTCTGAGATTTTAAAAGTACCTTATTACCATATCCCTTGCATTTACCATGAAATTTCATTTTGCCTACATTTTTAATGGTTACATCAAAAAGACTTTCTCTTCAACAAACTATCGTTAATTTTTCTTTACTAGGCGCCACATAAAGCCATTCATTGCCATACAATTGGACCCACAATGCGTTTTTAAATTCTACCACATGTTTTTACAATCACTGGGAATATTACTCATAGCATGTAATAAATTGGCTTCGCATTCTTCATTAACATATGTAGTCACTACCGGAAATTATTGTTTACCAGCTCTAAATAGATAAGTCACCAGTTTAAAATCGTTAAAGTTTCTTTACATATCTTAACATAGTACTGCTTGGACAGTTCCATCATTAAATACTCCTTTCCTGGTTTTATAAACATAAACTTAACAGTGATATCCTTTATATTTATGGGTAGAGGTATTAATTTAAAGTAATTAAATTTCACTAGATCAGTTACTGGCAGTCGTATAACATAAATTAATGTATTTTTTTTTTGCTTAACACTTCCATTTCCATCAATCTTAAAAGTAAACTATCCTGCCCTGTGTAGTACTAGGTAGTGGTAAACTGACCTTGACATAGCTGAAATTGTTTAAAATACTGTAAAATCTGCTTATGTGTAATAATACAAGGGTTTACTATTACCTTTGCAGCATTAATAATTGCTTCTAAAAAGATTTACATCGATAACTTAATATCTCTACTTCTACATACAGTATATTAAAGTACCCATTTACAACCATACTTAGCTCCTGATTTTTAAATATCTTTTACGCTATATTGTTTCATGTATTTACCTCATCTACAATTTTCTCTAGCTTGTCATTTATTACCTTCTGTCTTTCCAACATTTCATGAAGAGTTTGATTGTTTGTCTCTAAGGTAGATTTTACAAAAAAAATGATGTTCCTTGCTTGACCTAAGAAATTGTAAATTTCGATTCTCTAATTTAAATATCTTATCATTATAAAATTCAGCATCCTCTTCGTCTAACGTGACAAAAAATATTTTTTATTAATATTTCTAATACGGGATGAGTATAAAAGAATACCACAACCTTGAAATTAAATAATATCAAAACCAAACAACCTACAACTTTGATTGACCAATCAAATGAACCATGGAACCGTGAAGTCTGTTTATCACACATTCATTAATGTTCAATTTGATCACCATGAGCAGCCCGAATGACATGTACGCGATAATCAAACTCGTTCCACGCTCTTGTTACAATATCCGGTGTTATGGTTTGGATTGCATTCGTAACTCTCAGTTTCAGGTGGTGAGGGTGTAGCGAGCTCGCGTTCGACACGTCAATGTGAAAGGACGGTCTGATGTTTCCTTTATAGTGCGCCACCCTATTGGCACCTAGCTTTTCGCGGACACCTGAACGAGACGTTGCCGCAACGCTGGATTGGTCGAGGAGCAGATAGTGACCAAGCTCTTCATCATTGGCCCCCAAGAAGCCCGGATCTTACCCCGTGAAATTTTTTTTCTATGGGGGTACATAAAGTATCAAGTGTTTCGTCCACCATTGCCGGCTACTAACATTGACGACCTCAAAACGAGAATTAAGGACACCATCCAAACCGTAACACCGGACATGATGACAAGAGTGTGGAACGAGTTTGATTATCGCGTATATGTCGTTCGGGCCGCTCCTGTTGGCCACATTCAACATTTATGAATTTATGGTAAACAAACTTCACGGTTCCACGGTTCATTTTATTGGCCAATCAAGATTGTAGGTTGTTTGGTTTTGATTTTATAGACCTTCAAAGATGGGATATTATTTTTTAATCAACCTTTATATTAAAAGAAAATATACTCCTATTAATTTTATCGTTCATAATGCTTAATTCTACAATAACATTTCTTGTTTGTCTAAATAAATTTAGCTTATTTACAATTTTATTTACTGTAACCGAACAAGGATCTTATTTGCAATATGCACATTTTCCTATATATTTATGCACGTAATTTGTTAAGCGAGATTATCTATTCAACTTATCAAAGTTTTCGTCTAACAGACTAATATTTATGTAAGTCACTAGACGCCATTCTGTGTTGTATAATTGGACTTCTTCGCGATATTTATAACATTTTCCCGACGCATCTTATATTTTCTGAATACATATATGAAAGTTTCCACTAGCTAACCTTCTAACTTCATTAATTATGATCAATATTGAAGTAAAATATCTCTAACAAATCAGAAATATGGTTTTAATTTATTACCGTGTACTTTATTAGTTTTCTTGCCCTTTACAAATAATGTTACATTTAATCCGCCTATCTCCAAAACACGATATGGACCTATATATAAACTGTAGAATTTTTTTTATCTTCCTTTCCTAACTGTTTTATCAAAAATCAAAAATTAATCACCAACTTAAAATGTGCAAACATTTGTATTTTTATCATAATTTCTCTTGCTCATTTCCTTTGTACAAGCGAGTTTTTCCTTGGCTAATCTGAAACTTTCCAGAAGTTTTTTTTTTTTTACATTTTTACGCAGTTGTGCTTGAAAGTAGCATGGTTGACCCGTATATCCCATTCAGTCTGGTTAATAGCTACAGAGTGTCTTAAGAACTCTGCTAATTTACGATGCCATCTCTCCATTGTCCGATTACTTTGAGGATGGTATGCGCTGGTTTTCATCCTTGAAATGTTTAAAAATTACAGAAATTTTTAAACCGTTATCTGTGGAAAGTGTTACCTTGGTCTGTCAGTAGTGCAAGCGGGATACCAAACCTTAGTATAATTTCATTCACAAATGCCTTAGCTACCGATTCAGCTGTCTGGTTCACTAGGGGTACTGCTACATTATTCAGATCTCCGAGAAAGTAGGTCCTCGGAACATTTGTGTATACATCGCAAACGAAAGTGTTAAGAGCTCCAATTCATTGTGAACCCTTTCTCAAAGATGCCTTTCTGTTTGGAGGTGCACACCAGGTGGCCAACCTTGGCTTTAGGCTTGCGTGGGTTCCTCCTTTTCAAGCCACTGTACAAGGTTCGAAGCATGGAGTCGTCCTAGATGTCTTCGGGCTTCATGCGAGTGGTAGAGTGAACAGTATAATTATACTCGCGGACGAGTTTTAGCAGTAGTATCAGCCACTTCTAGCTGCCAGTCGCAGCGAAATGCCTCCACATTTTGCCTGTCGCAGTCCTGTTGAACATATCGATGATAGAAGCTTTGAGATTATCTGTACATGGAATAATGATTTTAGATCTGTTTCTTCATCAGGGCCTTGAGCTTTACATTGTCGAATTCCTTGCCCCGGTTTGTTTTTAAATTAGTCGGGGATGCATCCTTCCCGCAATAAATCTGCCATGGCATTGGTGAAATCGTATATATTACTCGACTTGACAGGCCTCGCCTAGGCTAATTTGCTATATGGAACAATGACGGTCACCATGTATTTATAGCCCTTGTTGACCCGAGCATATGGTATCATCTCGACGAGGTCGGCTTGAAAAAGTTCGTTCACCCCAAATATCACGATCTTGCGGTGGCGGTAGTTGCGTCTCGCAGATGCGTGCAGTTCATTGGCGATTGCCAACAAACTCATTCTATGTAGCCTCCTACTTTCAGTTCTTCGACGATTGGAATTATTTCGTTAGTGTGGGAGTAATTTCCAACCCTTGGCGAATCGAGAAGTAGCTGCAACGTATCAACCAGCTCGTTCGGGTTGTCCCAGAATTGTAGTCTGTGTTATTGTCGTCTTTCTTCTTTAAACCTTCACAGCTTTTCAGTGCTAGACCGCTGAAGAGGTCTGCGAGAATTACAATTTTTTCATGATCTTCGTCCATATAAACACTTGTATCGCGATCATTATCTAGGTAAATAGCATGCGTAAGTTCGAGTAATGTCTTGTATTCCAGCTAGTCGGATTCTGTAAATTCCTTGGGATCATTTCAAAATAGACATCCATATAGCACCGGGGGATCCAAGTGTCTTGTAATCGCCTACTTGGATGATTCCACCTGGTAGAAACTCTATTTCATCAGCTCTGAGGAACCATTTAAAATTGTGCACGTATACACTTTATGTCATATCATTATTTCGAGGGGTGCAAGATGGTAGGTACCGGCAAACCAGAGCATTGGGTTTGAAGACTCTCTTCCATAATTTTTTCTTGTGTGGCAAATCCGCATCTGAACCATAGTCCCGATTTGTCTGTACATCATGTTTTCGCTTCTTTGTAGGCTCAGCAGTATCGTCGATTTCCGATTTCATGGATATGGGTGCTCCATCGCTCTCCCTGAGTACATCGAGACGACAAGAAATGGGCTTAAAAATTTCTACATTTATAAGACCGCGTGAGATTTTGGCCCCTCTTGGCGAGAAAATACTTCGGGCGAACGGACTGAATCGCCCGATGCAAGTCGCTGGTAACGTCCGACATCGCTCTAAATAAAAGTTGTTACTGTTGCTCTCCTTTATAGATTTGGTATTGGGCCTCCACCATAATACTTTTGATCTTTCCCAGGCATTCACTGCACACATCCAATATATCCCTGCTGTAATTTTGAATAACAGTTTTCGTGGTGAGGTGGGAAATCAAGGTAGTGAATGTACATGTCATATATCCCTCCAGGTTTTTCAGATTTTCTTAATTTTGCACAGAAGCAACATTCAATCTGTCGATAATTTGCCTTTAAAAACTCTTAATGTGTTCGTCCATGGCCACCATATCACGGACAGTCTTCGTCTTCACATGCTCTATTTTCGCCCTGAGATTGGACAGATAGTTGTGAAATAAAGTGTTTTGTTCCGTCAACATACTACGCAGTTCCGAGATAATGCCATTTACAGTTTTGAGGGCGAAATGTTTAGTGGCAGCATCCTCCGATCGTTCCGGTTCGCCAATATTTCGAATTATTATTTTACCAGCATCACAATTTCCATAATTACTTGGTACAAGAAAACCTCCATCTTCGTCTTTGTGAAGACGCAGTTTGAGGCTACTTTGCACAAATTTCGATATGCTGTAACTATTTCTCGATGGTTGGTGTTCAACTGATCGAATCCCTGTTGGTACCTCCTATTATATATGGTCCAGTCCCTAACGATCGTTAAAAATCTGTATTCCTATTTCTAGCACAAGGCACGCAGACTCTTGAAATCTGATATCATCATGTCTGTATTGATGTGATCGTCATAAACATGCCGCAAATTCATTACATTCATTTGAAACAGCACCAACATGTTTGCATTGTCGCGGAGCAGCTGTTTGGATATGCGCGAATAAGTTTGGCCGAAGTATATGCAGTCCAACTTCGTGTGCGATCCCATACCAAAGTACTCCTGGTTGCAATTTTGTTTCTCGCAGGTAATGTCATCAAACACAAATATATAGTTTGCCAATGCTTCGCTAGGATGCACGATGGCTTCGTTTTCACTGAAAGGGAAATAATGCACACCCTCCATGACTTGCAATACTTGTACCAACCGTTGGTTTTTCGGTTTCTGGAGCGATTTTTAATATATGTTCATGTTCTTGAACAGAAAGACATTCTCATTTTCCAGTAGGCTCAATATGACGCATGTTTTCCCACAATTTGATGGTCCCGCGATTATGCACCTCACTGTATTCGTAAATAGGCTTCCGGGTAGTGATTCGTGTGAGGTATCTTCATCTTCAGCATAAATGCATATGGGTATAGTAACATATTCCTTTACATTACGTATGTTAGCACTTCTATCTTGCGCTGCATGCAGTGGTAACTGTGGTGCTAACTGTGGTGCTAACTGAAGTACATTAAGTGCTAACTTCGGTGCATGCGGTGCTAACTATGGTGAATGCAGTGCTAACTACAGCGCTAACTGCATCGCATGTGGTGCTAACTGCGGTGCTGATTGCAGTTGCAAAGAACCAGTGCTACAATTTTTGATAATGCCTCTTCAAAATATAACTCCAAATAAACTGCCTCTGGCAGAGTTTGCACTGAAAACCCATACTTCAACTTTTAATTATTCAGATCATTATTTCATGTCGGCACATGCTCCACAGAGCTTTAAATGCTTTACCACAGAAGAAACAAATCAAAAGGTATCATTAACATTTTACATCTGTACTGTTCCGAGTATAAAACGAAAATGAAAAAAGACAAGTATAAAAGGACTGGATTTTTACTTTTATCGGTTAGTTCAATACGTTGCTTCAAAGAAGTAAGACCATAGCTGGAAGTGGGATCGTGGATACACTAATCAACAATCTACCGTTTGAGCTTCACATTCCCGGATACAGGTCCTGTAGGCTGGGAACCAAGCTAGCTAAAAGGCTGTCACGTGGTGACACGGGTATCAATGTGCTTGATGAAGTGTGCAATCAGCAGGACATCGCGGATTCCCAGCACAGGATCTGCAAGCCAGGCACCAGGCAGAGAAGATTCTTGCACAGAAGGCCAACGAAATAAGAAATTCATCAAACCCCGGAGTCGCAGAAAAAATAGCCACCTGGGGCATATCCAACATGATGAAGGCCAAGGTGAAGATGGGAATGGGAGATTAGAGCAAGAGAAAGGCACAGGTTAAAATGGGAACAGGTACAGAGAGCTAGATAAATGCACAAGTGAAACGAAAAGCAGTGACAATGGGAAGAAAAGCATATAATGCCAAGAAAACATCTCCAGCAAGATTTTTTTATTACTTTTCCTACAATTGGGGCCTTTGGTGGCCTCGTCGGAGACACGAGTGGTATCGTCCGAGCTGTCAACACATCATCGAACGAATTGAAGCAGTTTTCCGATGCCCAAAGACACAATGCAAATATGGAAGCTGTCGCTATGGGTAACAATAATTTCCAAGGTCACTTCCTAAGGCCACACCCAATAGGAGGCGGAAGTGGGAAAAAGTGACACAGCAGGAAGAGGAAATCATGAAATCTCTACCGAAAAGTCTGCTCACAAACATGGATTTGCATATGTTTGCTCGCAAATAGTAAATAACACATTTCAGGCGAGTGTTTACGATATATGCTTTGCCCCCTAAACCCAAGATAGAAGAATGTGCCATTATTAATAAGGACATTGTAGCCAGGCCGTTATGCATGCACTAAGTTGCTTACATGAAATGAGGCAAACATGCAGACTAATATGACAATTTTGGGAACGTACAGCTTTCATCTAACTGCGAGGGTACCTGAAATGTACCAAACTAAAATACAATAACCAAACAGAGCAGATGCCTAACACGTGAAACTGTGACAATTTGTGTCTTCGCTTCCTGGTTCGCTTGTACAAGAAATATGAGTAAATGGCTGTACATTGTGAGGAAACCATCACTCATGTCGATAATGCTTACCTTGACGGGTCCTAGCACCGAGCTGCATGCAGGTACACTTCCCGCCACACGACCTGGAAGGGGAATGGTGCATAGACCATGGCGATTTTCAAACCTACAATGTGATACCAAACATCGATGAATAAAACCGCAAGCTATACCACGTAAAAAGTGGTAATGTTTCCCATGAGGTGTCTCTGCTCATAGGCTCTTGTGAAATAGACGACATTCCAAGGTACATTAAAGATTCACTGTCCTCCAATACAGAATTCAAACTACATGGAGGTCCCAACACTCTGAAGAGTGTTATCAGATGCTGCAAAGATATCGACTTTATGAAACCGGATACTATTGGACCGATTCTCAGGTTCGAGCCACGCAGCTACGATGCGGGCAAAACAAACATGTCGTCACGGCCTGTAAACATCTTGCCTGTCAATATAAAACTAATAAACGGCAATTAAGCGAGTGGCACATACCTTAATGGCACGCCGAGCAATATGCTGCACGAATTTTCGGCTGTGTTTCCTCCAGGTTTAAGACTGGTCGTAACTCCGCAAATCATTTTTAAGTTCCGGTCGTCACGAAGAGAGCACACGAGTTGGTTGTGACAGCCATTTACAAGCACGAAGAGCTGGTGAACTTTCGAAACTAAGAAATCGCCCTTTGTCTGCATTTGAGAAGATAAGAATAATATTTACGGCAACCAGTAGCAAAAAAATAAATTATCGTGCAAAAGCTGCTATCAGTACATCGCAGGTCTTCAAGGAGTTAACACGTGCTGGCAATATTTTTCTCTGCAGTTTCGGCTTCAAATTCAAATGTCATGGAAGATTACCTAAACATCGAAGAGCCGGTCGTTTTTTAAGACAGTGTAACGAAAGTAGAACTTCATGCATACCAGTCTTTCCTGATCGGACCATACGCACTGCAATCGGATGTTCGTATAGCTGTCCAATACCAATATATCTTCTATCTTCCTTGCTAGTCTTTCCTGTGAATTAAGGGGACTGACGAATGCAGATGTAACCAACCTGGCATTGACGAAAATAATAAGCAATGGATTTCTTAACCTGATCGAGCACATCGTGTATTTTCTCAACGATGTTGAAGTGTACCAGTAGCGAGATGTGGACATAAATTCGACGATCAAAAATTACCTATCGCTCATGCCGAATGAGCTGTCTGCGACCAAGATGGCAGTTTGTGGAATCGAAGATGACTACAATGTTCCTATATACCCTGGAGGCACGTTCGAAGTGTGTAACCCACTCTCCATGCTATTGGGATTTGCCGAAGATTGCAAACGAATTATCTTAATTTCGAAGCAGGAACTGGCACTGATTCTAGTTAATATGTATGTGGACACCATCGTGGGTACGAGAGAAAACCTTGAGACAGTGGAACTGAAACTACAGTCTATCGACTGGATGCTGCCTCATGTGCAGTTGAGAACTACTGAACCTATAAACATGCTACAGAATGTGGAAGATGGCAAAAACATTGATGTGACTTTCAGGTCGTGGAGTCTCGAGACATGCCCCAGATTGCCAGAAAGCCACAGCATCAACTGGATGGTGAAGACCAGCTTTGCTTCTGAGAAACCGTGGTACATCATCAGAAGACAGCACAATGTGAGAGTAAGCCGTTCGCAGTTCTACAGAGGTTAAATAGAAAATGTGAAAATATTTTTCAATAGCGAAAGCGATCAGTATGTTGACATGAACATGAACTTTGAAAAATGGCCAGTACTTGCTCGCATATCATATGTATGCTCAATTCCAAAATGCATATTATGGGCGCCCCCCGTTCACGATATTGAGCTCTGATACTTTAAAGTCTTTGGCCCCACTCATGGTATTCGATATGAATAAATTACGACGAGCATATTACCTCCAATATAATTGACTGCAGGATATAATCCACGACACATGGAAATACACTTGCAAAAACATATGCATTCTGCCTGATACTTTATGACCGGCTTATATAGTCAATTACCGAGATAAGACCGTCAAAGTGCTGTCATGAGCACAGTTGAGAATATATAAGTACAACTGTTCACACACTATAACTGTTTATACGTATTCGAGCATCGTGAGGTTAGTGGTTCGGGAAGGTGCTGATGGTATTTTGTAAGGTGTCGGGGTTTCCCAGCCCACTACAATTCCTGTGTCGACAATGCGGACATCGAATGGTGAACACAGAAAATTTAAAATAAAAAACCTGTGTTTTTTTAAATAATTTTGTACACTACAAAATGAAATTAATTTTTGAAATGAAGTTTTGTGTTTTATTTATTTTAAAATACCCCTGATTTATAAACAAATATTTCTAAATAAGAATACATTAAAAAATAAAACCGAAAAATTTTAGTATGACAGTTTACGTACTTTGCAGGAATGGTCAATGTTACTATTCGGTAAAGGCCGATAGCGGACTACATTATAGAGAATTTAGCACTACCTAAACAATTGAAAATATAATCCAGTATGGAGGGCGCTGACAGCACCGCCTATACTTTAATCACATAAACAAATATGCCACCTGGTGGCTTAATCACCAGCTCACCTATTGGGTAAATCGAGAAAATAGCGCCACCAAATATTTCAAAATAATAACATGAAATACAAGATAGGTGCCTCCAGCAATGTATAAACAAACGACAAACGAAAAAAATCCAAGAAGGAAGAATGAGTATGGGAGAGGGGGTGGAGGCCTCCCAACTAGTTAACCAATGAGAAACATTTGTAGGGAGGGGAATGTTAAGACAATGTGATTATTGAAAGGTGGTCAGTCGTCTGCCGGACATGGTGCTTGGAATCTCCATAAATGTGTTTTGAAAATCAATTTTTTTACAATATATTTTTTATATTTTTAAACTTAAATGTTAAATTTTTTTGTAATAGTTATTAAAAAAATCTGTTTATAATTTTTTATAAAGTTGTTAAATTAATATTTTTTAAATAAATTTTTTTAAAATAAATTTTTATTAATGTATGGGATTTTTTTGTGCTTTCAAGGTCTAAGTTTACTGGGGTCAAGGTCTAAAGTCAATGTCAAGGACACTGACATTCATCATGGTGGACAATATGGCCGCCGGGGAACCGGAATGGTATTTGTGTATATATCACTGACCCGAACTCGTAATATAATTTCATCTGAATTGTACCCACAACTCAAAATATACGCACACGGATTAACAGAACTGGCTTTACTGAACTTTCACCATGACATAAAAATATGTATTTAAATAAAGTCATTGACTTATATGCCAAGAAACAACAAAGGAGATCAGAATTTTTTCTGTAGGCATGCTGTAAAATTAACGTGTGGTTTTTTTTAGAAAACTGCGGTTATCAAAGAGGTAATGTTAATTTTTGCTGAAAATATGAATTATATTCAACATTTTGCATTTACTGTAGTTACAGTTGAGTAGGACACTCAGTAAGACATATGAGAGTGTACATATAACTGATCTAGCTAACATGAGTGGAAAGAGAGGCCGCGGAGGTGTAGTGGTCAGACTACTTACCACGTCTCACCACAGCTAACCGTGTTGATTAATGTGGGTTCAATCCCGAGTTTATCATGCTGGAAACGTGGCGGACGTTGCTTCTGCTCAGTTGGTTTTCTCAGGGTTCTTACATTTCTCCCAGCACTGAATTTTGTCGCTGCTGCATATTCATCTCACTTCAAATTCATCAGCTCTACCGACCTCCTGCGGCGCAGTCAGTTAATGTGCCGCCAACCTAGGATGCGGCAGTTTCTGCGTTCGAATCCTAGGAAAGGGATGGGTGTTAGTTTAAGTAAGGTCATAAGTTATTTTGTGAGCTGTCCACTGATAAACCTTCAGACATAACACCGTAGGTCGTTAATAAGCGCTTTCCAATTCAATCTCATCCGCGCTGAAGACCTCAGCCGTTAAGCGCTGCCCATATCCATCACTATCACTATCAGTTGAAAAGTATTTTGAGGAAATATCTGATGAATATGGCTTTAAAATCATACCGTCACATGGGGTAGCTAGACGCAAACATTGGCGTAATATTTGCATGTTGATCGATTCCGACACTATAACTAAGTGGTCTCAGCGACTAATAACATGACATAGATAAATGCAGTCTTCTTGGAATGGGTATACGACTACGCAGCAAGCATCGTAGGTGGGGGCCCACGGCGACTGGCTGTCATTTTGGGCGTGGGCGAAAATTTCCGGGCAATACATC
This sequence comes from Clitarchus hookeri, assembly GCA_002778355.1. Lineage (NCBI taxonomy): Eukaryota > Metazoa > Arthropoda > Insecta > Phasmatodea > Phasmatidae > Clitarchus > Clitarchus hookeri. Next base: position 55,616 of record NQII01002100.1, on the reverse strand, counting down.
TCGCGGCTCCGATGTGGCAGTATGCTGATTTTGCTGTCAAACAAAAATGTATTGTCTATATCTGTCAACTTAAGCGATGAAAGACAAGTATCTTATTCGTTACTTTCATTTTATTCCCATATCTCAAAGAAAATATTATCCGCTAACACAAACTTATTCACGCAAAACTGACCGCCGTGTTCCAGAAACAGCCACAAACAAATATTTTTCTTTGAGAAAAATACCTCCACCCTCCCAGAAACTTTCCTCTGAATGCGTGCCTGGTGGCATTACTGCCGTATTGCTAATGGTGATAGACACTGCAGCACTTAATTTCCTTTTCCGTTCTTTGTAGGTTTAAGCGTCATAAATATGAAAATCTCTATGACAGCCCAAGTTTCAAGTTGGGGAAAAGAAGGCGGTCACCTACCCCCTTTTAGTTGTCCTACCCCCCCCCCCTCCTCTTTACAGGGTGGTCGTTCGTTAGTTCAGTTTGTAATAAGCATAATTTATGGTAACTAAACGCCATATGACTTCCCAAATATAACAGAATTTTAACGTTTTAATTAATTTTGTTTTGTAACAATTTTAATACCTACGTGTTTGATTCAGAATGTTTAGGTTTTAAGGATGCTTTTATAACTCGTATTGACTTTTCAAGCAGAAATTGAGTACAGTTTTCTCCAAAATATTTGTAACTTGTGTTGTTTAAAACCTAGGCATATAAATGCAAATAAATGTTATATTCGTGCATAACTTATCGCACAAACATACAACACACATTGATACACATAAAATATAAATATTTAAATGAAAATGGGCGTGGTTACAGAAAATTTTAGTCCCCCCCCCCCTCACCAGTCACTAGTTACAACCCGGCCGACCCATCATTGTTTCCATTCCAACCATTCACGTAAAACTAGAATTCAGTGTCCATGATGTATTGTGACAGTTAAGGTATGGCTTGTTTTTATTTAGAACACGGATATATTTATTACTAGTAAAAAATTAAGATATTAAATTTTGTCTCAGCTAACTCAAATACCACTGTAGTTATAATTCGATGCATCCCAGATGTTAATCTGAAAATATCATGCTCTTCTTGTCACCCATGTTGTCTGCGATGGTAGCGGTTGCACAACTACCACCTTTCTGACGCCGAACGTCGCTCCCGTCACTCATGTCCATTGTTCAACTTCTATCTACCGAGGCTAACTAGCGGGTCTTTGCTACTGTTGAACATATTTCCTGGGGCGCGATTTTCATTCACATTTCTGCTGGCTGGGAACCGTTTTACGTCTTGATATAAATAAGCGGGGTGGACGTTACCATGGCACGAAGTGTAGCGTTCAGGTACCTATCAGAATATCATAAAATCTACATTATTGTTAGCCTTTGCATTCGGGTTGTATAGTAACCAATATTGTTTTTATTAATTGTCTACTCGTAACGTGGTCATCAACAAAATTTGGTTATATAGGTCCGCAACTCAATAAAGTAAATTTGCTGTAAATTTAAATTTATGCAGTGATACAAATTTGCTATTTTATAGATATTAATAGCACAGTGTTGTCAACATAGAATAAAACGGAGACAGTCGTATCGCTTATCGCCCATTTGTTGAACTATTAAACTGATTTACGTTCGGAAATTTATTTGTATTTCCTAATAACCTGCGTTATATGAAATCTGAGGAACTATCAAATGTTTGTGAAGTAATCTTCAGACACGCGAAAGGAAGGAAAACACTTCTACTGGACTACTGTCCGAAAGAATCCAGTACACAGCCACAACTGTGTGGAGATTCCAAGAAGCGATAAGCTGCGGAATGACAGGTCATTAGACCCGGGCATCTGGCTCGTGCGCCTTGCCGCCCTCCTGCCCCTCCCAGGAGGGTATATAATGGTCTGACCAGTATTGGTTGCCTACCTATAGGCGTTACACTTTCTTTAGCTGACGCAAACAATGCCATCTCTGGAGACAGTTTCCCTTCCATTCAATCTTAACGCATGGTTCATTGGCTATAGAGCAAATAAGATCAATTAAAGTTGTTATATTTAATTTTATATATATATATATATATATATCCACTTTTCCTTTATCTTCCGCCGATATTCTGCTTATCAACATAAGCATACAATTGCCACAGTCAGCTTAATCCGAAGTGACAAAATACCAAAACAAATGACACAACAACCAGACTTTCGAATACCAATTTCAAGCATTCGTGAACACTAAGAATACTTTTACCGCCATGCACTGTTACAATATATTTTTTTTTTTTAGCTGTTTTCACATAAATGATCAGGATTTGTTTTAATTGCAACTTACAGTTCCTGCCGTTAAAAATTACTTGTTAATGGGAATATTGGAAATAGTGCCTGAAGCCTATACAGCGACAGCAGAATAATTTGTACAGCTAGCTGATTATTTACTTCTCCCTTCGAAACTTGATATTTAAAAATAATTCATTCCGAGCACTGGAATTTTTTTTTACAATAACATGGATTTAATTGCAATTTTAATTTAATTTGTGTTACATTCAATCATAAATACTTGTCTTCAAATCCAATGTAAAGATAAATCCTCATATTTATGTTTCATAATTCCTGTTACACACATCTAGGGATTGTAGAAGGTGCATAGTAGATGAAGTTTTAATGACGAACTTATGTCCGGAAACATACCACTCCGGTGCCACAAGTGTGATACGAATAAAGATTAAAAACTCCCGCCGCACTGTAGGCGACACAACTTTGTAACAGCGGCTGCGGGGACTGAGCGGTTAGACTGCTCGCCTTCCAACAAGGCGAAACAGGTTCTATCCCCAGCCGGGTCACTCCAGATTTTCGCAAGTGGAATCGTGCCGGACGAGCTGGTCAGCGGGTTTTCTCAGAGATCTCCCTTTTTCCCCGCCCTTGCATTCTGGCAGTGCTCCATTCTCACCTCATTTCACCCCCATCGGCTCTCAATACTTCGTCGTTAAGAGCCGCCCAATTCTCTTATCAACTCAATTCAACAACTTGACAACGGGTGTCGTCTGAAGTCACCTGATGCCACGAGCGATGTTGTCGTCACCTCATACCGCATGACGTCTCTTTAAAATCGGACATAATGGTTCGACCACCGATCTGTTTATCATTCAATGGTCAAAGCATGCAGTACAGTACAGGATAGATAAACGCTCGTTTGCCGAGAATACCGAAATGTTTTTAACTTAAAGCAAAGATAAAGGGAATGTTGTAGCTGCTCAATGCCTACATCAGGAGAGTTTTTCACATTGCTTGACTCCATCATATACAAATTTTTGCAAGATTATATCAAAAGCTGCGAGAAACAGGTCCCTTCAATGACAACAAGACCAACAGTGGTGTTCCATGCAGGCGCCCCACTCGACTTCGAAGGGGAGGTATTTCATCAAGTTCAAAATTCGACGAGCATTCGAGCCATTACACGTACAGTACAATTAATGTTTCTCTTACCAGTGTCGGACGTGTTCTGCATGAAGAGCGGCTACACCCTTACCACCCGGAGGGTACACACAATGGGTCCGGCCGATTATGTCATGTGTTAACCACTGCACATTGTTCCAAATNCCTTACCACCCGGAGGGTACACACAATGGGTCCGGCCGATTATGTCATGTGTTAACCACTGCACATTGTTCCAAATATATTGTTTGTACAATCCTGATTTTCCATGGCTCATTCTTTTCACCGATGAAGCGAATTTCAGCAAGGTAACAGTTTTCAACATTCGAAACCGCCACATTTGGAATGATGAAAACCCTCGTGCCATGTACACCCATGGNCCTTACCACCCGGAGGGTACACACAATGGGTCCGGCCGATTATGTCATGTGTTAACCACTGCACATTGTTCCAAATCTATTGTTTGTACAATCCTGATTTTCCATGGCTCATTCTTTTCACCGATGAAGCGAATTTCAACAAGGTAACAGTTTTCAACATTCGAAACCGCCACATTTGGAATGATGAAAACCCTCGTGCCATGTACACCCATGGATTTTGGCAATGGTTAGATATCAATGTATGAGCAGGAAGATGTCATATATTATCGCGTTGGGTCATAGATTCTCCCGTACTACATAAGAGGTCCCACGTACTTAACATATCTGCAAGAAGTACTGGCGGAGTTCTTGGAACATTCATGAGCAAACTTGGTTCCAACATGGTGGCGCATCAGCACACTTTTCACATGCCACCCGACAACATCTCGGCCGAATATTCGGGGAAAAGTTGATGGGTTGGGTGGATCCATTGCTTGGCCACCATGATCACCGGATTTAACTCCTCTCGAATTTTCTGAGTTAGACCACATGGAGAATCTTGTTCGCGATACCCCCATAGCGTCGGAGGAAAACCTGATTGCAAGAGTTATGGCTGTGACAGCAGATAGTCACTATACATGAGGTATTATTAAGCATGTGTAAGGTAACATGCTTCGTACATACAATGTGTGCAATATAATGCATGGTAACCACATCGAGCACCTCTTTAGTGCATCCAGGTAAGAGCTCGTTGGTCTAGGTGAGGCTGGAATTTTAAATTCGTGTTTCGTGTCATCTGTGTACCGCTCAAACAGTATGTTTCCAGACATGCGTTCTTCATAAAAAGTTTATCTACTATGTGCCTACTATAAACTCTAGATGTGTGTATTTGGAATTATGAAACCTTCTCTATTTAGCCATATAAACTTATGTAAATTGGCACCAACTATTATTCAAATAATGCAGAAGTATGCCGCTTGAATTTATAAAAGTATGTAGACTGAACTCTATCAGCAAATACACCAGTTACACCAGTGTTTTCTTGGCAGGCATCGGTGTTCGCGTGGTTAGCATTCGAGCTTCAGAAAATGCCAGGATGGAGAAGTTGAGCTGCGAGGTATTCTTTCGATATAATATATCTCTTTCATTTTGGCTGCCGCTAGGCAAGTTAGTTTCCAATTGTTGACTGGCGAATAACATTCCACATTCCACCGTCTTTGTTGGCAAGTCAGGCCATTTTACAGGGGCATACGGATAGAGTTTGCGATACACATGGTTATTCATCTCCTATATCCAGAGTTATTATTTGATCCGGTTTGCCGCCACGAAGATCCGGGCTCGATCCTTGGTGTAGCCGAGTATTCCGGATCAACGAACTCAAGAAACTTGCCTAGGTAGTTCTTCGAATAACTCCAGTTTCCTCTATCCATGAATTCTGTCACTTCTGTACATTATGATTATTACATTCTGGTTTCAATGTATTATGTGGGTTACCAACTAAATGTGGCCATTTCGGGGTAGCTTATCCCGCATAGCAATTCCTACCAAAATAATGTGTTTTTGTTTCTTTCTCTGCACGGCATGGTATCAGTCAATTATGGTGTATACATTTTTAAAACATAATAAAAAATTAAAACCACTTTCAAGAAATCTTTAAATAACATTATGCTTAAGAACTTAGACTTTTTATTTTGGGGTCGGTATAGTTAGATATTCGCTTATGTCTGATTATTCAACATATTATTTCAATCTCAAAGAAATTAATAGAATGCCATTCTATTACATATTTCTAACTGAGTTAAGAGAAATTATAATTTCAGTTTGACAATTATTTTCGTGCTTAACAACATTATTCCACAAATTTTATACCTCTCTGGTAGAAATAGTAAAATTAACAATTTCTTTTTTGCTTTGATGAATAATATTTATTTTGTTCTCACTACAAAATAACTTTGGATTCACTATAAAAACTTTGTATTCTCTTGCGTTTGTTGTCTCGTTATCAACCAAAATAAAATAATAAANTATTCTCACTACAAAAGAACTTTGGATTCACTATAAAAACTTTGTATTCTCTTGCGTTTGTTGTCTCGTTATCAACCAAAATAAAATAATAAAAGGGTGGGTAAAACCCGGTATACAATGTCAGACCAGACCACCAGACAATATGGAGGTCTGGTTGTCGGGCAGCGGTCTGAGTGTGTGTAGGCATTTTTTTCCAAACAAAATTGGTCTGGACAGACGGCCTGGTGGTCGGGCGGGAAAACCACTAGACCGTAGGACCACCCAATCCATTTTCGGTCTGTTGTCATAGAGTCTACCGTTTTTCCCACTACCACATGGCCACGCTTCATAGTGTTTCGTTCGATCGCGTCATGTCTGAATTAATAGATAACAATTAAAGAGATGTTGTGATCCAGCTTTTGGAATGCTACTAGGAGTTCTGATGTTTGTGGGACATCAAAAACCAGACCTATTGAATAAAAAAAAAATATATATATATATATATATATATATATATAAAGAAATGAAGCCTACACTTCATTACTTAATATCTACAAGAAAATACAGCCCAGTCGACATGTGACGTAGCGAAAATTAAAACGGAAAATATCTTCAATGCATATTGGAGGGAATTGAGGAATGTAAGTTTATCTGTACAGACATTTATCTAATACAATAAGTTTTATATTCAATGTTTCACATTTTTATCTATATACATGTTACATGTTCAAAGTTGTAAATTTTGCTACGTAATTAACATGTTTATTTGTTAAATATTTACCTTATAACAATTTTGTTTGTGGTAAAATCAAGAGAAACCACAGGAACAAGTACTGGCCAGCCTTACACACCGCATTTATGATACTTAGAAAATTTGACGTTCTTGGACGAAAAATAGTACAGAGACTATAGAATATGACAACCGTATTAAAGACGATGAAGACATTGTATATCAATGATTTTAATACAATTCTCGTCATATATTCTTGAAAGGACACTTCGTCCTCATTGTTGTAATGATTTGTGGATATGTTTCAAATGTCCCTTCCACCTTCGTATCCATGTCTCATATTCGATTTTTATAATGATACCAATGCATGTTTCCTCACCATTCTCCAAGACGAAACTGCATGTTGTGCATAGATTCTTGAACAATAAGGGATGGAGTGATGTATTGTTTGTTTTTTCTGGATAGGAAATTGTGTAAAGCACAACATTATAAGACAATTATGTCCACTGTGTCTATACATACTGAAATAGGTTGTCTGAAAACTCAAAATCAGGACGATAGAATTCCGAAGGGATTCTCTACAACTCTTCTGGCTCAAGAGAAACTAAGATTAAAAATACCGATATGGGTAAAGGTTTTGAATGGCCAAGGCTTCAAAATAAGTGGTAAGTTCAAACCACTATCACCGAGAAAGGCAAACGGAATACATGAATTAGTGCCTTGCATTGTAGAAGGAGCAGGTAAACTGAGGTCATTATTCATCAAATTTCGAGAATGGTTGTATCAGATACGCATCCCCTGCTACCAGAATGAACGTTAATAAACCCAAAGCAGCTTTGACAAATGCGAACAAAATAATACTGGGAAACTTTTTATAATTTAAGTACTCCTATCGACTGTCCTAAGGCTTTTGAATGACAATGTGCTAGCCGTCCACAGCCCCAACAGCTTGACAAAAAATTCCACTTCTTTTCAAATTATGCTGCTACTTTTTCCCGCTCTCGCTCACTTGATGACAACTGAAACATACAATACATATTTCATTACTTATCAGGTAACTGATGCCACACAGAAAGTTATTAATAAGACATATGTTGCTGTGGAACAATCCCCAAGACCTCCCTCAAGGAAAATTAAACACTTTACATTGAATGAACAGAAGAAACATCAATTAATTGATTCGGCACAATCTTTGATTCCTAGGAAGTAGGACGACTTTGAGGTTATTGCCTGGTCATGTCGAGTACAGGTGAGTCAACAGAGTGAAAATCGGCAAACCATGGATTAAAAATTAATTTCTTAAATAATCTTTCATGGGAAAAAAGAAAGATTAACGGACTATTCAAGTACTGAATTATCTCCCCCTTGGCACTCCAGTTTCGTCAATCCATACCCTACCATGCACCCCAAAATGCATGGGGTCCATCAGCCACCAACACTTCCCCACAAAACTACTTAATTGCAGGTACAGAATGTCCGAAAATTCTTTCCCTGATTACAAACTTTATTTACATCCACTTAATGTACTTTAGCGATGTGAAATCAGTGCCAAAACGTAGGAAAACTAGCCAAGTTTTTTGTTTCAACTGGACAAAACATCAGTAAGTCTCCATGTGAGCACCCTTGGTAGAACAGTACATCTAGTTGACATTCAATTTCCGTCCACACAATAGCCAACATCACAGGAGCGTGGATGCCTAGCTGTCGGCCCATCACGACCGAGCCATCGTCCAGGAAAAATCGTATCAAACCCCAATGTGGCAGTGCACCACATTGCTGAAAAATTACATTGGTGTGATTCTCAAGTAGCTGAGGAATAGCAAACAATTGCAACATTACCAGATACACTTCAGATGTGAGGGTGGCCTCAGCGAAAAAGAATGGTCTGAACAATTTGTAATGCATAAGCATGTAAAGAAACATTCACATTTGGGCTGCCTCTGGTATACTCTAACATCTCACCAAGGGGCTCTGAACCTCAAATACACATGTTTTGCCTGTTCACTAGACAACTAATGCCATATACTATAGGAGATGATGATGGCTAACTGAAACGTGCTACTTTTTCCGACGAGGCGACCTTTTATATTAGTTGCAATTTTCCCTTTGTATGCCCGAAACAATAAATGTTTGTTTAAGATATCATGGAGAGAACTTTTTGGCATCTGTAATTCACATGAGGCCCAACACACTGATTTCTTGAGACATCGCATTAAAGATTGTCTCGCTGCTTCCGTTCTTTCAGCTGAGGTTGATGTTCGGCCAGTTCTCGGTAAGTCAGCAACAGATCCTGTGTTCTTGAACTTGTCATACCACGACCAATTGTACTTGACATCGGGCGGCATATTTCCGTATGTTGTCTGAAATTTCCGTTGCACTGTTATTGGTGACCGGATATCGTGGTGCCAGGGGTCACACTGAGCTTTTTCCTGATTTGTTCACATGTCCGGTTTCCTGGGCACTGCAACTGCTTCACTACAGCCACGTTACTGAAACCTGTAATAAAACTTGCTTAGTTTTCCTACATTTTGGTACTGGTTTCACATCTCTATCTTACATGTAGTGGATATAAATAATGTTTGATCACGGAAAGACTTTTCGGACATCATGTAGTTCGTAAGCTCCTACAATGCCATAAAACCCGCCACGATCTCCCACGCCATTTCACCCAACTGCGAGTATTCCACCGAATCCGACCCCATAATGTCAACCATCTTCAGCAACTGCACAAAAGCTTGACTATATTTTAACCCACGAGCCCAGTGAGGTGTTTCATTCATGGTTTATGCATGCACAACTTTGTACCTTCTTGTATATGTATGTGGAATGTTTTTAGTTAACATCAATAAAGTGACATCATTATACGTTATTTGCACTTACCTTCATATACTGTTTAATACATTAGTTAATAGCTGTGCATGTCTCAGGAATCAGAGATGAAAAAAGCTGCGGTGAAATCGCCGCACTTAACTTCGTGTTCTTACATGTCCTCCCTATGACCAGCTAACGGAGTGTCACAGTTAGTCTTTCTTCAGCATTCACGGATGCCATAAGGATAGTAATTTACTTTTCTATAAATACTTTTACCATACCAAGTAATTCGGTACAACATTCTTCGCTAATTTTAAAAAAATTTACAAAATCGTCTGAATCCAATTTTTTGATCATTTTGGCATCGGGAATTTGTATCGTTATTGTTGCATCTTCTTTGCCAATAGTCTTCCCTTCTCTCGTGATTTCTCGTCACTAGTGACAACTTAAACACTCAGTGCTTGACCGATTTTTTGTTTTTCTGAAAGATACGGGGTCATAATTAGAGTTGTCCGATACCATGTTTTCCGATACCGATACCGATACCCCGATACCAACGCCGATACCCCGATACCAACGCCGATACCCCGATACCAACGCCGATACCCCGATACCAATGCCGATACCCCGATACAAATGTCGATATCCCAATACAAATGCTGATACCCTAATGCCAATGCCGATACCCCGATATCAATGCCTTTTCCTCTTGTTCGTATCTAAACTCACAGTTTTTAACATATTTTGATGTACGTCATAATATGTCAGGTGCTTGTTTAAATTTGATGTGGTAAAACAGCTTTTATCTTTACCACCCCGAAACACTATTTTACCACACTGGTTGCATTTTGCTTTACTTACATCTGCCAATTCTTTACAGACGAATTTCCGCATACTAGACATTTTAACGCAGTATGTAACAATTCATGCATAAAAAAATGCATTGTACGCGTAAAAAAACGATAAACCGAAAGCAATCAGGATTCTGATCAGATAGTCAGACGCTCAGTATTTTTGCAGTCATGTCCGCTAGCGTGAAGTATTTAATGACCACATATACAAACATAATAAGTTCTACAAATAGTTAATACAGACGGTAATTGCATACGTCGGCTTTAAATTTTTATGAATTCAGTGTCTTTTCACTTGCTCGTTTTTATCGTTCTTTTGATTTATATACGTTTTTATGCTCATCTTATTGTAGCTGGCCATCTGGAAGATAAATTCTTTACAACAGTTACAGGCTGCAATATTTACACTGAAGAGCCAAAAAACACTGGTATAGGCGTGCGTATGCAAATAATAGAGGTATGGAACCAATCAGAGTAACGCGATACGGTCGGCAGCTAGATAGGTTACTGCTACTACAATTGCAGGTTATCAAGATTTAAGTGAGTTTGAACGTGGCGCTATAGTCGGCGCACGAGAGATGGGACATAGCATCTCCGAGATAGCGATAAAATTTGGATTTTCGCGCACGACCGTTTCACGAGTGTACCGTGAATATCGGGAATCCGGTAAAATATCAAATCATCGACATCGCTGCGGCCGGAAAAAGATCGTGAACGAACGGGACAAACGACGACTGACAAGAAACGTGATAGACGAGCAACCCTTTCTCTAATTGGCGCAGATTTCAATGCCTCCTGCATACCATCAGACATTAGTCGTGTCCATGCCACTTCGTCTTGCGGCACTTCTGCGTGCTTACTAGGGCCCTACACGATATTTGGCAGGTGTACCAGTTTTTTTGGCTACTCAGTGTATTTGCAGCAGTAAAAGTTATTTTTAAAATATTTTTAAAAAACTTAAAATATGCTCGTTTATGTATAAAGCATACATTTCAGTTTGGCGTGGTTACGTTTTTTATGCCAGACGGTAATAATAATAACAGGCAACAAAAAAAAATTCCAAACATATACGCGCAAGTTTAGAGAATACATTGGTGGTTACAGAATAGTTATCAGTGAAGTCGCAAGATGTCAGCGTAAATATTCTAAATGGTATCGATTGTGGTTCGCAATATCGCCACCCAGAGCACAGCGAAATGAAAATTTTCCACTTGCATCCATGATATATACATCTATGAACTCCAGCCATTTATTTGTAAACATATGTAAGCGAGTCACGAGTAGCGTGATAGAAAATCTGTGATGTTCGCCTTTATCCCGATCTTTTTGTTGGTTTAAAATTCCATAAAAAACGGCGGGGCTGGTTAATATCGTAAAACGTACTACACCATATAATTTTTATGGCTAAAGNAATTTTCCACTTGCATCCATGATATATACATCTATGAACTCCAGCCATTTATTTGTAAACATATGTAAGCGAGTCACGAGTAGCGTGATAGAAAATCTGTGATGTTCGCCTTTATCCCGATCTTTTTGTTGGATTAAAATTCCATAAAAAACGGCGGGGCTGGTTAATATCGTAAAACGTACTACACCATATAATTTTTATGGCTAAAGAAAGGAATAACCTGATTTTATTGTCTATTATCGATACTAATGTATCGGCCCGTTACCATACCCGATACGGATACATTAAAAAAGGTTATGTATCGGAACAACTCTAGCCATAATGTATGTTGCAAAACAGCCGTCTCTAGGCAGAACGCGAATACAATAGACCAGGATTTTTGATTCGGAGTTGTTTCAGCCTTCGCTAACCGGTCTGCTGTCTGTCCTGATTGTGTGTAGTTTCTATTGAACCACAGAAGGTCTCCCTGCTTTGTCTAGCCTGGCGGTCTCGTCTGATAGTGTGTATCACCTTAAGAATGGCATCTCAGTCAAACCGATGTTCAATTTACCTTCAACATTTTCTTATAATCTTGCCAGCGTGAACTGTAAAATTTTGCAATTTATACCGGCTACTCTTCCATGAACTTATGCTATGATAATGTTGTACAATTGACCTCAGGGGCCATATTATGCTTCACAGAGAGCAGCGGTAGCACCAGCCATAATGTGGTCAGTGATTGCTCTCGAAACCTAGTAAGTGACCGGCGGAGACCGCTACGCAACAACAACAAATACGAGAATCGGTTGTTATCACATGATCCGGCGATCTGGGGGTGATGTTCTGTACCCACTGGGAGGTGAGAGCGAGTCGGGCTCCTTTCCACTACCCGTCCCTACGATCGTTTCTCTTAGGAATGTGTTGGATTGATTGATTGATTGAACAGATTTGTGCGGCTCTTAACAGCGAAGTCTGGAGAGCCGAGGATATGTTAAACAGCGATCAGAGTTTCTGTAGTCTTCTTTAATAACAGCCTTACGAATTATTGATTTTAAGTATATTAGCTTAGTAATAGAACTAACGAAATCACCCTTGTGGTCAGTAATATTTGCAGATGTCCCTTCTTTATCCTGTTATTTAAAACCGGTCAATATAGAAATAACAACTTGTAACCAATCATAGTCAGCGAATGATTCTCGCCTGATTCCTCTTCTCTCTCAAAGCACTAAGAATTCCGTCAGATTCAGCGTTAAAACTACGGTGCACTGATGTGGCGGCGTCACGCAACTTGGCGAACCAAAGGAACTCCCTCGGTATCTGATGGTTAACTCCGCCTCTACGACCGTAATTTCTGTTATTAGCCGTTTTCTTGCACGAAACACTACCTGCTTCGGACGGGAAATTTTGGAGGCCGAATTGGCGGAACTGAGGAACGAAAAATGTAGCCTGTTCTGTCCAGAGAGAAATGGGTCGCGATATTTTTCACTTTTGTAGGGTAATGGTGGTCACAGAATAGGCCAGTGTACATAAAAACCCATAACCAGGCTATTGCTTTGGTGCATAAGCGGTTCGCAATATTTCAACAGCTTTGAAATTTCTGCTTATTATATATATTTCTACTCATTTTGGACCCTTCTGCTGTATGCAAAATCAACTTTAACTGCGTCCATCGAGAGAAAATATGAAATTTTTAGGAATCTTAAAATTATTACTTTCTATGCCAAATACGTTTTTGTCAATAAAACAATAATATTTAAACAAATTACATAAATACTGCATTTATTACTTCATAACTTGCTATACTACGACGATAACTTATCGAACATGTTTTATATCGCTGCCAACTTGCTAGTTGAATACCAAAAAGTGTATCCGTTAATAGGTAAGCAGGCAGGAGTAAGGATTTTGGGTTTCAAAGGTTAATTAATTTCAAAAGCTCTTATTTGACCTTCAACCCGGTACAAGCATGCGGATTAGCTTATTGGCTGAGATTTTTGTTTCTGGAACCGACCATAGAATATATACAGGGTGGAATGCGCATGCCAAATGCAAAGAATCAAAATCCTTTTTGTCAGTACGTAACAATAACTTTGCCAACAATTCTGTCAAAACCATATAGTTTGACCTTAAGTTTAACACAAATGTTTACATAAACGCGTGTTAAGAAGTTTATTAGATTCTCTCTGAGCATATTGAATGTAAACGAATATATATTAATCCATATTACATATTATATGAAGAAAACATCTATGAGGGCGAATAAAATGTATTGGCAATTTTCATATAACAATTTTTCTCACTCGTGTTGAACTAATTCACATTAAGCATTTACGCGTGGCGATATATATGCTACGTCGTTCGACGAGCTTCTCCACCTCTTTCGAAACTAAGCGCTGCGGTTTCTTCTAAAGCCAGGTCTGCATTGGTAGCTGGACCTCACCACTCAAGCTGTACCGTGTCTTCTCCTTCAATGGGTCGAAGATGTGATCGGTTTTGGTCAGTTACACTTGTTCTTCCCATTGCAGAGCGTTTTACCTAAACTTTGAAGTTGCTTTTAAAGTAACATATTAATAGCATTTTATATGTAGGATTTGTTTTGGAATGAATGAGACTTATTAATATCAGTAATCTATGACTTAATGTTAGACACATGTTTAAAATACATAATTTCAGAAGAGTAATTGGGAGTAGTATTTATACTGTGATTACCTTAAATGTATAACATGTGAGCTAGGCATCGTAACATAGTTATAATTTAACAAATCCCAACTTCTCTGAAAACGAAAGCTGATTTGAATATGAGGATAACGGCAACCGGTATATCCAGTCTCTTGTTCCCTTCTGAATCATCTTCTCAGAATTGTGTCACGGTGAGAACAAACACTAAGCGACGTTTTACGGTGCCCTATATCGTTGGGTCGTCGTGCAATCACGACCTGATTCTCGGTATAGTAAAGGGGATTCCTGCTGTTACCAATAAGAAGAGGTAAGGGCAATATCATCCCGATTACTTCAATCTACTAGTATCTGGCCTGGTTACAGTCGTCGGTGCAATGGTGCGTTCGTGCAGGTTGCCGGACTAAGGGTTGCCCCTATAACATACCTTTCGTTTATTCATGCATGCTCCAAACTGCAACATACTGCGACGTATTTCCGCATATTTGGCTCCCTTTGGGCACAGAAAACGCACTACGGCACGTTTTTCCTGGATGGTGAAATCGCTGAGTGAAACGTCGACGCGTCTGACTTCGTTGCTATTTGACACTCGAATGAACGGCGGAACGCTGCAAGCGGCCAGATACCCGTCATCCCTTGCGCTCGTGGTGTGTTGGGACAACGCCTTCTTGGTACTGTTATCACGTACTTCCAAAACTGCCGTTACTGTTTTATTATATCTCGTTGTTTTTTGTAAACGCTATCTGATGGTTTTATTTTTTATAGTAGTATCGGCAAATCTTAAGCCAATGCTGGGAATGCGCGCAGTCCGCCTTGTACTCGGTTCGCGGTGTTCGATTGGCTTTGTCGTGGTATGCGGCTTCCTATTGGTAGATGCGGGGTCCTGGCAGGTTCTTTTCTGGGTGCTGATAGGCGCGCCACCACGCGCCAGGGCGAGATTCGTGTAGGGAATATGGGGTAGAGCGATCATGTCAGCTACTCAGTAAGCAATCTCCGTGTCCTAACACTCAGTTGCTTTTCTTCCTACACAACTGTCAAAACCTACGTGGCTACCACCAAGGTTTCTGCGCTGTTTACTAAAATAAGTGTTTTTATCTGCCCATGCAAAATCAATATGTTTCCTAATAACGTTGGTTTGAGGTAAAAACCGAATGTAAACAAACGTCATATCATTTTTGAGACACTTGAAAGTAAAAGATGTTTTGCCAATGTCATGGACGTCAGAAGACGAAAGTAAATCTACGTTTAGACTATTAAAAAGAGTCAAATTTTTTCATAATGTGCTTTTAGGAGTTATTTACACACGCAGAAGATTTCCTTTTGTATCTTTGTGCTATTCTGGGTCAGTGTCATTCTCAGACGAAAGGAATGAACGGGTCAAGACTAATGCCATTTCTGATTCGGGATGAGATCACTTCCTCAGTCATAACTAAAGCATTTTATTAAGAGACGTGCCTACCTCTGACAGGTAAACCCGTCTTTTACATCTTTAGAAACTAACATTCTTCACTTTCGGTAAAAGGTACATAAAAGATTATGCCACTTTTAGGTGTCGTTTGCTGTAGTAAATAATAATATAAATTCACACGAACGAACTTTTAGTAGTTTGGCACTTTCGATGAAAATTTGTTAAAACAATTGCATTGCGTATAGTGTTAGATCTGCATTGAAATTCTTACTTATCCAAAGAATACTAAACTTTTTAGTGAAAAATACATAAGCTTGTAAGTCCATAAATTTATTTTAAATTTAAATTGTGCATTTTGAAGTATGTGCAAAATCAACCACTCCACGAACTAAACTCTGTCAACATAATATTGCCCAAAACGTTCCACTTCTTACTCAAATATGTAGATTCCTATATTTATCACTTTTCTCGATCTTCGTTTTCAAAGCCTTTCCCCTTCTTCAGTATTCATTTAAGGATATTGTGGTCGACATTTCCTCCCTAATTTTCAGTATGGAATCATTTCCCACCTCCCTCGCAATTTTCGTCGTTCTAAGTCAGCCCCATCCTTTATATAAGGCAGTTATCAATTTTAAAAAATTTAAACCCCGATCCTTACAAAATGTTTTGATAAAATAACGTAACTATGTTTGGGTTACTGAAAACGGTTTATATTAATTACGAAAATACAGCAAATTATTCATTTACAAAAAAAAATTCCAAATTCCCAACAAAACGATATTGTTAACTTTTGTGCCACATAGGTAAGGTGTTGTAGCTCCAGTTATTTAAACTGGAGTTACAACACTCTACCACTAAGGTACAGAGTTGCTGCTTTGCAACGGCTACTAAGTTGTCTTTTCTGTGTTTCTGAGTATCTTAATAATGTTGCTTGAGAGTGGAAAATTTGACGTTTCTACACATCGAAGTCGCTGTGACGGAAGTGACTGAACCACGTTTCCTGTATGCACATTGTTGCTCTGTTCATTTTCCCATGCCACAGGGCTATTAAGCAATTTTATTCGTCTTCGTACATATATTTGCTCTGTTCTCACCACCTTCTATCTCCTCCTTATCCCCCTGCCGCAATTCATTCTATCTCCCTCTCTAAATCTTTCTCTCCCAGACACTTACGTATGCGCGCACTTGTGCTCCTACCGGGAGGTGACTATGGACCGCAGAGTGTGCATCTGGCGTCTGTTCGAGATGCAAACCACACACCGCACCATAAATATCGCCCCTGGAGGTGTCTCGAGGCGGGCACCATATTTCT
>NQII01002100.1:2102-38592 GCA_002778355.1 Clitarchus hookeri | reverse complement strand
GCCCCAGACTATCTGGTCTTCTTCATGGCATGAGAGGAAAATATTCTTCCGAGAGTACGTAAGTGTATAAAACACGCGTGAGAGGCAACTTTCCTTACACTGCGTGGAATAGCTGGCCTATGGAGAAACGAATAAAGTCGAAAATACCCAGTCGAAATAACGGCCATGTTTTAGGGAAAGAGACTACAACTCACCGAAACGGGAAGCATTACATTTAACTACTTCCACTTAAAAAAAAATGTATTATCACTAACCGAGTCACTTTCACTTTCGACCAGACATTTATTTCTGAGTTTAACTGTTGCATGCAATAGCGTAATTGTGGTGTGGCTGTACTCGTGTTCAGCACTTGACTTGCAACTAGTAAACAACGTGCTGCGTGCTGGATCATATTGGCACTATCCATTCGCGACGAAGAAGTGCATAACACTCCACATATCAGATAAACAGTAAGGAACACTGTGTACTGAAGCCTTGCTGTGTACAGTTCTGGTCATAAACATCATTGAACTGCACATGTTATCGTGGACACGGTAGACGAACGGGCTAAATCATATTATTTTACAGTAGGGTTTGCCGGTTGGTGTCAGGTAACAAAAACATTTCGTACACAGGCCCTACTGCAGAGCTGTTTGATATTATCACAGAAATAAAAATTGTGTAGGCAATAACAATGTGTATTATATAGTTAACTACGAAATAATGCCTTATTGACATGAAAATTTAGAATGATATACATTAAGGACCGAATTATGTACACTTAATCAAAGCAGAAAGGTAAGCTAACCTTCACGCTCTATCCAAATTTTCACAATCCTCTTTTTTCTCTTCTGAGGAAAAATATCACAGTGGTCGTTGTAAAGGTATTTGAGGGCAGACCCTATCACAGGTGTAAAAGACAAAAGAATATATGAAATATTCTTTTGGCTGACCTAGTATGTTTCAATTTTACTAAGTATCGACTAACAAGTGCAAATGCATTCGGATTGATGAGCACAGTTAGGCCTAGATATGCTACACTTGAACGAAAACTTACCGCATTTGTTTCGAAGTTTCTCTTCTCATAGGTTACGTGGCAATGATTTTGTCAACATTGCAGCCCTGAAGACATCACGCTTACAGGTTTTTAAGGTTAAACAGACGTTTGAGAATATATATAATATAAAGTAGCATGCATGTAAACGTGTGGCCATGCATAGTTTGTATGGATCCCACGACATATTAATGACCTGAGATAAATTAAATAATCAAGAAGTAATAACACTAAAACGAGTCAAATTTACGCGGAACACTCATTTTTGTTAAGAATGTGGTTCCTGCGTTCCTGTGCTCAAAGCTCGCGCAGTCAACAGACCTGAGCGACAGCCATTTGCTTCTTGTTGCCAACTGACTAACAGTTAGCTGTGCGACACTACATCGGACAAACGTGCAACAGTTAAAGAAGACGCGGTTTAGGAGAGACGGCGTGATGAGTTGAGAGGTTTTACGCGCACTTCAAGCGACATACTCCCCTCGCCGGCTCTTCTTCAAGTACTGAGTCAGGGAATAAGCTCCGCCACCTGACTTCAGCTGGCACCACATGCACCCCACAATCACGGCCTCTCCAGATGTATACTGTACATAACCTCCTCCGGTTATACGCGCACGTGCATATATAGACTCAGTCAATGAAGAAATATAAGCAATCCTACAATGTTTTCAAACTCGGCTTATCCTAAAAATATTTTGTCATGAATACGTCTTTCATAAGACCTACCCATGGGGTGCCATACGTATCGGCGATGTAACATTTGCAGGGTGATCCCTTCCGACAAGATAACTTCATGATTAAGAATACTACGATGCCAGTTTATCTGTTTTATTGGTACCGCGCCGGCGTGAGGTGTCGGTGGGGACCTCCGTCGACTGGTGATAATACTGAGATTGAGAAAAATTTCCGGGCTCTATATCTTGTGACTCCGATGAGTTATCACTGTGATTTTGTTTCCAAAAGAGAGATAACAGCGATATATCTCGATTTAAGCCATAAAAACAAAGTATCAATTCCGTTACTTTAATTTCATTCCGACATCCCAAGAAAAAGTTACCTTGCCAAACAGCATACACGCGTGGACACACAGCACACTCCGGCATATCACTGGCCCCAGTGCAGTGGAGTAGTGGTCAGGCCGCTCGCCTCCCAACCCCGCGACTCGGGCTCGATCCCTGGTGGTTCACTCCCGGGTTTTCGCACGATGCCGCTTGCCGACGCGTTTTCTCGGGCCGCTCCTGCTTCCCATGCCCTTGCATTCCAGCTGCGCTACATCCTAGGATCTCATTACACGTCATTTATGGGGTGCCTACGGTTCCCAGCTTGAAAGCCCGTCAGTAGGAAGGTGTCGTCTCGTCTTGGGTGCACTCCCATACGACATTTATTTATTATTGTTCCTAATGATGTAATAAATAAAGAAAAAAATTATGGGTATATTATATCTAGCCTCTTCCTCCCTTCCCTTCCACCGTCAATGAACAGTACGCGCAAACAAAGGGGAATTGTGTCAGACGGACAATGACGGGTATGGGGAATGGAGTTGATGTAATTTTCTTTCGGTCTGCTGTCCATCGGATTAACATTTAGCAGTCGCGTGGAGGGGGGAATGTTGGTATTCGGGGAGGGGGGGTGGTCAGTAGAAGCAAATAAAGTGTCTTGGCGCGTAGGCCCCCACTGACGCGCTGACAAATTACGAATCGCGGGCGCTTTAATTAACCTGGGCAGAATGCGAGAGAGGAGTTCGTGGTGTTGCTGGATGGGGAGGGGGGGTATGGATAGGGGAGCATCCTGTAAGCGGGTGAAAAGAACGACGTGGTTGTTTGCGCGGGAAAAACATTCTCGCTTGATTGCCGCGCCTAATTGGAGCCCATGTCTGCGCCTCCCCCGAACGCGTCCCCGATACATGCCGACTGTTTGACGAGGTTGTGGAGGGAGGAAGGTGAAGCACTACCCGATCGCTGCCACAAGGGCGTATCTGCAACACGCCTTCATCACAGTGTACTTAACCCATTCTGACTCAGTGTACACGATTGTATATAGTATATTCGCCGTTTCTTCACACTTTTTTAATTAAACCTTTGAAAAAAACACCCCTTTGTATGATGTGCTTGGTTGCTTCCTTAATACTCAATGTATCACACGCATTTCATACTCGTGTTAACTTAAAACTACTTTATTTTCTGTTTATTTGAACCGTTACCTAGATTTTATCTTTTAACAACTATAATTAATTTATAACTAATATAAATAAAGACAGAGAGAAAATAAGTGTGTTAGTAATGCCCAATAAGTAATAGTTCTTATGCAAAATACTATTAGATCGAGTGTGTACAAATGCAGTGCGTTGGTCCTCTGGGGTAATATTCTAAAGTTTGTGTAAATGAGGCGGAGGAATATCGAGGGAATAGAACTTTAGCAGCGCTTCAGAAAAGTTGGAAGTAACCTTAGAATGGACTAAACAAAATGTACATGAAGGATATTATTGGCCGGTATTGTACCGCAGAGTGTATAAAGACGACATGGCGCAGCGCTTCCTTTGATCCAGCAGTTGGCTGCGCCTGGCTATGGAGACGGGCCTCGAGTCTATCTAGCAACTGCTTGTTGAGGAAGGTTGCCAATTCACTGGGCTGCCGGCTGGCGAGTAAGATACCGAGTGCTGACTGGCAAACGGAGCTCCAACAGTTTACTTGCCAGTGATTCCATTTATCTGTCGTGTGCTGTGTGAGTTCACGTATTAAGTGCAGGGCCTGCCCTTGATATAAGCCAGGAAAGTAGCCGTTAAGCAAAAGGGGAGACTAAGGCGCCATGAATCTATTTCAGTACGCAAGGTGAATTAATACATGAAGAAATAGAGAAAATGATTAATGGACTAGTAATTTGGAAGTTTTCGTCATTCATAATTTCACATAATATTAATATAGTAAATGTACTAAAAGGTACTTTTTAAACCCACTATACTAGCACTTCTAACAACTAGGCCAACCCGTTATCGTGTAGTGGAAAAGAGAAGGGGCGTGGAGGCAGATATGACTACAGGCTGTTTACGAGAAAGTTAGCACTTGCTAAATCAACCTTACAAAAAAGTCACTGTTTCTATCTGAATATATTTTGACGGGTGCTCTGAGCGCGTGACATACACCCAGTAAAGTTGGTAACGATGGAGGGAAAATAGTTCCAATATCTTAACATGGACTTAAAAGTTTTAGGTAACCATTTGTGAGAACTGAAATTATTTCTTTCGGTTTCTGGTATTTTTAATGCATCGAACTATAAAATTGAGAAAATTTGCAAAATGTATACTTTTCTAGTAATTTTATAGTTTCACTTGACCGACGCATGTATAAAGTGATAAGGCCCATGGCAATGTTAAATTTACATAAAACGGAAGAACACACAGCGTGCATACAAGTAGATCTTTAGCAAGGTTTTCAAAAGTGCTCACTTGACCGTTTATAACCTATACTCACTCCTTCATCCGCTCAGATAGTGAGAAGCAGAAGACACCTTTTTCATACTTAAATTTAAGCATCCATTTCGAGCAAAATGACACTTAACCGGCACGCACCTAGCTGCACTTATTCGTCAAACGCGTAGTGTGTTGTACGACATGGAAGTAAATGTGTGGTTATATTTACATTATAATAGAAGAATGTAGGAATAAAAACCTGTGACTGTATTCAATTAGTCACCCACGCCAATATTCCAGAAAGTAAGAACCGCACCTGTATAGTTTATTAATATTTTTACTTATTGTGGAAAGGGGAGGGGGGCGCCAAAGTACACTTGACAAATATCAAGGACCGGTCCTGATTAAGTGAGAGTTTCACCTCTGTATCCCTAAGTACTCTGTTATTGTACTATGCAAAAACCAGCTGCCAATAAACCTCCTTATTGGTAACTGATTCGTAAACCATGTTACTAAATCGGGTTATGATCGGTTCGTATTACTTTAGCCAAACACATGCCTACAACTCATTGGTTGCCACAACCAAAAAAGCGTTTATCTTAGAAAAGTCTTGTTTGCAGCACCTGAAGCTGTAAATTAGGCCTAATTGGTGCCTGAGTGAAGTATGCAGAGGTGCAAATCCGCAAACTCCAGCCCAACACACCAGAAAAATGGCGTCACGGGTATGCAGCACGTCGGAACTCCTGTCACTAAAGGGCCGCGGTGGCTGAGCTGTTAGACAGCTCGGTTCCCACCAAGGCGAACCAGGGTCAATATTCAATCCCGGCCGGGTCTCTCCCACATTTTCGCAAGTGATAATCGTGCCGGATGATGCCGCTGGTCGGCGGGTTTTCTCGGTGATCTCCCGTTTCCCACGCCGCCCATGCATTCTGGCGCTGCACCATTCTCACTTCGTTTCTTCCTCATCGGCTTTCAAAACCCCTCATTGTTAAGGACCACCCAAATCTCTCAACTCATCTTCTTTCACTGATCAGTGACTGTTAACCGCCACGCCATTTTGTCTCTGTCTACTTCCTACTCTGTGCCTCCTTTGTGTGTACAGACGCGTGGAGTCCATTCGACGGTAATGTTCGCTTATCTCTGGACATACTTCAACCACCAAACAAGCCGAAGAAGTGACATATTGATGGTGGTATCTTTAATTCAAGAGTACTCGACAGCTGGCAAGTTGTACGAGGCCTTGGAAGACGTCTTGCGTTTCATTAGCAGACTACAAGCGTCAATTCTGTTGGTTTGCGACGTTCGGTGTTAGAGTGCGGTGACATGATCATTTTCGACATAAACTTCCAAAGTGCGGTGACGAATGTAGTTTCGGGAACGATGTTAGTGATAACTGTGCATCAATTCCTTACTCATGTGCGAATAGTATAAAAAAGTTTTATACTTTATCCAATAGAGAAGTATGCCTGCAACAAGGTAAGAGAATAAGTTCGCAATTCTAAACCATGATAAATTACCTTAGCTAACTTAAAAAAAAAAAAAAAATAACTGATCGTTTTTATGAACGATGGGAGTCTGTCCATAAATATTTTTGGAAGAAAAAAAAACAATAAAAGTTTATCAAAATAAAACAATACAGTAGTTGAGAGGAAATACGGGAAACAATAAAGAAGCAAATTAAGGACAACCTGNTGACCTTAGCTAACTTAAAAAAAAAAAAAATAATAACTGATCGTTTTTATGAACGATGGGAGTCTGTCCATAAATATTTTTGGAAGAAAAAAAAACAATAAACGTTTATCAAAATAAAACAATACAGTAGTTGAGAGGAAATACGGGAAACAATAAAGAAGCAAATTAAGGACAACCTNAGTTTATCAAAATAAAACAATACAGTAGTTGAGAGGAAATACGGGAAACAATAAAGAAGCAAATTAAGGACAACCTGGGTGTTTAAATGAGGAATAATGTCCGACCCCATAAAACAAATAATCTCATAAGGGGATGCCACCTCGTAGATCGGGTCGAGAATGGGTTCGACCGACATAAGGTTGGAGCTGCCACCGGTCAAAAACATCTAGATAACCTCTCCGAAGGCACGTGAATAATCATCTGCCAGGATCTCGAGGACTGTCGAATAATCCCGAGTCGGGCAGAAGCAAGCGGCCTCTTACAAATATACATAGGGACAAAATCGCCATGTATACATTACTCTACCAAACTTTCAACAAAGATCAATTTGTATTTGTAGAGTTTTTCTCACATAATTACATTACTATAAATACAGATTAACTAATGCGACGTAGATAAATACAATACAGAAACTAATAAATGTCCTGCGATTTCGTTACCCTTATTTTTGTAATTGCGAGAAAACGAGTTTTAAAGATGAAAAGTATATTATTTCTAATTAGGATTTCTCGTTAGTGATTTTAAAGTATTTAAAAATTTTAATTTACTAACATAGTCTTAAAATATATTTAGACAACACCTTATACAACACATTACGTCGTCGAGACTATTATAATTTATATTAGGACAGAAAAGTTTACCGTGCTGCTGAAGGAAATGCGGAAATGTCGCATTAGTGGTGTACATTTTGCTAACTGTGGTACGAAGAAGCGCACAGACCTGTAGAAGTACGCCCCTTGTTGTAGAATCACTCAACATTCTGATGCGTGATATTACCTCGAATTATATATGAAAAAAAAAGTTATTAAATGTAAAACATTTTTGTGACTGGTACTGACAAATTCTTATATAATTAACAAATTTTGTTGATTTACAAGTTTCATGTTGTAAATCTACAGTGTTTGTTTATTTGCAATAATTGCATTTGTGTGAATAACGAAATAAGTTTGTGTTGTTACAAAGATATTGTAAACAGCTGCTCTTCCTAAAGCTTCGGGTTTCGGGTACGAACAATGACGAGTCCACGCGAAGCTTTCCTCGCCAGCATAACAAAAAAAAANCCTAAAGCTTCGGGTTTCGGGTACGAACAATGACGAGTCCACGCGAAGCTTTCCTCGCCAGCATAACAAAAAAAAAACTATCGTTTCTGCGGCAGTATCTCTGGATAACGCCACAAATACCTGTTCTTTTCAAATATTAACGAGTAGCAGCAGGCTTCTGTAACTCTTAGCAACACTTAAACTACACTAACTTTAATAGAAACTGAAAGAGTAGCTTATTTGACTTAGTAANGTCTGTAACTCTTAGCAACACTTAAACTACACTAACTTTAATAGAAACTGAAAGAGTAGCTTATTTGACTTAGTAAAAAACGGAAGTTATACGCAAGTGGTTAAAATCGCAGAATACTAACTTTTTGACTCAGGTTCAAATCTTGCTGAAGTATAAAATATTCTAACTTTTTAAAACGTTTTGATACACAGTAGAACACACATATAACGAAAATTAAATACTTTTTTTTTCTATATGTTATTTATTTTAAACTGAAAATACAGAAAACTACATAGGAAATTAACTGAGAGGTTCCGTGAAATTCATGGAAAGTCCCGTTTTTTAAAATCAACATGTCCGTAATTGTGCGGAGAATTCACAGACACCTCTGGACACATTTTTACCAGCACTTTTCTGTAAAATGAAGGAAATATTTTTTAACAGTTTATACCGGGCTCTGTGTTCGCTGTATTATTAAACAGCATAACATTTCGAAGAATGACATTGCTGTGGCTAACATCAACAAAGCGGCAAATTTGGTCACGACTAATATAAAATACTTTATAAGTATTTGAAAATTCGTCGTTAAAAGAGTAAGAACAGCGGATTCAAGGATTACATTTTATAAAATGGAATGCAGTAAAACCAAATAATTGATTTCACCTTAATTCATTTGATCTCAACTATCATAATTGCAAAGATATAAAGCATACAATTATTGGAACATATTGAAATTAAAACGGGTTAGAGTAAATTTCTAATTGTATGTGTATGTGCGTGTGTTTCATCACAATGAAAAAAAGGTAAGCGAAGCTAAAATATTTTTTTACGAATACAGATTTGTGTAAATTTTCAAAAAAAGCTTGTAAACATGTTGAATTTGTACACTTACACGAGCAACAGCTAAACTGCTACATAAAAATTCTAGCAGAAACACTGGTAATCAGGAAACTGAGGATACCATCTCAGAAGTTAAATTTAGTATGTGTTATAAAGAGTGATAAGTCATCACTTCCAAGATTCTACTTATTGTGAGGGTTACTTAATTCCTTGGACGACAGGGCAAAGTCCATTTAGAGTGGTTTGAAAAGGAAGTTTTCCCCCAAGTTACGGGTTTGAAACATTAATTTTGTAACAGTACACGCCAGGTTTTGTAAATTTGTATGATATTAACTGCGATAGTACAAATATGTACTGTATTTTAAATTTTTAAGAAATGTTTAGAAATATTTCTTAATACATATTCTGTATTTGCTCAAAGTTTCTCTAGACAGCTAAATGTAAGAAGTGTGTTGCAAAATACGAGTACATTCACATGGTTCCGAATGGCTTCCTTTGAATAAAAGGTAATGTGATAAAGATAAGCAACAGAATGCAGGGATGAAGAAAATAAAACTCTTCAAAAAATTAAATAGCTGTCGGCAGCATTTACTTTCTCATGTACNCAGAATGCAGGGATGAAGAAAATAAAACTCTTCAAAAAATTAAATAGCTGTCGGCAGCATTTACTTTCTCATGTACCTACAAAATTGTCACTGGTTTATACGTGGGACAAATATACTCCTTGTAATTAAGTGTAAAATTAATTACAGTCCCAACGCAGTATGAGTAAATGTTTGTTGCATTTTAACATGAGATTAAATTTTTTTTTATAGTGTTACCCAGAGCTTTTTTGGTAATTAGTTTCCAAACACTTTTTTGTAAAAAAAATAATAATATTTTCGGTGTTTGTAGGTCTTTGTTCTTATGTAAAGTGTGTTTGCCAGTGACGCCATTTTGTAGGAGTGTTAGACTAGAGTGATCGGTAGCAAGGGATGTTTCACTTCTGTATTTTCAGCTACTCTGTGGCGCTATAGGCTGGCATTCTTATCGGGCCTTCGATCTGTCCAATCATCGTCCCAGAATAAATATCGTGCTGGTATTTTTGATGTAGGAGTACGAATTTGTTGATTGGTTGTCTGATGTTCAAGCAGGTTTTGGGTTCAACTAGCCACATCCTGCTGTTGGAAGGTTCCCCATTTTGTTTTTCTGACGTCTTGACTTTGATTTAACGAATTTCACTCTGTCATTAGATATTACCATTCAACATTGACTAAGTAGCAGGACAGGTATCACAAAAATGCATGTAAATATAATTTTTTTTCATTGGACCACGGATTATTCAACGCTCCCTACATTTGCCACTCCAATGACTAGATCCCCNTGACTAGTTCCCTAAGATTTTTGCCAATTCATTCGGTAGCAGTTCGTACTCCAAGAATTTTTTCTACTATTGTAACTGCACCGACGATGTTTAGAAACCGTGTGTAACTGTGGACGAGTATTAAACAGAAAGCAACTTTGTGACCGAGTCACGAATCATCCAGAACAAGGACCTCGCACCGCTGCACCGAGTTGTTATCGCGTGCGAGTTGGACCTGTAGAATGTGGCGGTCTTGAGGTAACATTTTAATAATCAAGCACGGACTCCAGAGTCCAAAATACTTGTGATTGCACAATACAAAATTACAAAAGAACTCTCTACAAGCAGCATCTGTGTATTCTTCATCCGTTCACGTCAAGCAACCCGCAGTGTATCCCTCTCGACTGCCTATCGGGAGACTCATAGTGTCTTTTATAGAGCGGGATCAGCGATCACGAGTTTACAGTCCTTTCAGTACGAGCATAGCCGCGTTACTCTCTTACTTGTATAGCTGTTATACGTTCCAAAGACGCACTCTCACACTGGCTCACAAGGCTTGCTACACTGTTTATTCACCATTTATGTATCTGTCTTACATACAGCGTTCTTACAGGCAGTCATCTCTAATGATGTTTAGCTTGCACAATGTATTATTCATTGGCTGCGCCAAAACAGCAAGGCTTGCCAATCGTACTTATTACTACATCGTGCCTTTACACACACACTCACATGACTAAAAATATTTATATGCAGACCACTGGATGTCTTTCAGCCGAGTAAGGAAACTTGTTCCGACATATTTTTAGTAAAAAAATTAGGTTCTTTGCTTAAAATACATATATATAAAAGCACTATGATAGTAGCCAATCAACAAAACTTTTGGCGTGAGCTATGGAGAGGAGGACTGTGGAATCCAGCATACTACCAGGTAATTTCATGAAATGTTTCGTTTCTTTAAATTGAAAACGAAAATATTTTCTGACCAAGGTGGAAGCCAATAAAAAAATTTCCTCTGCTCGGGATTGTATACAACTGTCAAGTCTATATGTTGATCACGGTGAACTGAGCACTTCTGAAAGCCCTGCTTAAGATCTACTTGTATTCACATTGCATATTCTTCCACCATACGTAAAATTAACATTGCCATGGCCTGACCACTTTATTCGTGCGTCGGCAAAGGAAAACTGTGGAATTATTGCAAATGTATACCTTTTATAAACTTTTTCATTATNATTATTCATTGGCTGCGCCAAAACAGCAAGGCTTGCCAATCGTACTTATTACTACATCGTGCCTTTACACACACACACTCACATGACTAACAATATTTATATACAGACCACTGGATGTCTGTCAGCCGAGTAAGGAAACTTGTTCCGACATATTTTTAGTAAAAAAATTAGGTTCTTTGCTTAAAATACATATATATAAAAGCACTATGATAGTAGCCAATCAACAAAACTTTTGGCGTGAGCTATGGAGAGGAGGACTGTGGAATCCAGCATACTACCAGGTAATTTCATGAAATGTTTCGTTTCTTTAAATTGAAAACGAAAATATTTTCTGACCAAGGTGGAAGCCAATAAACAAATTTCCTCTGCTCGGGATTGTATACAACTGTCAAGTCTATATGTTGATCACGGTGAACTGAGCACTTCTGAAAGCCCTGCTTAAGATCTACTTGTATTCACATTGCATATTCTTCCACCATACGTAAAATTAACATTGCCATGGCCTGAATACTTTATTCGTGCGTCGGCAAAGGAAAACTGTGGAATTATTGCAAATGTATACCTTTTATAAACTTTTTCATTATTATACTTACACGCATTAAAAAAACAGGAAGCTAAAAAATAATATTAGTGTTCACGCACGTTAACGTAACACTTTAAATTCAACGTTAAAACATGGAACTTCTTTCCCTCCTTCGTAACCAACTTTGCGTAGCGCTTGCCAGTCAGTGGGCCCGTTAAAACATACGCAGGTACCCAAGCAGTGACATTTTTCAAATGTTAATTTCAATAGTGCTAACTTTACTGCGAACAGCCTTTTGTGTGCGTTGCAGTAGGCTTAATATAATATGACGCCCTGCGTCGACCTTTTTTTGTTACTGGAAAGTGAGGCAAATTTATTTCCTCGTGCAGATGAATTTAGGAAAACTATTCCATCTCTTCATGGTTGTCCATTCTGTAGCTTACTAAAAAAAAGTGGAAATGTAGCTCCCAGTCACAGCGCACATAAATGTTATTTTTGACAGGTACCTTACAATGTGCGACTCAGTGACCAGTGATATTCCGTGTGGGTAACTGGTTCGCAAGCCGTATTACTGCTCCAGGGTATGATTGGTTCTTATAACTGAAGCCTAACATAAAACTTACAGATTATTGGACGTGAGACCTAAACAAGTGTTTTATCAACCTGTGCCCAGAAAACAACATAAAATTCATATATATTCAACACTTTACATTGGGATAAAGGTATTTTTGAATCAAACAAAGATTTTTTGGTGCAACCAAATTTATTGTTTTATAGGGGCAGTGAAGTAATTTGTTGTTAGAACTAAATTATTATGATGTTATTATTTGGTTGCTCCAAACAAATATTTGGTTGGTGCAACTAAGGGTTTGTTTGTGGCTTACTGTACATTAACCGGTTTCGGTCAATATAAAAAAGTGGGTTACCCGACTGGGATTCGAACACATATCACCGATTTCCGAGCGCTCCGTCTTAGAAACCTTAGCTTTATATACTACCCACTTAGTCAGCATGTTTTAAAATATAAACATATAAAATATTGTAAACAGTGCGAAAATAAATGTTTCAAGTTCTACACCATTTCTTTTCAGTTTCCTGTTGAACTTTTTATTCTAGTGTTTTTATACCACTATTAACAATCAATAAACTTGCTAACAAACACTGTTGCTAACCAAGTTGTCACAAAAAATGGAAACAAATTCTTGAGCAGTATTTTCTCTCAAAGTCAAACCGAATGAGTGGCCAGGTAAATGAATACAGTAGATTCAACAAAATATTTTGTTGACATTCTTATTTATTTTGGCTCAACACAGAGATTATGTTTACTTAAGCATTTATTTTGTTGCTTTGCAAGTTATGTTTACTCAACGAAATATTTAGTTGGGGCAATTTAATATAACATTGGCCCTATACAAACAAATATTGTGTTGACAGTTCTCTTAGAGTAGATAGTAAAGAAAAGTGCATCTGTGTTAACACTTTGAAGTCTGCGTACACATTGCCACGCATTCAAAACACATACATGCAGAAACACTGGTTCAGTAAGTCTCTGTATTCTCACTAAACACCGTCATACCGCTCTGAATAACAATGGGCATGCTTACTGTAAATTGCAATTTTTGGCTGTTATTGCCCTTTATTGTTAAAAGATATATACAAAGCTTCTTGGCCTTATGAATGGCTACAAGCAGAATATATTTTAAGCCAGTAAATTGCAATTTTTCGTCTGTAGTGTTTTATTAATGTCATACTAAGGACTAGCTAAACGATGGATTTTTTTCTGTGTGCGCTTTTAGTTTTCAGTCAGACAAATTTTGCAAAGTAACGTCGTTCGAGCCCCACTCTAGCGTCATCCTCAAAATGTTAAATAGAGTAATAAGCTAGCTTTGGTTGAAAAAATTCCTTGGAACGATAAATGTTCGCCATTAATCACAGTCTCCAATTATTCCTTACGTGAAAGGATAATTTAACGCCCTGCTTTATTAAGATATATGATTCCTTCAGAGCTGCCGTTTCCTTCTCCTGTTGCAGAGTGTCCGACCCAGCTTGTCTGCAGACGGGGCAGTTGTTTAATTAGCGAATCGAGTTCGCGTGCCCTTTGGCAAGGGCGAAGGGGAGGGGGGAAATAATGAATATGGCGTCCGTGATGGGTAGCCTGCTTAAAGTTTCATGCGAGCCGCGCTGCACGGAGGGCGGAACTTTAATGGGATTTCAGAGCGCGGCCAGTTGGACGGAGATAAAACGAAACCCCCGCGAGGTCTTCGCCGGAGCGATGCATAATGCACGCCGCTGCACCGATCTTGCGCTCGCTTTGTAATTGCGAAATTGGTGGCGGAGCTTCGATTATACTCGCGAATGAAGCAGATACCGTGTGTCTGTCTCGATACAGCAAGTGATACATTTATAATTTCTAATGTCAACAACTAACTCCTGGTTATAACTTTGGTTTCTTCTATAAAATGCTCATGCNTGATACATTTATAATTTCTAATGTCAACAACTAACTCCTGGTTATAACTTTGGTTTCTTCTATAAAATGCTCATGCATTTTCCTGGACCAATAAAAGGAGAGGTTTGGGGGACTTAAACTTAAAATTCAGGTATTTAAAGACGATGAGGTTGAAGCGAGCTGAGTATGGAGCACAGTATAACGCAAGGGCGTGGGAAANAAATTCAGGTATTTAAAGACGATGAGGTTGAAGCGAGCTGAGTATGGAGCACAGTATAACGCAAGGGCGTGGGAAATGCGAGATCCCCAAGAAAACCCGCCGACCAGAAGCATCGTCCGGAACTATTTCCAAGTGCGAAAATACGGGAGCGACCCCGCCGGGTATAGAACCCGGTTCGCCTTGCTGGGAGGCGAGTGCCCAAGCAGCAACACCACCTCAGCCCCTCTGGACCAATGAAAATTGCAAACGGTGGTACACAGATATTTGCGAAAAAAAAATGTGTAACCGGCTTATTCCCAGTTTTGTGACCGGATAATGTTAATTGAGAACACGTGTTGTGTGTCTGCTTACGAATAAAAGAAATTGAGTAACTGTGTAACTTAACTCTAACTATTCCAGTCAAGTGCGAAAGTGTTTTCTCACAAAGGCGCGCAAACAGTTGTCAATGGAAAGTAGAGGAAAACCTCGTGTAATACCGAAGACAAGTCTGCTCGGTGACTTTATCACGAACATCGTGTACCTTGGGATTAATCTAAGATGTGTTATCGAGTTGTACAGTTGTAGAGTCTTTTGCAAGTCTGGAACACAGAGTGAATAATAATACAGGAGAGGAAATGTTGCGTATGAACTTGCAAAATTGCCATATTTGTAAGTAACCTGGCGGGATATCGTTCGTCTATTAGCTCGTAAGTTCTGATTATGAACACCACTTACACACGGGGAAGCACAAATTAAGTTTACGTTTGTGTATGCATGAAGTCTAGTGAGGAGGGGGAAGACAGGTGAAAATGAGCCATATGCCATACTGGTAGACACCACATTGTCAACAACGATTTACTGATATAACCATTGAGCTACTCTCGTATACCTGTATGTTAATAATCTTTAATGTATTTGTTAAAACGTAGATCATAGGTAGATATTGACGTCTCCTTGACAGCAATATCATTAGAGATGAAACCAGAAACATATGCAATAGTATTAAGAAAGTTACAAATATATACATACCTTATCCGGCACTCTAACGCAGAAAATCTTGTAGCCATAAGCCAGCAAGTAATCACCTCTAATACGGTGGTGCCATTCGGAGCAACAACTTCGGATGTAATCAGTCGAATGTTTTGAATGACAGAGTTTACGTACGTGAAATATTTACAGGGCCGTCGTTTAGTGAATAAGTGCCTGAAAAACTTAAACCATGTAAGGTTACGTGGTTTAGCATAGTGATACCGCTGTGAAGAATTTGGTTGAAATCAGTTGATTGGTTCCCGAGACATGGCATATAAACTTCAATTTTACACGGGGAAATATCTTACAAAATGGCGGAGAAATGAGGCTCTGTAGACATATTTTATGGCTGTGATACATACTGCTATAACACAGAGTTAAGTTGATATTTGTTTCGTTGTTTCGTGGATACAGCATAATAAACTAAAACATTTATGTGGCTGGAATCATTAAAATAAAGACCTGATTCACTCGAAACATACCAGTTAACATGTAGTGCTACTTGTTTGCCAGCAAACAAAGTTAAACTGGATTTGAATACTTGGTTTTGACCATATAGTATACTAAGTTAGAATTAATATGTGAACACCAATTTGAAAATATGCGTATGACCCACATAAGACATACCAGTTTACATCACCTGCCACTAAACTATTTGTTTGCCAAGTATATGAGAATCGGCAGATTGTTTCCCGATGACATAAAAATTTATTTTCTTTATATACTGATAAATTACGAAATTTGAGACAAAAGTGCCTATTAGTTTCTATACATACAGTTTGATGTAGATACTTTTGAGATACAATATTTTGTCAAAATTGNAACAAAAGTGCCTATTAGTTTCTATACATACAGTTTGATGTAGATACTTTTGAGATACAATATTTTGTCAAAATTGGTAGAACGGTACGGTATATATACCTATTTAACTTTAAATATTTGTACGGCTGCCTTTTGAACCGTATATGTTTACGTGTCCGGTTATAGTAATATTGTACTTACGTTCCAACTTAGACGCGAAATGGTTTAGGGTTTTCGAGATATAATGGAAAATCTTTATTTCACCATGCGTTGATATCTTCCAAAATGGCAAACCAACAACAATATTTCGCTCAATATTCAATGCTTACGTGATGCACTATCAACATACAAAATGTTTTGTACAACCGGTGAATGGTTACTTACATACGACCAAGCACAATATATTTTTTAAGTGACGGCAAATTTGAAATTAAGCGCATTGCGTGGTCGATAAATAAAAATAGCGAGTCCTATGTGTACTAAGTTCTATATGTATAATGAGTTTGGTGAAATTCGGTTGACACATTAAAATTTTTTTAACAATATTTTTGTATTGACAGTACATCATGTCACCGTTGATTTTAGGAATGTATACAATTGCTGGTTCATCATTTGCAAGATAGCACTACATGAAACAATTAAACTTTTTCGATATATCTCGAAAACTGGGCAACTAATTCTGACCAAATTTGACATAATTTTGTATTCTAACAATATTTATTACAACAATCAAATGTTTCTACACTAAGTTACTTTTGTATGCCATTTCTCAAGACAGTGCCACATGTATAAATACAATTTAATATTTCTCTCAGGCAACAAACAATCGAATCCTAACCAATTTTGGCAAACAAGTAGTAATACGGTAGGTCTAATAACTGATATACATTAAGACGTTCAGGTACTGATTTTGAAAATTACCGCTTACCGATAATAGTAGTTATGTTTTTTATATATATTAAACAATTGAACAAAATTATACCAAGATTTTTATGCTGACAGTATCTATTGGAATCATGGTCTACAGAGCGCATTTTTATGCCTTTTTGTATGATAGCGCCAAAATAAATTGTATACACCATGACTTGGTGACCACTTAACCAATTTACACAAAATAATTTACACAAGTAGCGCTACTGTAGACAATGTAATTGTTTTTGATGTAGATTGCCCAGACGCTTATTTTTAAAATGACAGCCATGTAAATATTTGAGGTGAATAAACCCTACCCACCAAAACTTTAAACTGATTACAGCCGAAGTTTATGCTCTGAATCATATAATCGTATTGCAGTTGTTTGTTTACTACCTCCCGTACTAGATTTTCTGTTCGAGTGCCGGATAAAGCACGTATATATGTGTAATTGTCTCACCGCTACTTTTTTGTATATATCTGTTTCAATCTCTTAAAATGTTTCTGTCTATGAGAATTCAAGGCCTACCTACCGTCTACGCTGTTAAGTACATTACTAAAAATTTTTTGCACCCATATACAGGAGAGGAGGCTCATATCATATTT
This sequence comes from Clitarchus hookeri, assembly GCA_002778355.1. Taxonomy (NCBI): domain Eukaryota; kingdom Metazoa; phylum Arthropoda; class Insecta; order Phasmatodea; family Phasmatidae; genus Clitarchus; species Clitarchus hookeri. The sequence goes on along the minus strand of NQII01002100.1, from coordinate 21,040 downwards.
ATATATTCTTGCATGATATGAAATTATTTTGCTTGTTGAGTGCAGGGTGCGATCTAAGAACCTTGCGTCGACAGTTCATCACGCTAAGCTTTATTTAGCCCACCTTGTAAATTTCAGACTCCATCAAGAAAATTCAATATTCATCAGTTCTCAAATTATTGTATAAAAGTGATTTATATATATCACGGTAATAAAGAAAATAATTTAAAAACACAAAATATTGAATATCAGTTTCCTTAAAAAAAAATACATTATGCCTTTTACAGGAAGTATATTTTTGCACATTGGCATCACTTGTCGATATAGTTAGGGAAAAAATACATAAGTAAATTCCTCTCCAGTGAAAACAGGCTTGTCTTTAAAACGATACTAGGCCAAGGTCAATAGGTTTGCTGGCTTATGACTTGGCAAAGATGCTGTGTCGGAATTGGTGCAGGATATTCTTTAAGATGTCGGTAATTTTTTGGTTATATTATATAATAAACTTGTTCACTCTATTTACCTTAAAGTTTACCACGTGTTATAAAACATGAGGCCTCTGATATATAGCTGTTTATTGCTTAATCCCGCCACTTTCCGATCGTTAGTAAGGCAAGAGGGAATCACAAAAATTTATTTCCAGTAATAAAGTGCCTAGTCTTTAAAACGCATTGGCACGGCAGCCAGAATGCTCGCCTTTCATCAAGGTGAACCGGATTTGATTCCTTGCGGTATGACTCCCATATTTTAGCACGTGGTATTCGTGCCACACAGTAGCGCTGGTCGGCGGGTTTTCTCGGGGATCTCTGGTTTCCGCCTCCCTTGCTTACATCCCAGCACCATACGCACCTCACTTCACCCTCATCGGCTCTCAATACCCCGATTTTAAGAGCTACCTAAACCTCTTCACCCCACCTAATGCTGTTTGCTATGTTATACGTAATTCTTTCGTTTTCCTAAACTGTTAAAAATAAGTACGTGAAATTACGGAAAATATCGATTACAAATCATGCAGACATCTGCGTTAAATTACGAACTCTTAGTTTTTTGAATAACGTTTTCTTCGTAAATTTCACTTATATCCCCGCGAATTTACGGAATGCGTCCATTAAATTCCAAGTTGGGTTATTTTTAAAATAACAAGAGATTACAAAAACAGTTTTCCTTTCGATATGTGGCTGTTTCACTGCGTATAAAATTATTATAAAATGTTTAAAAAAATTTTGTCCGGTAGCGGGATTTGAACTCGAAATAGAAATTAGATTGTCCAACCCCTTATTCACCCAACTAGCACGCTGACACAACAAAAATTTAGTAGTTGTAGACACAGAAAATATTAATAATGATGCATGTAAACCTGTTAGGTGCTAGTCATGTTAGAGTGTTTGTGAGTTACTTTTTAATTTCATCTTTACAAACGGGGATAAGAGTTAACGTTTTGTTTACGCATTGCATTTCACTGAGTATAACAGAGGAATTAAAAGGTGTCTAAATATTCGGTCCTGTGGTGGGAATTGAAAACGGAACGAAAAATGAATACTGAATAACTCGAACCACTAACCTACCACACCTCTATACAAAGTATTTCGTAAATATGGACTTTACATGAAAGTGACTGACGCACCTCTTCTAGTTTCACGTCGTGTTAGAGCGCTCGTTATTTTCTTTTATTTGCGGTTTATAAAACAAGGTTACGATAAAATATATCACTTTCTTCATGTGCGAGTTTCTCTTTGTATACATAAGGTTTCGTCCTGTAGCGCAATTTGAATAATAAACAACGAATTGGCACTCCACGAGTGGTTCGCCACTCACCTACAACGTCAACTCGAAGTACAATTGTCAAGATGGGATTTTATACGCCTCTGGCATCATCAGATTTGTTATTGTCTCAGATTTGAAGCCACAAGTATACGGAAAGCTCCCGTATTATATATTTGCGGAGCTCATTTCCGTTATTCATCATTACGGAGTGCCTTTCAGAAAATTAACTCTACATATCAGTCTATCTAACTTTCCGTAAATCTACAGAAATTTCTAACAGTGTACGCGTGGTTAGAAGTCCTGCAGATCGTGTTNCGTCTATCTAACTTTCCGTAAATCTACAGAAATTTCTAACAGTGTACGCGTGGTTAGAAGTCCTGCAGATCGTGTTAGGAAACGACTGGATCAATCGCAAAATAACAAGAAAGTCCAACTGTTTGGAGCATGTCCCAACGCTGTTTGAAATCGTGAAAATTATCGAGTCTCTAGCCATGCATATGATTGATTTGCAGGATACAGCGAATCAGGTCGTCAGTAAAGCAAATAACATTGAATTCAATTATTACTAGTGCAGTTACTGACCTAGTATTTATGTGATTACGTAAAATCATTAGGCGAATCATAACTACAGGTAGGGGAACTACACGAACTCATTTTCCAGCTGCCAACGACTTCTTAGTCGTTTACAGATTCTGTCCAATATGTTAACTCATTGGCTGCAGAAGCGTTCGTTTATTCAACTTTTCTACACGTGGTTCCGTCTCTTTATTTCTACGTATTCATTCCCGGCTGAATAGTTGAATACGCAATGTCAAAAGAATTGTGGTCCAGTTACATAGCCGATTTTTGGTTACTTCCAAATTGGCTGAAGCCCACCAAGTTCTACTTTTAAACTATTGCTTCACCTCAGGCAAACAAAGCTTAACTGAGTCTACAAAATAACACAAAAGGGACAACGCTCGCATTCGTATGCACTTTCTATAATGATATTCTGCGTTTGAACTATTTCTTACTAAGCATTACCAACCCACTGATTTTCTCTCAGTTTTTGTACATATTAATTACAAATAAAATGAAATTAATTTTTAATGTATAAATAAAATTGCAATTTAATGAAAAATGAGTTAATTTCATGTAAAAAGAAGCATAAAACGCTTGTGAGACATGGCACCCTTAGAAAAAAAACCAAACACGTCCTACGTGGAGTAATGTTACTTAGATTTGGTTCAAAAAGTTTCAAGAAACCGCGATTGAACTGTACAAGGAACACTAGTATGTAGGAACTTGAAGTCTAGCTTGCCATATATATAGTTTGTAAAGTTCACGTACCTCTAATCATAATTATGTTATATAGATGTTGAACGTCCGTGATTCACGATCGCACAGCTAAAATGTGTAACGATTAAAATTATCAACTCACTTGAATACATATTGGTTTAAGTTGTTTCGGATTACAACTTGTAGTGGAATATTTGTACGAAAAAGACATGATTCTACATAATACACCTGTGAATTATGCTGACCAGAGTTTACTGTCTTTAGAAAATAAGCTTTGATACTATTGTTAATTTGATGCACAAAACATATGTTAAAAGTATATAGTGACTTGTAAATGGAAACAAATATATAAAAACAAAAATTGAACTTCAAGAAAGGTATTAGGTTTTAAAACCTATTTCAAAATTTAATTTTCAAATCAAACATGGGAGGAACAATAAAATGTAATATTCCCATAGAGTCATAATTACAGAAACCCGATTCTGGTGTTCCTGTATTGTTGTACCTATATCAAGAGAGTTCACTGCAGGTCCACTTCCGCAATTGTAAGATATTAACTGTTCCGCGTCTTAGGTTCCAAGACGCAATTCACAGATGTAGATTACCGGAGAAAACCAATCCTGATTGGCACACCCAAGGACCAGAATGCCTTCTTGCGAAGACATGAGACGAGTGGTGAATAGAAACTGTAAGTCTAAACTGCGCCCAATTCCTTTCACGATAAACAGGCGTCGTAAATTATAGTAGAATTATTTTATATTACTACAAATGTTTTGGCTCTTTAACAGTATTACTTTTATGTAAACATTTATTTTACATTTTTCCGGGTGTGTTATTTAGTGTTGTTTAATGAGAAAATTTATAGTTTTGACATAAATAAATTTAAAACTTTAATTATTTGTTTTGCTTCTTGTATATTAATTAAATTAGTAATATATTCTCTTTCGGTATCGTTAATTTAGTGCCCAATTTGTCACTGATTATCAAAGAAGTACACCTAATTTTCTTTAAAACATTTAATCGCAGGCTAGAACTCAAAATCCGATGTGCACAACTACATATTTACTTCGGTTACACGTTACGCACATTTATGAGAAGACATGTTCTTACATGACTTGACCAATTGGAATTAAGTATTTCCTATATAGAAAGTTTGCTATTCTAGGGCAGAGAGCTAAGACGCGCAACAATTAAAATCACCCAATCAAATGAGTGGATCTGAACTAAGGTGTGTTTGCACTATTATATTCGCGATAAACACGTGCCTATAGGTATAGTTAAACTTGAAAGGAAAATAGAGAAATACAGCGCAAATTACACTAATTTTCGTCCCGTGTATAGCTTATACATGCTACAACAAAAATAAACTATTGTGGTACAATGGAATCGTTGGTGATTTTCTCGTTAAACCCGAAGTTTCTGCCAAAAACCGGCATCTTGTGGGTATCAGAGCTTCCGCTTTATTGTAATTTGCAGTGATCCCTTAAGCGTGTTCGAGTTTAAGGGATAAAATCCCTTTCTGAAAAAGTGAAGTTGAAAGTTCGCGTGGAAGAACGGAACGAAGAACTCAATGTGGAAGAACGGAATAAAGCCCTAACGCAAAAACTTGATTTAATAAGACACTTATTGATAACAAATTTACATTTAATAATATATACATTTAAAACTGAAACTAATTTAGCCTTCTAAAAGGAAAACTCTAATAACCATACTGCATAGGACACCCCATATGTAAGAAAATGCAAGGATACGGAAAACTGTTATGAATCACAAATTCAGCCAATAACCAGTACCACCAAAATCTGTTTGGGTAAGTTAAAATAAAACATTTAATGCCATTTAATAATCGAATTACAAGAGTAGGATTGTATTTTGTGTCAAAATTTACAATAGTGGTAGTATGCGTGTGAGTCTTAGCGCATAATACTAGCAGAATCAAGCACGGAATTGAGAATATAATAATTTATGCTACTTAGAAAAATAACCCAAATAATAGGACCTTATGCCTGAAAACTTAAGAAATTATTAGTATTTGTAAAATAGTGGCGAAGAGAAGCCGCAGTGTAAAACTACGAGTAAAAAAGTGCTTTATGCTACAAATTTTGAGATAAAATTTTAATTATATAAGCTACCATCATAAAAAAATTACAGTTGAATGGCAGTATTTAAGATGACATTGTTTTAAAAATAATATTCACTAACATTTTTTTACAAAATCCAAGCAGTAATGTTTTGTGGTGATCATATGAAGGTAATTATCTTGTAACAAAATATATCATTCACCTTATAATTGCCAGTCATGCAGACATTATTATTACTTTAAAACACGTAACATAAAATTATAATGGCATATGATCATCAGAAGAGATTTCAAAGATTATGTATAAATTTTTAATAATAAATTAAACAACGTTATGAGTTATAAGATTTTATTAAGCAGGTATATTGCAGAAGCAGCAGTGGTTTTTACCGCGAACAGCATCTGACTTAATTTTACTCATTCTTCTGCATGCCATAAATACACGAACACATTCGGCCTTTGATGATGCGGGGTTAACTATGTGAACGGAAACTTACAAGTCTTGGGTCATAGCATGTCAGGGAGTAATATCTCCTAGTCCATAAATATCCGCAGCTATTTAACTCGTGAAATCTATCTCTTTCTTTTTTTGTCTTGCACCATGCATGACCCGTTGTCATAAAACACAACATTTCATATCAAAACTTGAGCCATATTCTTTCTTTTCTTGATTTGGTGTCATTTCTTTCCGTTGGTGTTCTACAACTGGGTTTCTCGTGTCTAGACCATTGTTCTCTAATATCTGTCACAACTAGAGCAAACCTATTATTTCTTAGAGACATGAAATCTTCGTGGGTTCGATGATCTGTACACTTGAGAGAGCTCATAGTAATGTTACGCGCTCACTGCTTCGCATCCCGCTCGAGCGAATGAAAGTGAAGGACAAGGCAGTTATATGATAGCAGCGGCCGCAAGTCAGTGAAATGTTTTGAATGACAGGGGAGCAAACTGCGTATCTTTTACAAAAAAACGAGCGGACAAAATAATTCCTTTTGCGGCGCGCTCTGTTGACCCTGGTTGTATTGAGTTTCTGCATTTATCTGAAGAAATGTCTAGTGATTTGCTGCCCTAGTGACTCTCAGATAGACTCCGGGTGCGGCGAACCTTCCAGGTCAAGGCCACCAACTATAAAAGGCATGTCGGGCCTCCGGACCAGCAGTTGTTGAATTGAAGAGTTTAAGCTATATACGACAAGCGAGAAAAGAAACGTGCGGCGAGAGAAGTGATACGTGGGAGGAAATCTTCTACTGCGAAATTCAGAGAAGTCTGCAGACTACAGTCCGGATTATTGGACTGGATGCGTGAGTGAAAGACATTACAAATGATGACAAAACATAGACTCAACGTATGTTAATGACGAATATGAGTTAATTGACAATAAACAAACAGAGACATAAAGAAGAACATTAATTAGAGTTGAAATAGAAATTTTATATTGTGCTCACTGTGAAGTGAAAAGAGTAATAGTAAAGACAGAAAAATAAACACTGCTGTAAATAACCAGTGTATGAATAAATTTAAAAATCTAATTTTAAACTTAAATTTTTTTGTAACCTCCATCCCTCACGAACTTAAATTAACCCCTTAGGCGTACATGTAACCCTGGCGTCTAAAGTAGAATAGAGGCTTTTAATTGTGATTTATGTTAGACAGTAGGGACACAATTAGTAATATATAACAATTTCAATTTATTGTAATAATTCTAGGCCCCCAAAATGTGATTGTTTTGTACAACTATCGCAGTGAATTCTGACTAGAAAAATGTATCCAGAATTGGAAGCACTGCGAGCATTAAAGGGGGACTAGGTAGCCCCATGGTTACTGTGAACGCAAGTATAAATGGCTTGAAAAGATGAAATTAACCAAGTTAGTAGTGTGAAAGAAAGTATTAATGAAATTGTAAATAGCCATATTCGTTCTGTAAAAGAAACTATGAAAATAACTGTCAATTTCCAAAAAAATAATCACTGTAATTGAAACTTTAAATAGTGTAAATGGAAATGCAGACAGGACATTTGACTCTATTAATGGGAATTTAGAAAGAAAAATAGACTCTGTAAATAAAAGTGGAGGCAAGAAAATAGAAGGTATTAGCAAGTAAGTGAACACGAAAATTTACAGTGTGAACGAAAATATGGACAGTGTAATTGAAATAGTGAACGCTGTAAACGACAGAATGGACAGTGTTAGTAAAAGGAAGTATAGCACCGAGAATGAATTGAAACAGAAGAGCAGTGCTTAAGAGAAGTAATTGCACGAAATATCTTCAGAAATGGAGTCCCAGTAAAACTACATCGATAGCCAAGAAAATTAAATAAGCTTTACAAGACGAAAACAATAAAGCAACATCGAAGGATAGCAAGAAGATCTGCGGAATTGTAGTCGCGCAGGCAGGATTGAGGAAGGGGGTCTCAATTAAGTCACTTCCTTACTATGGCCAGACTTCTTGGCAGGAGTACCAAGACCAGTTTGAAAAAGTTGCCACCCTAAATAGCTGGACCACCAAAGAGCGGGCTTACTACCTCGCGGATGTACTGAGAGGTTGCACACTGAGCACACTACAATCTCTGCCAAAGCGACTTCGACTGGAGTACCCTACGCTGGTGACGGCCTTACAGCTACGTTTTCGTGAAAGGTACCTGCGACTTGCCCACCATGCACAGCTGCGAAGCCGCACCCAGCTTCCAGGGGAACCACTGCCAGTGGTATAGCAAGACATTGTATGGCTCTCCAGCCTATCTCTGGAAGGGTATCCCGAGGCGGCGCGTGACATCATCGCAGTCAGCTTTTTCATCGATGCCATCGCCGACACACATGTACAGCAAGCGGTGCATCTGGCAGCACCCCACAACATGCACGACGCCCTAGTCCAAGGCGAGCACTGGAGGGGAGTCACCAAGACGGGTGGCTGCACCTCGACGTCCGGTATAGGCAGTGACACTGAATGAAGACGAGGAAGACGACATGAAGAAGACACTGAAGGAGTTGCAGATAGCTGTGAAGGACATCGCCTCCAGGGTCCGCACTGCAGAGCTTTGCCGCTTCACCTGTACAGCTTAAGTGTTGGTCATGTGGACAGCCGGGGCACCTGAGGGCTTACTGCCCACTACAACAGCACCAGCAGCAGAAGTAGAAGTGAGAAAAGAGGCAGCGAGAGAAAGGCGAGAATACAGCACATTCAGAATACTTGTAAACACCGACGTTGGGGCAAAGTTCTGGAGGGAAGGTTCCAAATTTCTTACATGAGCACTCAGTGAAACATTATTGGCATGCAATAATGATGGAGGGGAGCCTGAATGTTGTTTCTTGCCAGACATCCTTGAGCCATCACCCCTATGATCACCGGACAAAAACAAGGAACAATGCCATTTGACTACAGCAACAGGTCACACACCACCAGTAAAAAGAGGAAAGTTATCTTGAATCTTTGTGACATTAACATAGATCACGATGTTTACACTGCAGAAATAGAGGATGAATATATTTCAGGGCTTTATGTACTATGTAGACTGGATTACTATATGAATACACTATTTGGTGAGATACGTGTAGGCAGTACAGAGTTGGTGATGTCAACACCGCATGACTTGTAATTCCCTTTTAGCCACCCATAAGTATGTGGTCAACCAATTTTGCTGTCCACTTCTAGTGAAGTTGTCATTACAGGTAGATGTCAAGAGAAATTTGCCAGGCATTTGGATCTATTTGAGCCAGCAGAGAGGTTTACATCCTGCCAGGTAGTCATTGCTGCAAGAGCTCTGATCACTTCTAATTCTGATAGTTTTCCTGTTAGAATTATTAATTTGTCTGATATTGCAAATCGTCTTGAGGAAGGGGCTAAGATTGGTATTTGCAACCAGGTCATACAGGTAATTCCAAACATTCCAAAATATCTTAATGTAGATCAAACAGAATTTTCTCTACCAGAAGTTCTGGATGAAATGCTAGTGCGAACAAAAGTAAATCTTAACTGTGGACAGAAGTAGGCTGTCTCTTAATTACTGCAGAGAATTAGGGATGCTTCCTAGTGTGAACCAAATGACCGTGGAAGGACTAACATTATATGCCACCACATTAAAACAGGAGATGACAGGACTATGCGCCAGTAACTAAGACGACAGCTACTAGCTTCGCATGAGATAGTTGAGGGAATTCCGATGAAAATGAGAGAGTTAGATGTGATAGAACCATAAGTTAGTCTGTTGTCATTACCCATTGTGATTGTTAAGGATAAATATGGCTCTCTGGGGATTTATGTAGATTATCGCCAGCTTAACAACATGACAAATAAAGGCTTTTATCCGCTTCCAATAATTGATGACATGTTGAACAGTTTAGCAGGTTCGCAATGGTTTACTATTTTGGACATAAAGAGTAGGTACTTGCATTGCGAGATGGCCCCAGAGGAGATAGAGAAGACTGCATTTTGTGTCCAAGGGAAAGGAACATGGTCAGTTTTGGACTATGTAATGCCTGCCACCTTCAAATGCCTGATATGGAGGTTTTCGCCATTAGATATCTATCGGTTTACCTTGATGACATTGCAGTAACAGTGAGAACTTTTTAAGAGCACCTTTCCTGCTTAGACTCTGTATTCCAGAAAATGGCCGAAGTCCATTTGTAACTGGTTCCTGAGAAGTGCCAACTATTCCAAAAGAAAATAAATTTCTTGAGACATGTAGTGTCGGCCCATGGAATCGAAACAGACCCCGATAAGATCAAAGTGATAAGAAATTGGCTGACACTAACTGACAAAACTGAAGTTTGATGTTTTTCGGGATAATGTGCCTATTCTGTCTACTTGTACCTGGGTTCGCCAAATCACCAATCCACTACATGAACTGACTGAGGCAAAGAAGAGATCTCATTGGACCACTGAGTGTGAAAATGTGTTTTGTAATTTAAAGAATATTCTTATATCTCCACCAGTCCTCGGTTATCGGAGAAAGTTAAGGTGATTTAACTTTGGACACTGATAATATTGATGTAGGCATTAGAGCTATGTTATCTCATGTTCAAGATAGGAAAGATAAAAAACTAGAATTCATAAGTAAGGTATTGCATAAGTCTGAGAGAAATTACTGTGTTACACACAGGGATATTCTGGCCATGGTGAAGGCAATTTCACACTTTTACCCCTACCTTTATGGCATACATTTTATTCTAAGATCCGACAATGCTTCATTACACTGGCTACCACATTACAAGAACCCCAAATGTCAAATATCCTAGTGGATAAAGCATCTTCAAGAATATGATTTGAAATACAGCACAGATCTGGATGCCTTCACAGCAATACAGATGCACTGTCTAAGAGGCCATGTGAGCCATTTTGTAGTCATTTCGACCACCAGGAAGAAAAGAGTGGTGTATCACTGAAGGTACAAAGGACAAGAATTCAAGGTACTTTATCTTTTGAGGGGTCATGTAGCTGGAGTGATGAGGGAATTAGCAAAGTTCAGCTGTATAATCAATTTATGCTGTTATTACTGAAGTGCAAAGTAGCTGGCTGTTGGTCAAAATAGGAAGATATTTCTAGTCTCATCGCAGCGGTCAAAGCATACCGCTTACAATGGAATTCACTCACACTGAATAATGGCGTACTTTTAATAAAATGGGCAATTATGTAAAACACACATTTTTACTGTTGGTTATTCCAGAATGCAGGGTTCTAGAAGTCTTAAAGGAACTTCATAATGCGGCAGCCACTGGGCATTTTGGTGTTAACAAGACTCTTGATGGAGTTATACAGAGATTATACTTGCTTCATGGACGGGAGGTCGTTGAGAAGTGGTGCCGATTGTGACACTTGCACTGCGAGGAAGTGCCCAAGGTCTAAGGGATAACGTCACCTCCAGAAATACATTATTTGGAGCCCCATTTGAAAGGATGGCAGTGAATATTCTGCATCCCTTGCCTGTCACGGACAGAGGTAACTGGTATCTCCTGGTGGCCCAAGCTTTCTTTACGAAGTGAACTGAGGTTATTCCCCTCAAAAACAAATAAGCCTACACTGTAGCTGATTTTCTCATAGAGCATATCTTCTCGAGGATTGGGATGCCACTAGAACTCCATTTTGAACCAAGAAAAAAATTTCAGGCTGTGGTGTTTCAGGAGGTAACTAACATTCTGGCAATGTAAAAGACTAGGACTTCAGCCCTACGCCCTCATTCAGATGGATTGGTCGAGAGGCATATAACCACTTTCTTGAGCAATACCTTCCGATATTTGTGGCAGACAACCAAAATGGCTGGGATTTTAAGGTGCCATTGTAACTTCTTTCTTACTGCCTAGTAGTTTACGAGTCCACAAGAGTAACACCATCAAGAATGAAGTTTGTATGAAAGATACATCTCCCCAGTGACCTGCTGTTTGGCCGACCTACAGAAGAGGAAATTTCAGCCCCTGATTATTACACCGAATTACGTAACATATGTGTTGTCATTCATGATTTGCTCTAACAGCAACTCAAAATAAATAGTGGCAGGACGAAGACACAGCATGATAGGAGAATGTCAGGCGAGGTACTTCAAGAAGGACAAATGGTGTGGCTGTACAACCAACATAGGAGAATAGGGTACTGCCCAAAGCTACAGAAATATTGGGAAGGCTCCTATGGGACTCTGAATAAAATCAATGATGTGGTCTTTCGGATTTGTTGTCAACGATCTTAGAAGAAACCGAAGGCTGTCCAAATCAACCGACTGGCCGTCTACGAAGGTCCTGAGATTGCAGAGTCCATTCGGTACGAAGTTTCTTTAGGAGGGGCAGTGTAACGCCCTCGCTGCTTCCCAACCTGCATGTGCGAGTGGAAGTGAAAGACAAAGTAATTATATTATAGCAGCAGTGCAAGTCAATGGAATGTTTTGGATGATATGCGAGCGAACTGGGTATCTTTTATAAAAAGCGATCCGACACGATAATCCCTTTTGCGGTGTGTGCTTCTGACTCTGATTGTATTGAGAATCTGCAATTATGTGAAGATGTTTTTAGCGATTTGCTGCCCTAGCGTATTTCAGCTAGACTCGGGGTGCAGCGAAACTTCCATATCAAGGCTAACTGCTATAAAAGTCATGTCGGGTCTTCGAGGTGGCACTTGTTGATTGGATGAGTTTCCGCGATAAATGACTGGTGATAAGAGAAGCGTGCGGCCAGAGAAGTGACCAGCGGGAAAGAAATCTGTGACTACGAGCATCAAGCAGTGAACAGTGCGGCTGGCAGGCTGGACTATTGGACTAGGTGTATGAGAGAAAGACATTACAAATGATGGCAACAGATAGACTGAATATGTGTGTATAAGTACTAGTTAATTGACTGTAACCAAACAGAGACAATTAAGAAGGACGTTAATAAGAATGGAAATAAACATTAAATATTGTGTTCACTGTTAAATAACAATAGAAATCGTGGAGAGAGGTAATTTAATGGTCAAAATAATAGCTGTGTCAATAAATATATAATCTCATTTAGTACTTTAATATATAGACCTCCATCGCTCACAAACTCAGATAGGCTCCGCAGGCGTCCATGTAACACTGGCAATTGAAAAGAAATGGAGGCATTTAATTGTGGATTTAGTTTGATGGTAGCCTAGTAATAAATTATATATAAAAAATTAAGTTATTGTTTAGAAAAATGTCTGTAAAATTTGAAGCACTGTGAACATTCATTGAAAATATATAAAGCTAGAGGGTAAGTGCGAGCGCAAGTGTAAATAGCTTGAAAGAAAATCTAAATAACGAAATTAGTAGTGTGAAACAAAGTGTAAATAAAATAGTAAATACCCAAATTAGTTTTGTAAAAGAAAGTGTAAATAAATTGGTAAATATCCTAATCAGTTCTGTAATTGCTACTGTAAATATTGTAAAAGGTAATTAAGACAGGAAAATTTACTCTATTAATGAGAATGTAGATAGAAAAATAGGTTTTTTTAAATTGAAAATGTAGACAAGAAAATAGACGACATTAGCGACTTAGTGAACACGAAAATTAACAGTGTGAATGAAGGAATGGAAAGTTTAAGTGAAATAATGAATACTCTAAATGACAGAATGGACAATGTCAGTGAAAGGATGGACAGTATCGATAAGGAATTGAAACAGACGATCAGTGCTTTCGAAAAAGAATTTCACGAATCTCTTCAGCAATGGAGACCCAGTACCACCACATCGACAGCCGAGAAAAGTGAAGAACCACTGCAAAACGAAACCAATACAGCAATCTCGGAGAAGAGCAAGAACTTCTGCGGCTTTGGGAAAGTGCAGCCAGGAGTGGGTAAAAGGGTCACAATTATGCCTGCCCCTTACTAGAGCCTAATTTTTTGGTGGGAGTAACAAAACCAGTTTGAAATAGTCGCCTTCCTAAATGGCTGGACAAGCGAACCATGGGCTTACAACCTCGCGGCTGTACTGAGAGGTCCCACACCGAGCATACTATAATCTTTGCCTGAGCGACATCGACTGATAAACCCCACACTTGTGTCGGCCATCGATCTACGTTTTGACGACCGATACCTGCGACATGCCCACCATGCACCGCTGTGCAACCGCACCCAGCGACCAGGGGAGTCACCGCAGGAGGCATGGCAAGACAATGTGCTCTTCACCCACTTATCTGTGGAAGGGTGTCCGTGGAGGAGAGTATCATCATCGCAGTCGGCTTTTTCATCGGTATCCATTGCCGATACATCTGGCTGCGCCCCACAACATGCAGGACGTCCATGCCCAAACATTGGAGGAGGAGTCAGCAAGACTTGGGGCCGCACCCCGACGTCCGGTATGGACAGTGATGCTGAATGAAGACAAGAAAGACAACTTGAAGAAAACACTAAAGGAGTTGCAAATGGTTGTAAAGGACATCGCTTCCAGGATCCGCACTACAGAGTTTCGCCGCCCCACACCTAAACGGCCGGAGGTTAAGTCATGGGGACAGCCGGGGCACCTGATATCCTGCTGACGACCACAAGAGAACCAGCGAGAAAAGAGGCAGTGAGAGGCAGGTGAGAATACAGCACATTTGGAAAACTTATAAACACCCATTTTAGGGGGCGAATTTCAGTGACTGCTGGACATATGGTCCCAATTTTCTTTCATGTTCGGTCAGTGAAAGAGGATTGGGATGCAATACTGGTGGAGGTAAACCTGGATTATGTTATTTGCCAGATGGTTGTCAACACTGGGGCGACCACAACAGTAGTAAGACCATACACCCTCGGGCCTTCCTCCCAGCGACAATATGGAACGATGTTATTTGACTACAGCAACAGGTGACACCACACCAATAAGAAGTAAGAGGAAAGTGATATTGAAACTTGGTAGACTATGACGTTTACAAAGCAGAAATAGAGGATGAAGATATTTTGGGGCTTGGTGCACTATGTAGACTGGGGTGCTGCATCGATACTAGACTTGGTGGGCTACGGGTAGAGTTGGCGATGCCAACACATTATGATATGTTATCTCCAATTAGCTGCCCAGTAGTATGTGGTGAGCCCACTCTGCTGCCCGCTTCTAGTTTGTTTGTCATTACAGCCAGATATCAAGGGAAATATGTCAGGTTTCTGGGTATAATTGAGCCAGCAGACAGGGTTGGCATCTGTCAACGTAGTGGCATTATAGCAAGAATTCCGATATTTTATCATTCTGACAGTTTTCTAGTTAGAATGATAAATTTGTCCGATGCTGGCTTTCGTCTTGAGGAGGGGCCATTATCGGCATTTGCAAGCAGGTCACACAGGTAATTTGAAACCTTCCAGAAATACTAAGGTTTTATATATAGAATTTCTTCTAAAATAAGTACTGGATGAACTGCTAATACGAACTAAAGAAAATCTTAACTGGCAACAGGAGCAAGCTGTCTCTGAATAACTGCAGAGAATTAGGGTTACCTTCTTGCGTGGACCAAATGACTGATGTGACCTGCCACCTCATAGGTATAGGAGATGCCAGGCCCATAATGCAGCAAACAAGATGACTGCCACTAGCATAGCAGGAGACAATTGTGGGAATTCTGAAGGAAATGAGGTAGTTAGATGTGATAGACACATTTAGTTAGTCCGTGGTCGTCATCCAATATACTTGTTAACTAGATAAATTGGTCTCTGCTGTTTTGTGTAGATTATCGCCAGCTTAATGTGACAAAGAAATACTCTTATGCGCTTCGAAGAAATGATGGCATATTGAACAGCTTACCAGGTTCCCAATGGTTCTCTACTTTGCACATAAAGGATGGGTACTGGCAGTGCGAGGTGGCCCCAGGTGACCAAGAGAAGACTGCATTTTGTGTCCAAAGGGAAAGGGACATGGCAGTTCAATATTATGCCTTCTGGGCTATGTAAAGCGCCTGCCACCTTCTAACACCGAATGTAAAAAGTTTATATTTTATATATCTGTCTGGTTTACCTTGATTACATTGTTGTGACAAGGAGGACATTTGAAGAGCACCTATCATGTTCAGACTCTGTATTCCAGAAAGCAGCATCAGTCAAATTGAAACTGATTCCTAACAAGTGCCACCTATTCCAAAAGAAAATCAATTTATTGGGACTTGTAGTATTGGCCTATATAATCGGGAAAACCCCGAGAAGACGAAAGCAATAAGAAATTGGCCGACACCAACCTACGAAACTGAAGTGCAATATATTCTGGGTTTGTGTGATTATTACTGTCAATATGTACTTAGGTTCACCACGATCGCCTCTACATGGACTGACTGAGGCGAAAAAGTCATTTCATGGTAACACTGAGTGTGAAAATGCTTTTAGTAAAGTAAAGAAAATTCTGATATCTCCAATAGTCCTAGATTTGCCGAAAAATTAAGGCGTATTCATTTTGGACACTGACGCTAGTGTTGTAGGCATTCCAGCTGTGATACACCGGTTCTAGATGGGAAGGAAAGACTAACATAATACTTCAGCAAGCTATTGCATAAACCTGAGAGAAATTACTGTGTTACATGCAGGGTGCTTCTGGTCATGGTGAAGGCAATTTTACATTTATATCCCTACCTTTATGGCGGACATTTTATTCTAAGAACCGAACATGCTTCATTACACTGGCTACTATATTTCAAAATCTCTGATGGTCAATTATCTTGGTGGATACCGCATCTACAAAAATATACCTTTAGATACAGTAGAGATCTGGACGTCTTCACAGCTATGCAGATGCTCTATCAAGGAGGCCATTTGACCCATCTTGTCAGCATTGCAAATGCCAGGAATAACAGAGTGGTAAATCAGCGATGATTCAGAGGACAAGAATTCAAGGTTATTTAACTTCTGATGTGTCAACTACATGGAGCGATGAGGGTATCAGGAAAGATCAGCTGAAAGATACCACTTTGCAGCCATTACTAATATAGAAATAAGCTGGCTGTCGGCCGAAATGGAAAGAGATATCTTGCCTGAGCGCAGTAGTCAATGCATACTGGGCACAATGGAATTCCCTCGTATGGAAGAATGGTGTACTTTACAGAAACTGGGAAAGCAATTATGGAAAACGCACACATTTAAAGTTGGTTTTTCCAGAATGCAGGGGGCCAGAAGTCTTTAAGGAATTGAATAATGTGGCAGCCAGTGGTCACTTAGGTGTATATAAGATCCTTGCATAGTTAGACTGATATTCTACTTTCTTTATTGTCGAGAGCACGTTGAGAAGTGGTACCAATTGTACGACACCTGCACTGCGAGGGAAGGCCTAAGCACAAGGGGACAAGGTAACCTCCAAAATGACCATACTGGAGCCCTATTCGAGAAGATGTCAGTAGATATTATGTAACTTTTGCCTGCCACAGAGAGAGGTAAACTGTATCTGCTGGTGGCCCAATATTACTTTACTAAGTGGCCTGAGGTCATTCCCTTTCCGAACCAGGAATCTTGTACTGTGGCTGAGGCACTCCTAGAGCATGTCTTCTCGAGGTTTGTGGTGCCACTAGAACACCATTACAATCTGGGAATAAACTTTGGGGCTGCAGTGTTTCAGGAGGCAACAAAGTTTATGGGGATGTAAAAGACTGAAACTACAACCTTACACCCTCAGTCGAATGTAATGGGCAAGAGGCTAAGCCGCACTCTTGAACAGTACCTGTCGACCTTTATGGACGACAAACTTAAGTTTTGGGATACGATGGTATTATTGTTTCTCCTTGTTTACCGCTCGGCAGTTCACGAGTCCACTTGGGTAACACCATCAAGAATGCTGTCTGAAAGATAGCTAAGCCATCCTAGTGACCTGCTCTTTGGCCGACCGACAAAAGAAGTTGCAGAACCCGATTATGCCAGCGAATTATGTACTAGCCCTGTTGGCATTCATGATTTTGCTCGAACAGCACCTCAGAATAAATAGTGACAGGATGAAGATGAGGTATGATAGAAGAATGATGGGTGAGGTATTTCAAGAAGGACAACTTCTGTGGCTGTACAACCCACATAGGAGAACAATGTACAGCTTGTAGCTACTGAAATGTTGGTAAAGCCCTTACAGAACTCTGAATAAAATCGATGATGATGTGTTTAAGATGTGTTGTCAATGCTCTTAAGTGACGTCGAAGGTTATCCACATCAACCGATTGGCACTCTACGAATGTACTGACGTTGCAGAGTCTTTTCGGGAACAACAGACTTGAGGAGGGACAGTGTTATATGCTTGCTGCTTCGCATCCTGTGCGAGCGATTGGAAGTGAAGGACAAATATATAATTTGATAGTGACTCCAAGTGAATGGAATGCTTGTCTGTTGTAAAAAGTGAGCCGACAATATTATCACTTTTACCGCGCGTGCTACTGCTCTGGTTGTATTGAGTTTCTGCATTTATCTGAATAATTTTCTAGTTGTATACTGCCATAGTGTCTCTCAGCTAGACTTGGGGGTGAGTTGAATCTTCCAGGTCATGGCCAGCAACTATAAAATGCGTGTCGGATGTCCCTCCCGGAAGTGGTTAAATAGATGTGTTTCGGAGATAGACGACTTGCGAGGAGAGAAGCTCGCTGCGAGAGAAGTGACAAGCGAGAGGAAAATTTGTGGCTGTAAACATCAGGGAAGTAAACTGTACGACTGCAGACTGGACTATTAGACTGGATGCGCGTGTGAAAGACATAACAAACTATGGCAACAAATAGAATGAATGTGCGTTAATGGCGAGTATGAGTTAATACACAATAAACAAACATAGACATAAAGTAGGAGGTTGATTAGAGGTGAAATATACATTTTATATTGCGCTCAATGTGTAGTAAAAAGAGTAATAGTGGAGACAGATAATTTACTGCAGTAAATAATAGCTGTATGAATATATTAAAAATCTCATTTAGTACTTTTATTTTTATTAAGACCTTCATCCCTCACGAATTCATGTACGTCCCGAAGGTGTCCATGTTACAAGTTTTAAATATAAACTTGTGTTAATAACTTAATTGGGAACTTGCTGCCGCATTGTGAGGCTGTGATGAGATTGGTATTTTCGGTTTGTTTATTATTGGTTCACAGTTGCAAATAGCAGTTCTTGTAAAGGTATGAACTAATTTGTTATTATTTCTCTGTAAAATGTTTTAATATTTAAAAACCTACGCCTGCGTCGTATAGTAATAGCCAATTTCATTTTCAATATATTTACAAGTTAGGAGTGCCATCTACTTTAAAAAGAAAGTGTGACTCTACTGTCCACTGAGCTATATAGGCTGATGACTAGTAGGGTACTGAGTTACTATACTTTGGTACAGACTAAGGGCACCTGTGGTTGTTGTGTAAGGGGTAAAAAAATACTCTCATTCTTGGTTAGTTCACACACATGTCTTTTATTTGACTGAAGATAGCGTGGGTAGTTATAGACACACGAGACTG
>NQII01002099.1:360283-393775 GCA_002778355.1 Clitarchus hookeri | reverse complement strand
CGACCCTATCTCATCAGCTCACCGCAGAGCTGTGGCGTCGGGCACCCACATTTTACTTAACAACTCTGGGAACACCGTAGATCAAGTTGGCTTTTTCGCCGTAGCCAAGCTTGGTCACGTCAAGTGTAAACGATGCGCAAACATTCAATATGTTAGACCTCTGCGTGGGATATTCGCAGGCTCCTATACAACAATCCGATAGGGTGAAAATGGCATTTACCTCCCTGGATGACCGAATGTTTCAGTTTCGAGCCATTCTGTTTCGTTTAAAATGTGCGCCGTCTAAATTCTAACATATGATATCCATAGTAATCGC
Organism: Clitarchus hookeri; assembly: GCA_002778355.1. NCBI lineage: Eukaryota > Metazoa > Arthropoda > Insecta > Phasmatodea > Phasmatidae > Clitarchus > Clitarchus hookeri. Next base: position 393,459 of record NQII01002099.1, on the reverse strand, counting down.
AGGGTTCATAGGCAAATTTATAACCATGTTTTTAGTTGACATAATCTGGTCTAGGAGATGGGAGGAGCTTATCCATTACGTAGGACTTGTATTGTAGAAATAAGTCTCTCATCATCTTATGGTATAACCAGCCAAATCACACGGATCAAACAACAGTGAATTTTGAGGGACATGTGGTTCATGTAGAGGGCAATTATGTGCATCCAATCCATTTGCAAAAAATATCTGAAACAGAACCACTAGCCACATGCAAGCAGCTACAAATCTTTATTGGGTGTTCTAACTGGTTATGTAGCTACATAGCACAATTTCCGAAAATAGCCGCTCCCATGACAGATTTACTCTCGCCTAAATACAAGTTCTACTGAATTGAAAAATTTCAACAGTCGTTCGAGGCCCTGATGGACCAATTTCGGAAGTGTCACATCCTGTGACAAACGGACCATCACAACGTGTGTGCATACATACCTATACCAGTATGCTAGGCATGAAAGTGGTACTGTATCAGTTGGATGACCATAGTAACATACTTATTGTGTACTATCAGTGTGCCAAATTCGAAGAGACAAAACAATGTTACCACTCCAACGAGTACGACTGTCTATATATTGTGTGGGCTGTGCACCAGTACAGTCCACACCTATGACACCAGTTCACCCTGTATATTTATAATAAGGATATAACATGGCTTGCCAGTGTGTACAGATGCATGGGAAAAATAGTCATATGGGCACTACTGTAACAAACAACTGGGTTATGGCATCGGGAAATTCAACACACAATCAGCCCTGGGTAAACTGGACCACATCACCTCTCAGTGGGAGTAAACAATGAGTGGCACCCTTTATCTATTCCATAGCAGACGGAATCTAACCCTAACAACTTTGGTCACGTCTCTATGGGACTTCTCTACCCCATCCAGAGGATAACAATGAGGCATGTGGAGACTTTACTCTAAACTTTTTTTTAACTAACTACTCTAAAACTAAGTGTTATATGAGCCCGCAGTAGGAACGGGAGTTAAGTGCGTCTCAGGGCTAAGCCCCATACGCCTACAAGGAAGGGATTTCGTGCAAGGAGACATGCATCACGGCAAAGAGGGATTTGGCTGCCATGGCCTGCTTTTGGCCATGACAACCTCCCTAAGTGTGCTTATAGATAAACTACATTTAGAAGAGAAAGGGAAAAACCAGCATAGTCACCGTAAAATCCCTTTTCACAGGAAAGAATTAAACAAATTGTTTCAAGCATTATCATATTTAACAGATAATGCTACAGGAGACAGAGGATAGGAATCATGCTCTTTATTATGATAGGAAAAAGTACTAGTAGAGAGGGGGCGTGTGAACTTTCTTTCATTTTGTGCTGGGTTTAACCAGAGTGATACTTGTGCATCACTCTGGTGGGGGGAGAGCGCAATTGGGCAGGAACCCCCCAAATCCGAATCCTCAGTGGATCCTGAAACTTGAACATAAAATAGAATTAGCTGTCAGTGAGTGCCAGAAGCTGGCACAGACCAACTTTTTCATAATTCTCGCAAGATGGTAATTACCTGAAAGAAGAGGTTAATCTTAATCTAAATAACCTAAACTAAACTAAAATTAAGTCCACGAGGACTGTTCAAGTACTATAAGTCAAGACTCTCAGTAACTTGAAATAATTTAAGATAATAAAATATTAACTAATATAATATATTATTTATAAGCAACCTGTAGCCATCGGTAGGATAAATCCCGTGTGCTGACTGAAGGTCAGCCACACAGACATACAGCGCTGCTGGTAAGAATTTAATAAATATATATATTGAGTCCAGAAGGGATTAATTATCAGATATGTCTAATACTATAAATTAACCATCACTGGGATGGTTCTAATTTAGTTAATATATTCTATAGTGGCTTTAGTCATCGTTAGGATTACTCCCGTATGCCCGACTGAAGGTCAGACACACAAACATACAGCCACTATTAATTAATTAAGCGATTAAATATGATTGTATTTTATGAACTTTAATTAATCAAACTAACAAAGTTATATACCCTAAAGCTGTGCAGGGGCTAACATGATAGGCCTGGCTGTGTGTTACATACAGGGCTAAGGGGGCCTATGCGCCAGAAGCGATTTTGGCCGCTTATAGCGCTGAGTTATTTCAATATCATAATCCCCAAGGGCAGTTATGAGANTTTCGTTTAAAATGTGCGCCGTCTAAATTCTAACATATGATATCCATAGTAATCGCAGGGTTCATAGGCAAATTTAGAACCATTTTTTTAGTTGACATAATCTGGTCTAGGAGATGGGAGGAGCTTATCCATTACCTAGGACTTGTATTGTAGAAATAAGTCACTCATCATCTTATGGTATAACCAGCCAAATCACACGGATCAAACAACAGTGAATTTTGTGACATGAGGCATGTGGAGACTTTACTGTAAACTTTTTTTTAACTAACTACTCTAAAACTAAGTGTTATATGAGCCCGCAGTAGGAACGGGAGTTAAGTGCGTCTCAGGGCTATGCCCCATACACCTACAAGGAAGGGATTTCGTGCAAGGAGACATGCATCACGGCAAAGAGGGATTTGGCTGCCATGGCCTGCTTTTGGCCATGACAACCTCCCTAAGTGTGCTTATAGCTAAACTACATTTAGAAGAGAAAGGGTAAAACCGGCATAGTCACCGTAAAAACCCTTTTCACAGGAAAGAATTTAAAAAATTGTTTCAAGCATTGTCATATTTAACAGACAATGCTACAGGAGACAGAGGATAGGAATCATGCTCTTTATTATGATAGGAAAAAGTACTAGTAGAGAGGGGGCGTGTGAACTTTCTTTCATTTTGTGCTGGGTTTAACCAGAGTGATACTTGTGCATCACTCTGGTGGGGGGAGAGCGCAATTGGGCAGGTCCCCCCCGAATCCGAATCCCCAGTGGATCCTGAAACTTAAACATAAAATAGAATTAGCTGTCAGTGAGTGCCAGAAGCTGGCACAGACCGACTTTTTCATAATTCTCGCAAGATGGTAATTACCTGAAAGAAGAGGTTAATCTTAATCTAAATAACCTAAACTAAACTAAAATTAAGTCCACGAGGACTGTTCAAGTACTATGAGTCAAGACTCTTAGTAACTTGAGATAATTTAAGATAATAAAATATTAACTAATATAAAATATTATTTATAAGCAGCCTGTAGCCATCGGTAGGATAAATCCCGTGTGCTGACTGAAGGTCAGACACACAGACATACAGCGCTGCTGGTAAGAATTTAATAAATATATATATTGAGTCCAGAAGGGATTAATTATCAGGTATGACTAATACTATAAATTAACCATCACTGGGATGTTTCTAATTTAGTTAATATATTCTATAGTGGCTGTAGTCATCGTTAGGATTACTCCCGTATGCCCGACTGAAGGTCAGACACACAAACATACAGCCACTATTAATTAATTAAGCGATTAAATATGATCGTATTTTATGAACTTTAATTAATCAAACTAACAAAGTTATATACCCTAAAGCTGTGCAGGGGCTAAAATGATAGGCCTGGCTGTGTGTTACATACAGGGCTAAGGGGGCCTATGCGCCAGAAGCGATTTTGGCCGCTTATAGCGCTGAGTTATTTCAATATCATAATCCCCAAGGGCAGTTATGAGAGGATTTGTGTGGACTTCACTAGATTTATAAAAACGCTCCGTTTGCTTGCGAATATCTTATTCCAGCATTTCTTGTTTTAATTCGGCATGCAAGCATCTAACAATTAAAAATATTATTGATATTATTTTGATTACGTTTGTTGTATTGTAAATTTGCTTTTAAGCACACGCATTTGCATTGAACCTTTACAGATAAATCAATAGAAATACGATTGATAACCTAGTTGATTATACTCTTTCTATTGAGAAATTGTAAAAAATTTGAATTGGCTGTAAAATTTCTTGGAAGAAATTGTACTTGTAAACTGGCAGTATGTTTAAGACCTGCGCGAAATCTTTACTTGGCCCAATACGATACAAAACATTTCGGAGCACTATATGTTAAGGCCCTGTCAATCTGTCAAATATACGCTGTCTACAATATAGACACCATAATTTGAAAANCGGAGCACTATATGTTAAGGCCCTGTCAATCTGTCAAATATACGCTGTCTACAATATAGACACCATAATTTGAAAAGAAAACACAACCATCGAATTTTTCCTTCCAAAAAATTTTTTAACAAATATTTTTGAATGTGTTTGAGATATGTTATACTGTCAAGTTTTCATAATTGAAGAATCCAATTGGAATTATTATTATAAAAATTAATTTCTTAATGACATATTGCTTTTGTTTTTCCATACAGTCCATTACAGGAATAAATGTAAGAAATGTTGTAATTTATTTTTGTTTATTTAAAAATTTTAAATTGTATTTAACAGCGATGTCCCATGCACAATGAAAAGTTGTGCCTTTAAGTTCGTAATTTTTGTGCAATATTCACTTAAAATAGAATTCATGCTTTGAAATCTTCAACATATATAAAATAACTTCACAAACTTCTTAGTTTTCAGCAATCGTTCGTTATTTTAATGTTTCTTGATATCAGTTTATGTCGTNAAAATAACTTCACAAACTTCTTAGTTTTCAGCAATCGTTCGTTATTTTAATGTTTCTTGATATCAGTTTATGTCGTACAAGTATCGCATTGGTTGAGAGAATCAATCTTCAAAGAAATTTTTGAAATGGTCTAATCTTCGAATCTTTGATGGAAACAAAACTTAGAGTAAATATATGGACATAGGGAGCAAGGCATTACAACAATGTGTTCAACATTGACGTGGACCACTCCTGCATTGTCTGGCACGAACACTGTCATCACGTCATCGGCCCACAGTAGCTGCACCAGTGCAGCCCGTGGACATACACATCGTGCGTCCCGATGCGTTTCCGCAACGTTCACTTGGGAATGGGCCATGGCCCGATACTCAGTGATCCAACCTAGTGACTGTGGTGTCCCTAGAGAGATTTGTGTGATTAGGATAGGAATAAAGTGTTAGATTATGTAGTAAATAGCATTAGAATTTATTGCCCACTGGCATATGTTCGAAGAATTCGCCCTTAGGGAATTGCGAAGTAATAGCAATATAAATGCATGCCAAGTGCATATTTAATGAGGTGTAGAATAGCAAGACAGGGGTATTAGAAGCTGTCTATATAATTTTCCGAGTGCAAATGTGTGTCTAATCAAGTCAATTAGTGGTGTGGGAAATATGTAGTCTTTCTTTCAACCTGGCCATTCCGGTCGTAGTGTGTGCCAAAATGTAACATACCTAAATTTCCCACCTAATCATGTTTTGTATTTAAATTAGTGTTTAATTAAGAACTCTTAACTCTGTACAGGATTAATAAAACTCAATCAGAACGTTTCAGTATTTAATGTCTATATGTTTCAAGTTCTATGTTAACGAAGTCACTTAATTAAATTACCTCGCGGAGTGGAGCGAGCTCTCGGCAATGACGCCGCTCGCTCGCACCGTCGCCCGCAGTCTGATTCCACGGGTGTTAGGTGTTGCAAGTGCATCGCGTCGCAGGGGACTTTTGAACATTGTTCTGAATACTTAATGGCATTAGGATAATGTAATTTACTGGAACTTTTATTTAGTTTACCAACAGTATTTCCCGTGTTCGCAGCATCCTTCCGTCAGCTCCATTTACTGACATCGGAGGTTTAATAACTATTGTAAGTTTTCGCGCCATTCTTGTCCGTTTTTATTTTTGTACAGTAACAGTCACTGGTAGGCATTGTTTGTCAGGTCCGCTTTAATTTGCATTGTATACATGTAACTGTGTGCACTATTCGGCAATACAATTTACTTGAGTTAACTGACAAATGTGAGTTCTCATTTAGTGTTGTATTTCGGGCCCTGGTCTTATCCAGGAAGTCATCTACGCCCCGAAGAGACATCCTTCATTTANCTCATTTAGTGTTGTATTTCGGGCCCTGGTCTTATCCAGGAAGTCATCTACGCCCCGAAGAGACATCCTTCATTTAGAAGGTAAAATGTAATACAGTAAAACCTCGTTTATCCGGACTAACTGGAACCAAAGGCATTCCGGAAAATCGAAAATCTGGATAATCCAGGTAATAAGTAAAACAAATTCTTAAATAAGCAGACTTACTGTTTATTGCGATAAAAAAACTATGTTTTGTGACAAAATTACATAGAATTGTTTAAAAGACATTAAAAAATCACATCATTTCTTAACAAAGAATCGGTTCACTGTCTTCTGTTTCAAACATGTGCGGCGTTTGAATGAAGTACGGTCACGCAAACGCTTTATCATTAATAGTTCAGCTGGAGTGGTGTCAGGCTGATGCTCCAAGTATGCCATGATGTNCTCATTTAGTGTTGTATTTCGGGCCCTGGTCTTATCCAGGAAGTCATCTACGCCCCGAAGAGACATCCTTCATTTATAAGGTAAAATGTAATACAGTAAAACCTCGTTTATCCGGACTAACTGGAACCAAAGGCATTCCGGAAAATCGAAAATCTGGATAATCCAGGTAATAAGTAAAACAAATTCTTAAATAAGCAGACTTACTGTTTATTGCGATAAAAAACTATGTTTTGTGACAAAATTACATAGAATTGTTTAAAAGACATTCAAAAATCACATCATTTCTTAACAAAGAATCGGTTCACTGTCTTCTGTTTGAAACATGTGCGGCGTTTGAATGAAGTAGGGTCACGCAAACGCTTTATCATTAATAGTTCAGCTGGAGTGGTGTCAGGCTGATGCTCCAAGTATGCCATGATGTNCGGTCACGCAAACGCTTTATCATTAATAGTTCAGCTGGAGTGGTGTCAGGCTGATGCTCCAAGTATGCCATGATGTTTGTCAGCTGGTCCACAGCATCTCCATGTGTCGTCCGCTGTTGCAGTGTGATCACTCCCTCCTCGTCCACGACATCTTCTTCCTCACTGTCTGCTGTAGATGTGCATGCGGCTACAATTTCTTCTTCCATCATAGTGCCGTAGCCACCATCATTGTTGTCTTTCAGCCACTCACTAACGTCTTTCATATCAACATCTGAGCACACACTTATTGTTCCTAACATTTGCAGAAGGTCGTCTGCAACCACTTGCACCAAATCATCGCTTGCCATTTCATTTGTAGCACAAACAGCTGGCCACAATTTTTTCCATTCCTTTTTCAATTAACTTTTTGTGATGCAATCCCAAGTGTCAGCAACTATGTAAATAACATCTTTGATATTGATTGATTTCAACAAATCAATCACACTTTTTTCCCCTTCCTCNTGTCAGCAACTATGTAAATAACATCTTTGATATTGATTGATTTCAACAAATCAATCACACTTTTTTCCCCTTCCTCATCAATTATTTTACCAAGCAGTTATTTTCGGTAAACTCTTTTGATGTTTTCAAGGACTCTCTGGTCCATAGGCTGCNATCAATTATTTTACCAAGCAGTTATTTTCGGTAAACTCTTTTGATGTTTTCAAGGACTCTCTGGTCCATAGGCTGCAGCAGTGGAGTTATGTTTGGTGGAAGAAATTTAGCTTTAATTCCTCCACTCACATGTTCTGGTTCTCCCGGATGATACGGAGCATTGTCGATCAGTAAAATAGCTTTTTCTGGTAAAGTATTTTCTTTCAGGAATTTTCGAACTTCAGGAACAAAGTTATTAAAAAACCAATACTTAAACACAGTTTTTTGTGGTCGGTAAACCACTGGCAACGTATTGTGGTTCACATTTTTTAGAGCTCGGGGATTCTTTGATTTCCCTACAATGACAAGAGGAATCTTATGTTTCCCTTCTGCATTGCTACAAGCCATAGCAGTTAGACTATCTTTGATTTTCTTGTAGCCCTTAGCCGTATCTTCAAGCTTTGATACAAACGTTTTGCTCGAAAACATCCGGTAAAAAACCTCAGTTTCGTCAGCATTATAAACTTGATCGAGTGTCAATTCTTGAGATAAAACCAATAGTTCGAAGTCCTTTTTAAATTTTTCTGCAGCAGCAACATTACTAGACAAGCTCTCTCCATTCAGCGTAAGTTGGCGAATACCGTATCGGTTTTTAAAACGCTCTAGCCATCCCTGGCTAGCAGTGAATTCTAGGTCATGATTCGGTAACTTTTTGTTTAAGATCAAATCTTTTTGGGCCAAGATCAGTCCAGATATGGGCAAACCACTTTCTCGCTGAGCACTGTACCACATGAATAGTCCGTCGTCTAATGTTTAATTTTTTTTTTTTTTTTTTGCCATTCCTTTGCCTTTCAAACTGTTTTTACATATCATTTTACAACAAAAATCTTTAATTTATTTTCTTTGCTTCTTTCAGTCGGACACTGTTGAAATTCCAACTACCAATTCAGCAGCTATTTTTTTCAGTGTTTCTCCTTTATCAATTCGATTAATAGCAGCTAACTTTTTATCCATAGAAACCACGACCTTCTTTCGCTTCGATACCATTTTAAACTTGTACGTANTTTCAGTGTTTCTCCTTTATCAATTCGATTAATAGCAGCTAACTTTTTATCCATAGAAACCACGACCTTCTTTCGCTTCGATACCATTTTAAACTTGTACGTACACTACAATACACTCCCAAACACTTTGATAAAAAACAAAAACCAATATCCGGTTGAACCACACACAATAAACAAAAAGACAAGTGTCTTTTGAAAACATTAGAAAAACTGAGGAGATTGTTGGAGGGAAAGTGATGGGTAGGGATTCAAGGTCAAGTCAAAGCTATTTATAGGTGGTGAGGTAATACACTTCATATTACATATTATCTATTTAAACATTAAGTTAAAAACATCCAGATTATCAGGAGATCCGGATCAATGAGGGCCGGATTAACGAGGTTTTACTGTACTAAGGTGTGAGGGGAGCCTGTATTCCTCATCTACATATTACGTTTTCCTATAAATTTGTCCGGTGTGTGTCAGGTGATACAGCTACGTGGTCATTCGGTCCACGATCCTAAGAACTGTGACTTCATGCTCACCCAGTCAGTTTGCGCCCATTCTATTCGAAAAGGAATATTTTGTAATATTCGGACTTTTCATAACATTGTCGCCGGGTGAAANCCATTCCTTTGCCTTTCAAACTGTTTTTACATATCATTTTACAACAAAAATCTTTAATTTATTTTCTTTGCTTCTTCCAGTCGGACACTGTTGAAATTCCAACTACCAATTCAGCAGCTATTTTTTTCAGTGCTTCTCCTTTATCAATTCGATTAATAGCAGCTAACTTTTTATCCATAGAAACCACGGCCTTCTTTCGCTTCGATACCATTTTAAACTTGTACGTACACTACAATACACTCCCAAACACTTTGATAAAAAACAAAAACCAATATCCGGTTGAACCACACACAATAAACAAAAAGACAAGTGTCTTTTGAAAACATTAGAAAAACTGAGGAGATTGTTGGAGGGAAAGTGATGGGTAGGGATTCAAGGTCAAGTCAAAGCTATTTATAGGTGGTGAGGTAATACACTTCATATTACATATTATCTATTTAAACATTAAGTTAAAAACATCCAGATTATCAGGAGATCCGGATCAATGAGGGCCGGATTAACGAGGTTTTACTGTACTAAGGTGTGAGGGGAGCCTGTATTCCTCATCTATATATTACGTTTTCCTATAAATTTGTCCGGTGTGTGTCAGGTGATACAGCTACGTGGTCATTCGGTCCACGATCCTAAGAACTGTGACTTCATGCTCACCCAGTGAGTTTGCGCCCATTCTATTCGAAAAGGAATATTTTGTAATATTCGGACTTTTCATAACATTGTCGCCGGGTGAAANCAGTTTGCGCCCATTCTATTCGAAAAGGAATATTTTGTAATATTCGGACTTTTCATAACATTGTCGCCGGGTGAAAGTTAATTGAATTTGTAACAAGAAATACATCAAGCAATAATCTAAAACTAAGATCCATAGGCAATAAAATAAAACAGACTAATGACATAAATTTTCTAAGTGTTCATATAAATGAAAAACTTAACTGGAAATCCCACAATGAAAAAATACTGCCGAAATTAAGCAGTGCATGTTATACTCTATTGCGCATGTTATACTCTATTAGGCTATTGCCTTAAAGATGATGCATTTTGCATATTTCCATTCAATCAAGAAATATGTAATCATTTTATGGGGCAATTCTACGAATAAAATCAAAGCATTTATCGTACAGAAGAAACCTTTAAGAACAGTTGGCAAAATAAAAAAAGATACTCCTGTAAGCCTCTGCTAAAAAAGTTAAAGATCCTTACCTTGCCCTACCAGCACATTTATTCAGTTCTGGTTTTTTTTTCTCAGAAAATTGTGAAATGTTTCAGATGAATTCAACATTTCGTTCCTATTCGACAATGTCTAAATATAATATCCATTACCCAACAAATATTCTTACTCTGTAACCGAAAGTTACATAGTTAACTGCCATTAAATTATTTAATAATATTCCCCCTGATTGTAAAGAATAATGCAAGAGAAATTNAAAGTTACATAGTTAACTGCCATTAAATTATTTAATAATATTCCCCCTGATTGTAAAGAATAATGCAAGAGAAATTTAAAATATTATTTGGTTCCAAAGGCCTTTTATTCGTTTGGCAAATTTCTAAACTCATCTAAGATGTTTGCTGACTTACAATAGCATTAACTTAAAATAAATACTTTCACAGTTTATATGTGAATTGTGTGTATATTNAGATGTTTGCTGACTTACAATAGCATTAACTTAAAATAAATACTTTCACAGTTTATATGTGAATTGTGTGTATATTATGTTTGCTAAATGTTATCTGTTGATATTGTGTTTTTTGTATCATAAATACAATGAGTTTTGAGAAGTACATGTGTGTACATATAATGTATAATTTGTATGTATGTATATGTATCACATGGTTGTGTTTAGGAATTAATTTCTACAAATATTCTTGATTTAATTGTTATCTGATATGTATTGTTGAATTTATATGTATATAGATGTGAACCACATGTCCACGGGCACTCGCATAACCACTTGCACCTCCGCAGTCATCTACACCACAGAGCCGACACTGTGCCGAAACGAACACTCAGTTGCGAGTACATTAGTATGGGTCGGTGAGAACGGAATACACCCGCCTCGTCGTCATGTGCTATGTAACCCAAGTGACCATCTTGCTTTATTAACCTCAATAGGTAACTCCTGGAGGAAAATTACAAGATGTCCAACAGTGTTTCCCCCCGAAAGCCACAGCCACCAGGTGCCCCGGCAAGTGGAGGGAACATCGGCACTGCTAGTGCTGCGACGACCGACGTCTTTCCTACCTGCATTATGTCAACCAGCATTCTGACTGGCATAACAGTGCTATGTGGCTCCAATCATGTATATACAGTGGGGAATAAAATACTGAAGCAATATCAAGTGTTCAAAATGCAGTATCCAAATAAATTGAAGTCATTTCATTATTAAAACCACAAACGAGCATAGCTATAAACATCTCTTTCAGGGATGGACTCGTCCAGCTCACGCAAGCTGGAGCACTTGGACTCGCTCATCAGCGAGAAATTTACCGGAAACTGAAATACATTCTCAGTTTACCGTTTTTCCAGTCATTTTATTATTTATTACGATGTTCAATGTTTAAAAGGGCCATTTTTTTGTCGTTACAGCAGACTGCCAATCAAGGCCTCACAGTGTTTAATTCCGGTTAATAGTGTGGTGAAATACCCGTGATGTCACAGTCACAAACATAATTAACCACTAATTAATCATGGCGAAGTCACCAACATGTTATTAACCATGTAATTGTATTTTGTAGCACATTCATTCGCATTAAGAGGGTCTAGGTTATTTTTCACGTAATTTTGGGCGCCGGCTTCGGCAAGCATCCGTGGAAGCCGACGCCATGATTAATGTCCTACTTCAATACTTAGGCCGGCTGACAGCACAGGAGTTTCGCACGGATAGGACATCCTTGGCACATTGAACGTTTGCTGCAATCACTTTCATTGTCCATAGCAATGTATTTAACAGGAACATTCTGCTTGTTTAGTACTGAGGGGACAACTGTTTGTCATCCTGTAGATTTAACCAGGTTTTAATGTGCTATGTGTACTTCATTAATGTTCATGACTTAGGCCGATTTGACAGTATTGTTTACCGCAGACCAGAGTGTCGGGTCCGCATAGGTTGACAAAGCATAATCACTGTATATGTAACTAGAGAAGTAACTAAAATTATTTATTAACCAACAGTAATTAATTTACTTTACTTCTCGGGATACTTCGGGCACTGCACCATATTGCAGCTTTAATTGAATGTAAGTAATGCATCCGAGGTGGGCTACGTCCTTGCAAGTGTATCAAGTGAAAGAACTGAGTACATACAATTATTGGTACATTCAGTATCTACAAGCACTTCAAATCGACAGAGAATACCAGGGTTCCACTTTCATCCATCGCACAGGCGGTCGAACACACGACCTTCACTAACTCATGCTCACTGAGTTATGGTGCTGGACAATTTCACCAGTTTTCGCCTTAACCTGGTAAGCCAGGTAAGGTGGGGACCCATATCAGCAACCCTGCAACCCCTCACACGTCAAATGGCTTTCCAAACTAGTGGTGCTAATCTCCATCAGAGTGCCAAACGTGCCATTTTCTTACGTCAAATGGCTTTTCCAATTAGTGGAACTAGTCAAACTTCAAGATACACTAGCCATCTTCCTACATCAGTGGCTTTCACAAGTTGGGGGTTAGTCAAGAACAAATTCGGCAGAAAACCCGAGTACAAATACGACGAACCAGAACAGTGCATTTTTTTATGTCTGTAATTTCTCAAAGTACTTGTTTTTTCTCGCACTTACTTCTTACTGTGTTCCAGTTTATTTTGTTTACTATTGTAATACCGGTACTATTACAAGTCATGTCTCATGATGTGCGACATAATGTACCAATAAATAGTGCCTATGTGTGTTTATCACGTTTAAGAGTAACTTTTGTTTTCATCGCAATGTAAAATTTGGTGTGCGCCTCACACAACTTTTAAGGGTAATTTGTGTATTTATAGTACATTTATGTGTCGAGCAGTTTGCAAAAAGGACACGTGTTCAAAAGCCTTCAGCAAGAATTTATTCAAAGCAATTTCGGACTCTCAATATCACCATTTTGGGACAGTGTCGAACAAAGGAGTTTACCCGAGCACTGCCATTGTGGACACCGGGTATGTCATACAGACAGGTGCTACCCCCTTCCACATTCCAGCGAGGGTGGGTGATGTGACGGACTACCACCCGAGTGTGCGCGAGCATGGTCACCACCACCCCCAAGCCGTAATGTTATCCTCCCCCTGCACAAGTGATAAGGTATGCAGGTCAACATCCATGGCGACAACAACTGTCCCCAAGATAGCCCGCATGCCGCACCACATGGCCTATCTGGACCTCGGGAGATGCAATATGAACTGGTGCACCAGTAATAGTAAAAACAGAAAATAATGCTTGAAGTGAGTGCGGACCTTGCTCGTCCCAACTCGTTCTGGGACACAAGAAAACACGGTTCGTCTCGAGGACGGGATTCCGTAGGCCAACATCGAAAGTGTTGTATGGGGGTGGAGCTGCACCTCTGACGGCAAGAGAGTTCAATTGGATGTAGACTGTACCAGACTTCGAGCTGTCCGGGGCACCATCGGGCCTGTCAGAGGTCGTGTGTGCAAGTGTGCACCCCCTCCACAAACAGAAATTTTTTTGGACACAACCTTGCCAAATTTGTACAATCAACAATCTGCCACACAAATCACATGTTCAGGCTTTGGAGACAGGACAAATCTGTTTGTAAAGTGTATCAAAGTTTACTTCACCGAGTCCCTTACCGGAAGTGAACAAGTAACATTCAACTGAAATGGCCAAATTTTGTGCGCAAATTGTACATAAACACTATTAGCCGCGACACAAGCACCCACTGACTCTATCACAGGAGGAGACCTGTCACTACACTGTTGTCACCAGGACATAGCAAACATGGTAATTAAAAAACAGTGGCGTGTGAGAACTGTTGAAGAATCAATCATTGGCAGTGCGAGACCACGCGATACATGTTGAATGTCGCGGCCAGAAAATTTATATTTCCCTTCAGAGCACCCCAGCACGACAGCTGACAGTGCCATGCCCACAAGCTACATGCATGGACATATCCAATAACTACAGCAGCCCAGTTGCACATTCCACGGGTCTACCAACAGCTACATCACCTTGGTCAGTGCAACCTGCACCAACTACACCATCTGTCTTTGTGTGGGCACAGCCGCACTTCACAGGCACAACCATACTACCAAGAGCAGCCACACAGACAACAGCAGCGGAGACAGGCAATTCTCCATCCCGCTTCCAGTCGCTGCCCGCATTTTCTGAGCTGACAACCGAGGACCCGCAGGTGTTCCGGAGAGACTACACAGGACATCTAACCAGGTACAAGAGTGGCCAAATTTTGTAGAAGACTATGATGCACATGTATGGTGGCGCAAAATAAGCTATTATGGTATGCTGTGGAAATAGTACTGGAATTGGTTTCAGTGTCGTTTTGCCAATACCTATAACTCATTGCAAGCACAAACTGGGCTGTTTTCGAAATACAAATTCTTGGCGAAACACTAATGGCATTTGAAACTAGAAAAATTAGTCTGATCAAACATTTTCACACAGAAGTGAGGGCTACTTAAGTGCTAGAAGTGATAGTAGCCACAATGCGACAGGAAAATAGACTAGCTGTAGCACACTTAAATCATGGCAGTATTGAAGCCTTCATGCAATCAGCCGCACTGTTATATCAAACTGCTAGGGAGCGGGACATTCCGCGACGTGAACGAGATGGGTTTTTCCAGCGCTGCACATTTGACCCAGAGCAGAGTAACGGGGCCGCGCAACTTCTAATTGTTCGCAGTGCTACCGGGTTATCAACTCCACCGACCTGCCAAGACCCTGACCGTAACCACGCTGCGAGCCCAACTGCGCCAAGAAAGGCCACAGCAAGGGGCTACATTCGTGTAGGGCGCCCTCCTTTCGCATGCAGATATTGCATGGGGCAGCAGTACCACTGCCCAATGTGCAATACCAAATATGACACAACAACAGACAGTAAAGCCCCACCGATGGGAAAATGCTCGTTGGAGTAGGAGAGCATAATGCTCACTGTCCTGAGGTCACAGTCGAGAATATTACAGCGACACTTCAACAGATACTGCTATAAATAATCACTACGGGAAATCACCAAATAATCAGAATGACAGTCAATTTGTACAATTAATATTGTCATACCTTGGTCGACACTGCAGCATTACACAACTTTGTGCATCTCTGGTTCGTCGACATAAGTAAATCTAAGCAGATAACATAAGTATTACAACTCGCTACACTGCATCACACTGGGGAAACCAATGGAGAAACAATAATAACTGTCTGAATATGCGATGTCGAGACCGCCACCATGGCAGTCGTGCCAGCTGACCCATGTGAGGATGCCATACTGTGCATTCCTTGTCTCACTGAACAGAACACCATTGTTGAGCCAACAGCACAGATAATCAATTTCGGCCAAATGGGTAACTATATGTGTACGACCCAGAACCACGACCCACATGTTGCGCACCTGACGTCCAACTGGAAGACCTTGATCATGTGGTACTGCCGGAGTTTTGCAATACCAGGCAAAGCCTACAGAATGAGCCGCGCGATGTATTTGCGGCAGGTGACCCATTATGACGCATCACAGTAGCAGAATACAAAATACTACTGGAACATGAGTGACAACCTATGCTGCTATGCCCAGTTACCAGCCGCACCAATGCATGACCGTAAAGAATTAAATCAAATAAATGCTTGCTGAGGGTGGAATAGAACCACTCGCAGCCATTACAATAGTGGCATAACACTTGCACCAAAAAAGGATGGGACATAGCATTTTTGTGTAGACTTTAGGCCAATCAACCCAATAACCAAGAGTACACTGCCACCCTACATCAGTGTCAAAGACATGTTACTTACACTGGGCAAACCAAAACTCATGATATCACTGGACTTCCGTAATGGGTACTGGCAAGTGCCAATGAAACCAGTGGACCGGCACAAAACAGCTTTTACCACACCAGATGGGCGGAGATTTCAATTCTGTGCATTATCTTTCAGACTTAAATGTGCGACATCAACCTTTCAGGCTATGAAGGTCCGAGTACTTAACAGGTATATAGGTGATTTTGCCCTCGCTTACTTGGATGACATAATGTTATAGTTAATTGCATGAGAGGATCATATAAAGCACCTGTTACTAGTTTTAGAACGACTAGCCATAAACAAACTGACCTGCGCCAACCAAAAGTGTCACATAATAAAACTGTGAACGCAATTCCTCGGCCATCTGGTGGACGAAAAAAACAGCCGACCCAGTTCCAAACAGGTGTCACTCACAATGAATATGCTGTGTCACGCACACGTAAAAATTTGTGCAAATTCCTTGGATTGTTAAACTGGCTGCGAGAAGATTTCCGCGACTTTGCCATAGTCACAGCACCACTGACAGACATACTTTTACACAACTGGAAATACCAGTGGATCGCAGAGCACGACATGTGTTTTGTGGAGCTGAAAGTCAGGTTCCGAGAATGCTACACTAGCCCGCCACGACCCGAGTAAACACCTGTACCTCCAAACAGACGCGACTGAAAAGGGATTGGGGGCAGTTATATTCCAACTCGGGGAAAATCAAGAGCGGCACATAATAGAGTTCAGTAGTGCAAAATTCTGAACAACAGAACGCAGGTACGATGTAACTGAATGTAAGTGATTGCAGTAGTATGGGCCATTAAGAGGTGCCGACCCTACCTCGAATACCAGCACTACACACTGTGAATAGACAATCGTGGTTTAGGGTGGCTCCCTATCCATGAAGGAAGCACATAGCTAATTGGCATGGTGGGCATTACTTCTCAAATCGTAAGACTTTGAAATACAACATGTTTCCGTAGCCGAAAACCAGTTGGCTGATGAGCTGTCATGCACACCTGGAGAAATAGTAGCAGTGGACGAAGACGAGTGGGATTACCTACTGCCCTGTACAGCACACACCTGCCGAAAACCTGGCGAGGGCGTCGTTAACTACAACAACATCGATGCACCGGCGGGAGTAGAATTCAGGCTAAACGAACTCCAGGCCCATGCTTTAGCCACACAGCAACAGCACCCAGACACTCAATGCCGCATAACAGAAATTACACAAGTCAACGGAGAATGGTGGCGAGTGGAAGGAGCATGCATTGAAATCATGCCATGGCAACCGGAAGCGCCATATAATCTATATATGCCCAAGGACGCACATCAACAGGTGTTATGACATGGGAATACCAGACTGTTTGCAGGTCATCCTAGAGTACTGCAAAAAATAATAAATGTGCAAGCTTATTTTCAATTGTCAGGGGCTACACGGGATGTGCGCAAATACGTATGTGAGTGTATGACATGAAACCACTTCAAAAGCCACCTAGACGATGGAGTGACCCAACAACAGCCACGAGTGTCTATCGAACTATTCGAGACGTATTGATTAGGTTTGATGGGTCCTTACCCCTGCACAGTGGTCGGGAAATGCTTCCTTTTTATCATNATGGCAACCGGAAGCGCCATATAATCTATATATGCCCAAGGACGCACATCAACAGGTGTTATGTCATGGGAATACCAGACTGTTTGCAGGTCATCCTAGAGCACTGCAAAAAATAATAAATGTGCAAGCTTATTTTCACTTGTCAGGGGCTACACGGGATGTGCGCAAATACGTATGTGAGTGTATGACATGAAACCACTTCAAAAGCCACCTAGACGATGGAGTGACCCAACAACAGCCACGAGTGTCTATCGAACCNGCAAATACGTATGTGAGTGTATGACATGAAACCACTTCAAAAGCCACCTAGACGATGGAGTGACCCAACAACAGCCACGAGTGTCTATCGAACTATTCGAGACGTATTGATTAGGTTTGATGGGTCCTTACCCCTGCACAGTGGTCGGGAAATGCTTCCTTTTTATCATAAATGACTCGTTTTCCAAGTGGACAGAAGCCTGTCCAGCCTCCAGTGCACATGCACGTAACACCGTGTGTGTGCTGGAGATAGAATTCTACCCCTGCTGGGGTTACCCCAGAACACTACTCACAGACCACTGTACACAGTTCACAGGGAGACAGCGGTGTGACCTGTGTACTAGGTGGAGGGTAGCACACCATACCACTGCCATTTACCACCAGTAAGCCAGGTAAGGTGAGGACCCACATCAGCACCCCTGGTACCCCTCAAACATCAATATATATGTATATATAAAGAAGAAATAAAGATCATTTGAATACACACATACCTATACACAAACATGTGAAACATATGCATACATACAAATTTTACATAATATGTATACAACATGTACTTATTAAAATGCATTGTATGTAGAATGCATAAAGCAATATCCACATGCAACATTTAGTTAAACATATAATTCACATACAAACTGCAAATTTATTTATGAGAAGTTAATGCTATAGTAAGTCAGCAAATGTCTCAGATGAGTTTATAAATTCTACAAAAGAATAAAAAAATTTGTAAACAAATAATTTATCAACTTCCTTTTGAATATAGTAGTATTACTCTTGCATAATTCTTTACAATCAGGAGGAATATTATTAAATTATTAAATATTTTAATGGAATTTAAAAATTTACCTTTTTGATACAGAGTTAGAGTATTTTTTGGGTAATGGACCTTGTGGAATATAAATTAACTGTTGAATTAAGCTGAAACATATCAAAATTTCTTAAGGCGTTATTCCATAGGATGAATACTTAATTACATTATTAGTCTTTGTACGGAAATGGGTTCTAAGGATNATTTATCAACTTCCTTTTGAATATAGTAGTATTACTCTTGCATAATTCTTTACAATCAGGAGGAATATTATTAAATATTTTAATGGAATTTAAAAATTTACCTTTTTGATACAGAGTTAGAGTATTTTTTGGGTAATGGACCTTGTGGAATATAAATTAACTGTTGAATTAAGCTGAAACATATCAAAATTTCCTGAAACGAAAACGAGAACTTAATAAATGATCAGGAAGGGCAAGCAGAGGTATACAGAATATCTTATTTTCTTTGCACTATTCTTAAGGCGTTATTCCATAGGATGAATACTTAATTACATTATTAGTCTTTGTACGGAAATGGGTTCTAAGGATTGTATTTTTTAAACAAATAAATAAAATGTGCTATGTACCGCATATTTGATTATACTGCAGTATACATTTTTTGGATGTTCTTGCCTACAACAGCGATTTTTAGTGGACAATAATGCTATGTTACCAAATATACTAAGGACAACCTTAAGATTAATAAGAATTCCTTAGAAACAGTGCGTCGTGAATACAAAATTCAATATGGCATTGTTAATAGATCCAGTTTGTTCAATCTACAGACCTTAACAGACAAAACTCTGCGATGAGACCCCCTTGCGATTTTAACTCAAAACACTGGCAATACCGCTGTTTGACAAACTCCATGATGTTTTGTGCGGTTCCATGTAAAATGGGATTCATTGTTATTAATTTTATTTCCCCACATTCGTTTGAGAGTAGTCGTGGAGTGATGAGTGACTTGTGAATTTCTGTGGGTGCTATGCAGGAATTAGGTGGTGGTAATGTGGTCGAATTAGTTTTTGTGATGTATAAATATTGACCGCAGGTAAGCAATGGATGTCGATGAACAAACTGCAAACAAGAGAAAATTATCAGTCGAGAAAGCCCATAATGATAGTCGTCAAGCAAAGAGTAATCGTGTAGGGATTGATGGCTCTTCGATGAAGTCTCTAAATATTGCGAGACAAGTTAAACCTCCCCAGTTATGCTATCCTTGGGATAGTCCAGAACCTTTTGTTGTTTTTGTTGAGTTACAGGATACGAATATTGGCAATCTACATCCCATTTCTTTAGGTCGCACACTTCATCCCAACCGAAGTATACATATCCAACGAAAAGGAACAGCCAAATTGAAAATTACTTTTATTCCTGGTATTGCAACCAATCAGTTTATGTCTTCAGAATTACCGACGAAATTTAATATGTCTGTAATTATCCCTACTAGTCTTATACAACGCCAAGGTTTGATATATGGCTTTCCTCTCGTTATGTCGATAGATGACATTCGCGAAGGTTAAGAATGCGATTACAAGATGTTATCTATCCAGATGTTATCCAAACATGTGGTTAATGGAACTGTATCGGAAGGAGTATCTATCCGACTGGTGAGCCTGATCTTTGAAGGACAACTCTTACCTACTGAAATCATAATAAATAAAGAGATCTTTAAAGTTAATCCTGGGGTATATTCTGGGTTGCAGTGTTTTCGGTGTTTCCGCTTCGGGCATACCCAAAAATATTGCTGCGCAAAGAAAGTTGGTTGCCCTGCTTGTTCTCAACCTTATGATATATCAGAATGTACTACTGCAGATACAACTGTATGTATGAACTGCTCTGGTCAACACGTGGCGCATGACAAGACTAAATGCCCAGTTGGAGAAATGGAGCGCGAGGTAACATATTTCATGTCATACTACAACCTACCTTATGCTGTTGCCGAAACCAAAGTCCAACCATATTTCAGGCTCTTTCCTGTGCAACAACCACAACCACCGTATCCAAATATGTCCCCACCCACCTCAATGGCTCAATTCCCACCTCTGCTCACATCATCAGTTCTCCCTCCCACGTCATCGCCTCCGGCCTTCCTGACTTCGTATCCATTGGCTACACAAAGCTCCACACGACCCTCCCGAATGACCACAGTGAGGTCCGATAGATATACTGTTTGTTACAAGACACTACCTCCAGTAAATTCCAACATTGTTACTCTTTCATTTAATATTAGAAACTATTATGCTCAATTAAAACGTGATGCTGCAGACAATATTCCTTTTCCTGTTCGTGCTCCACTATCTGATGAGGTTCCACCCGCTGAGGTACGTGAAGTCCCTAGACTAGAATTCTTTGATCGACTCAATTGAGCGCATGTTCACCATAGCAAACAAAGATTCGACTTATAATTTTGACAAGGAGAGTCTTGTTCAATTATTTCTTCAAATTCTCCTATAAGGGGATGCNGACAATATTCCTTTTCCTGTTCGTGCTCCACTATCTGATGAGGTTCCACCCGCTGAGGTACGTGAAGTCCCTAGACTTAATAACGACAAATTGAATTCTTTGATCGACTCAATTGAGCGCATGTTCACCATAGCAAACAAAGATTCGACTTATAATTTTGACAAGGAGAGTCTTGTTCAATTATTTCTTCAAATTCTCCTATAAGGGGATGTGTCTTTTTGAGGTGTGTTTCTGCTATTATTTTCCACTTTCTTGCTACCCTTGTTTCCTTCACATTTTTGCGCCATACAGTGGAACGCTAGATCTCTCCTGTCTAATAGATTTTCCTTGATTCATTATTTGGATGCTCATAATTCAGATGTTCTGAAATCCTGATGTTACGCACCTCTGCTCTCTATATCACATCCTTTAAGACTTTCGTCTCCCCTAAGGATGACAGAGGGGTGGCTATATGTTTAAGGAATACACATGCTGGTGAGATTTTTAATATTACTTGTCCTGACAGTTTCCATGGTGTTAATGTGGTGGTGATTCGGTCGACTCCTGGCTGCTTCAATATCACTATCGTCTCGATATATGTCTATCCTAAGTTTCAATGTTCAGAACATGATTGAGCATCTTTCTTTTCCCAGTTTCCACATCCTGTAATTGTAGGTGGCGATTTAAATTGCCACATCGTTTGTGGTGTAATCCCATCAAAGATGTCTCTGGTCGCCATTTGGCAGAATTATTACTAACATCATCCTTACGGAATAGTACATAACCTACGTGGCTCGGACCTCCACATTTCCGCTCAACTGCAATTGATTTAACTTTTGTTTCCGCTAGCCTTTCCAGCTGCTTAATCTTGTCGGTACGTAATGATACATGGGGTAGTGATTACTTTCCGATTATCCTCACTCCTTCACTAACTCATTCGTCTCTTTCCTCTATGTTTCGTCGATACCGATTGTTATATAATCGGGCTGGTTGGTGCAAATTCTCTTCTTTAATGTCGGAAGCAACCACACATTTCCCTCCGATTACAGCTTTTAATATTAACATGGTTTATGATGTTTTCTATGTATCTCTTTTGGAATCCGCTAAAAGTTCTATGCCTTTTCACCATTTTCGTATTTGTGGTCGGAAACATGGTTCCACATGGTGGGATGGACAATGCGTCGAGGTTAATCGCCATCGTTTGATTGCACTTCCCCAATATAAACGGCAGGCTACATTGACCAATTTTCTACATCTTAAGAAATGCCAAGCAGAGGTGCGAAAGTTGTGGACTGAACGTAAAAAGATTAACTGGAATACTTTTTGTGCTTCATCTTCTCGTACTACTCCCTCTAGTTTATTATGGGGTTAATTTAAAGCCTTTCGCGTTAGTAAAGAGGGACAGCGTTCCCAGCATATTTCCCTCTCCCTGGTCCCTGCTTTTATGGATCGCATTGCCCTTGATACCATCCCGGACGATGCTACCTTCTGTTTTCCTTCAGTTGTTTCTCATGCGGCTTCACGTGATAATCAAGTTTTTTACCGGGCATTTACAGTTGAGGAATTAAGCCATTGTTTGTGCACTGCAGGTAATACCACACCTGGTTCGGATTACATCTCTTATTGTCTCCTTAAGCACCTTCTGCGCACCACTCTCTTTTGATTTGCTCAATTCTATGATAAAGTGTTCTGTTATGGTTGTACCCCTCATGTGTGGAGGGATTTTGAAAAAGTCCCGATTTTGAAACCTGGTAAATATCTTCTATCAGCAGAGTCTTATCGTCCGATTGCACTGCGGGTTTGTTTGGCAAAAAGTTTTGAGAGATTAATCAAATAAAGGTTTAATTGGTGGTTAGGATATCATTTTTTACTTCGTCCAGAACAACTTGTTTTTCGTTCTGGTATTAGTACCCTGGATGTTATTGTTGTATTGTTTTCACGTATTCGGGATGCTTATGCTCACTGGAATGTATTGGGTACTGTGTTTTTATACTTGGAACCGGCCTTTGATATTGTTAATTTTAAATATTATGATAAAATGTCTAAACTAGGATTACCATATACCCTTATACGATGTATCCATTCTTTGTTTTGAATTCGTCGTTATATACCTAGAGTTCGTACCTGATGGAGCAGATTTTGTTCGTCAGGTGTCCAATGGTTTGGTTCAAGGTAGTACTCTTAGTCCCTTGATATTTATCTTATATACTCAAGACATCATATATCACCCGAGCTTCCACGTTCGTTATATTCAATATGCTGATGATATTGTGCTTTGGGTTTAATGTATCTCCTATGATGATGCTTGTACTTCCGGCCCTTGATTCTTTATCACTTTGGTTGGATGATAATGGTTTTAATCTTTCTGTGGATAACAGTCGCACCCTGTATTTTACGCGTAAACGGACCCATTCGCTACTTCCTTCTCCAACCATTAGAGGTTATCCTCTTCCCTGTGTGACAAAGGTATGGTATTTGGGTATATTTTTAGAGACCCGTGGTTGATGGACTATCTATTTTGAATACACTATTACCAAATGTCGCAAAAGAATTAATATTTTTGTAAGGCTCTCACCCTTTTATTGTTGGGGTTCTAGCTTTTTTGCTCTACATTCTTTTTATGAAACATACCACTTGGTATGTTTTAGATTACGGTACTCCGATTGCTGGTCAGCTGCCACTCCTTTTGGTGAACAAATTTGAGACTATAGAGAACGTTTGCCTCAGATTTATTATTGGCACTTTCTCTTCTATGCCCATTATGGTATTGCATATGTAATCTTTTTTTATGTCATTGTCCGACCATTGTAGACTGTTGCAAGGTAAAAATTGATTCGTACTCGTAATTCTCACGTAATGGGTATTGTACAGGAGGTTGACAACCTTGGTTACGTTCTACCGAAAGTATTATTAACGATGTCACATTTTGTTTACCCTCCACCTAGGTTGTTACACCATTTGCAGTATGAGGTTTCGTCTTTTCCTTGTCCTATCTTTTTTCCCCTACTAGATCTGTTTCTCCCATTGTTATTCAACAAGAATTTAAGGCTACAGTTGCTGAATATCCCGACTGTACTTCGATTTACACTGATGCCTCTAAAATTGTCGAAGGTGTTCGGTCTGCTTATTTTGATGCTTCACAAAAATGTTCTGGACTCTTTAAACTCCCTTCTACCGGCACAATGTATTATGCCGAATCGTAAACATAATGTAAAGTGATATAGGCTTTACGTTATGTTTACGATTTCAAAGTCTTAAATCCTCTGATTATATCTGATTCAAGTAGTGTATTTACGGCCTTGTCTTCTCCTACTCCCCATAAAGAAGTGATTATGTGGTTCATACAGGAACAGTGTGTTCTTTTGGATAAACTAAATGTCGTTGTCCTCTTCATGTGGGCACCAGGGCATGTCGCGATTCAGGGGAATGAGATGGTGGATAAACTTGCGAAATTGAATGTTTTACAGGGTGTCTTGAAGCCCCTAGTTTCCTTTTCGGTTTTATATCCCCTATTAAACAGGGGAATTTTTCGGCATTGGAAACATACATGGGAAACTTATTCTTCGGTTCCTAATTCCTTATATGCACAATTATTTTCTGCATATTCTCGGCAAAAATATCATCATTGTAGTTCCCGTGGTTTAGCAGTTACTTCCTTTCGTCTCCTTTCAGGTCATATACACCCCAGTCTCATGTGTATAAACTTCATATAGTCTCTAACCTTTCCAAGCATGTGGGGCCCCTAGTGCAGATTTGACTGATCTTTTGTTTAAGTGTTCCACTGGAGGCGATAGAAGTTTGTTATATGCTGCTCTTCATAGGTTTCGTGTGATTTTTTTTCCGTCTCTTACCCTACGGTACTTTTTCATGACCCTCGGCTAATTTGTGTCGTTCTCGCTCGGTTTTAGCTTGCGCACGGTATTGTTATTTGATCTAACGAATTTGGTGTCCTGTTATATGTACTCGGTGACCAGCCCACTCTTTCCTTGCTATCCCCTATTCCATGACCTTTCTTTCCCACCATGGTTGATGGGCCTCTACCAAGAAGAGTATTATTTTTAAGGGATCCCGTCTATTATTTTTCCTCCATTACCCACTATTTGTCTGTCTCCTGTGATTGTTTTTGGCCGTGGGCTTCACTGTTGGCCACATTCACACAAAAAAAATTATTTCAGGGAAGTAGTGCTTGGTACGGCATCGTTGTGTGTTTGTCGTGGCCCATTTGATGTCGAGTTTTGTGGAATTTTAATTCCAATGTCTCGTATAATTTGAGATTGCTGCTTTCATCAATTTTCGTATTTTTCGATTTTATCAGATCTTGCTTATGGCTGCTCTGGAAGCGAAGACCACTGCTGCTAACTGATGTTGAAGTGAAGTATTTCCCGGTAGTGAGATTTGGTTTTATGTAGCTATCTCAACACAAGACTTCATAGATATTCAGTGCGTGCGTATAAAATTTACATTTATTATATGTTTTAATGTCAGTTTTATACCAGGTGAAAATTTGCATGTCTCAAGCAACTTGTTGAATCATTTAATCAGAAAGCTTCTTGATGATAGTAAGATGGGACAAGTTCAGTACATTGTTGANCAAGCAACTTGTTGAATCATTTAATCAGAAAGCTTCTTGATGATAGTAAGATGGGACAAGTTCAGTACATTGTTGAAAGGTTCTTGGTAGATGTGTTTGTTTGATTTTTTATGCTTTATTTTTTACGTTTGGTGTCGTGGGAACAAAAAGTTTAAGGTAATTATTAAGTTCACTAGTGCTAAGATTACCTTTTACACTTCCAAGTATACNGTCGTGGGAACAAAAAGTTTAAGGTAATTATTAAGTTCACTAGTGCTAAGATTACCTTTTACACTTCCAAGTATACATTTAAAAACCAAGTTTTTTGCTAACATTTGAAGAAAAAAAAAAGTACTGTATATTAAAATCGGAATACGCATACTAATTAATTTTTTTATATACTTATACTAAGATTTGTTTTACTCTTTCACAAGTACATTTAAAAACCTTGTGCATACTAACCTTTGAANTTAATTTTTTTATATACTTATACTAAGATTTGTTTTACTCTTTCACAAGTACATTTAAAAACCTTGTGCATACTAACCTTTGAAATAAAATAACAGAACCAATGTCATAAAAGTTGATTATGCATACTACCTTTAATTCTTAAATTGTGCATACTTCTTCTAAGAGTTTGTTACAGTAATTGTTAAGAATAGAGGCTTTTTTGAAGGTAACAGTAGACCCACAAAAGTTATTTAAATGGCTTTTGCACACCTTACCTGTTTCATACGTAAGAGGGCGTAATGATAAAATAAGCAGAATGTCTAAAATAAAATAGATAATATACGAGGAGTTCGTCCGCTTTGTTTGTCGGACGCCATGATAAGTTCTGTAATGCTGTAGTAACGTAAACAAATGTGAATCGGCAGTCACCTTATTGGCTGTGGATGTGTAGATGTTACCGTAGGTTAGTTGTAGTTTAGATGTGAGACAGCGCTGTTCGTGGTGAGTGGAGTGTTTTGCTGCGCACGTGAGTTGTGATGCCCGAATCTGACCCTGCAAAGGCTTGTGATTTAAGAATGGAGGGTGCAAGTACGAGTGCTTCTGTGCGTGACAGTCGTCTATGTGGCAGGTGTTACTTGGACGTTTGCCAGTTTGTTGGATTAACGTTGTTTTGGCCACTGTTGTTTATTTTTTAGTAGAATGGTGGGTAATTATCTAGTTTAGAGGCTTTTCTGAAAAACACAATAAAAATTTAAAATTATGATATATTTCTACTCTACTAATGATGCAGAACACGAATATACTAGGGGCATCGCTTTAAAATAAGTGCAACATATTTTAAAAAATTGAACAAGTTTGTGAGATGACTGTTTCTGACAGTTTGTTTACGTTTATGAACGAAACGTTTTATGCCAACAAAAGTTGTTTTAATGAATTCAGCATAGCTTACCTAGTTGATATTGAAGCGGCCGTAGTGTTAAAATAAGTAGAACATATTAAAAAAAACTTGCAAAATATGTTTGTTTGTGTCTATTAACGTCAGAGGAATTATACCAGCCCCCTACCTAGGTGAGTCATTTACATTCTTTTGGTGTGTTTTACGGTTCCTTTAAATCCCTGCAATCCGNGTTTAGATGTGAGACAGCGCTGTTCGTGGTGAGTGGAGTGTTTTGCTGCGCACGTGAGTTGTGATGCCCGAATCTGACCCTGCAAAGGCTTGTGATTTAAGAATGGAGGGTGCAAGTACGAGTGCTTCTGTGCGTGACAGTCGTCTATGTGGCAGGTGTTACTTGGACGTTTGCCAGTTTGTTGGATTAACGTTGTTTTGGCCACTGTTGTTTATTTTTTAGTAGAATGGTGTTTTTGTCAAGTGAGGTAAGGTGCAAGTCGTGCACGACGGTATTTGAATTGGCAGACAGTCATTTTTTTCGTTGTCAACGGTCAGGTAGGACACTTGTCAGTAAAACATTTAGAAAGGTGCTTTGCAATTTCAAAAAATCTTTCAACACTGGTACCCCAACAAAAGCGAGCATATGCACCATGTCCTACTCGCCGCAGGAAAATTGTACCTGCTGCCTACCTATGCGAGTTAATTCATGTACCTCCGGTATGTTTTACTGTTACTTTAAAATGCTAAAATCTTTGATAAGAATCAAATCCGAGGTTATATTAAAACCCTACAATCCTAGGTTAAATTATAAGGTAATTGTATAGAATAGGGCTTTTCTGAAAATAAAAGAAAAATCACAAAAAGTGGTATATTTCCACTCTACTAATTACACAGAACATGAATATACTAGGGGCATTGACGTATTATCAATACAAACCACAAATACGATAGTGGGGAGGGCTATGAATATCAAGGGAATGTTGGGATAAAATCACAAAANTATACTAGGGGCATTGACGTATTATCAATACAAACCACAAATACGATAGTGGGGAGGGCTATGAATATCAAGGGAATTTTGGGATAAAATCACAAAAAAAAAACCCGCAAAAAATACAATAACACCTCAATTTAACATTTATCCGCCCAATTTTGTAATATGTGCCCACCTAATCCCACAATGAGTAAATCACTATTTTACATTTTAAATCTAACTTAGGATTGTAGTGCTTTAATCTAACCTATGTTTGTAGGGCTTTAATCTAACCTATGTTTGTAGGGTTTTAATCTAACCTAGGAGTGTTGGGTTTTAATCTAACTAATGATTGTTGGGTTTTAATCTAACCTATGATTTTAGTCTAATCTAGGATTTAAGGGTTTTAAAGTAACAGTAAAAAANGGATTGTTGGGTTTTAATCTAACCTATGATTTTAGTCTAATCTAGGATTTAAGGGTTTTAAAGTAACAGTAAAAAACACCGGAAGTATATGAATTAACTCACCTAGGTAGGCTGCTGGTACAATACCACTGTCCTTGATTAATTCAACCACATTCCTGCACGACGTCCACCTACCTCACTCGAAAAAACACTATGATCAACTAAAACATCCAAGTAACACCCGCCACATAGACGACTATCACGCACAGAAACACTCGTATTTGCACCCTCCATTTTACAATCACAAGTCTTCATGGTAGCATTCGAACGACGCAAACTACGGACGCGCCAACACCTCACTCACCGCGAACAGCACTACATGCCATGCACTGGCGAACTGATGTATAATCCGTCGTGACATCCGCCGGCGGCAGATAGCGTGCAAACAACCAAACTGCTCATAGCTTTATCTATTTTATTCAGTACGTTCTATTTATTTTACCATTACGCCCTCCTGAATATAAACAAAATAAGCTCTGTAGAACCCATTCATGCAATTTTTGTGGGTCTAGGCCGTTTCCTTCAGATAAGCTGTTACTCTGAATAATTACCAAAGTTTAGATTTAAAATGTCCCATCTAACTGTAAAATGACCCGTAGTTTAAAATATTATATGAATTACCAGCCTCTGTGGTGTAATGGTCACCAGTCAGCACATGTATTTTTCTACATCGCCTAGTTATCCTTCCATGCAACAACTTCCATGACCCTATATAGCACAATGCCTTATGGTCAGTTTGAACTACCGTCGGTTTACCAAAAATGTATGTTCTAAATTTTTATGTTGCAAAAACCAAACTAAGCAATTCCTTTTCCGTTACAGTATAGTTTAACTCAGCTGTGTTGAGAGCTCTACTAGCAAAAACANAACTAAGCAATTCCTTTTCCGTTACAGTATAGTTTAACTCAGCTGTGTTGAGAGCTCTACTAGCAAAAACAATTGGTTTCTGTTCATTACCTTCGTACGGGAAAAGTACTTCTCCTACGGACTGATGATACTAACTTTTCTTTCAATTTCTCTAAAGACTGCTGTTGCTCTATTCCCCAAACCCATGTTTTTCCTTTCTGCATTAATTCTCGTAATGGTGAACAAATTTCACTAAAGTTTGCTATGTACCTTCTGAAAAAGTTAAAAAATCCTATCAATCGCTCAAGTTGTTTCTTATTTGAAACTATAGGGTAACTTAAAATAGCCTTCTTTTTTTNTTAAAAAATCCTATCAATCGCTCAAGTTGTTTCTTATTTGAAACTATAGGGTAACTTAAAATAGCCTTCTTTTTTTCTGGATCACCTTTTATTCCTTGTGGAGTTACCACATTACCTAAAAAATGAATTTCTTCCTTTAGAAATTCTGACTTATCCAAATTAACTGTTAATCCCCCTTCATTTAGTTTCTTAAGAACCATTTGTAACTGTAAACAATGTTCTTTGAACACTCTAGAAGCAATCAGTATATCATCTACATATACAGTTGCAAATGCTAATACTTCAGGTCCTAATACCTGTTCTAATCCTCTAATGAAATGACTTACTGAAACATTTAACCCACATGGTAGGCGTGTAAAACAATATGATGTTCCTTGTACTTTGAAGGCAGTATACTTCCTACTCTCTTCCTTTAAGGGAATTTGCCAATAGGAAGCTATTAGGTCTATTTTAGAAAAATATTGACAGCCTTCAAATTTTTGTAATAATTCATCCATGGGTGCAGGTGCCTCCCTGNAAAATATTGACAGCCTTCAAATTTTTGTAATAATTCATCCATGGGTGCAGGTGCCTCCCTGTCTGGTACTATAATATTATTTAATTTTCTTGCATCTAAGCAAAGCCTCACATTCCCATATTTTTTCCTGACTACAACTAATGGGTTCAAATAAAATATGTCTTTCGATTATTTGACACTTTACCATTTTCTGTATTTCTTTGTTGACTGCAAGTCGAACCGCATATGGTACTGGGTATGGCTTAATTGCAAAACCTTTCGTTCTGATTCTAGAACATGTCTGAGGTAATTCCCCTACCTGCTTTAATATATTGAAACTTATTATTTATAGTGTCGTCTCTTTTTGCCTCNCCATGTCTGAGGTAATTCCCCTACCTGCTTTAATATATTGAAACTTATTATTTATAGTGTCGTCTCTTTTTGCCTCTTGTGTTATCAACCTATGACAGGCAATTGAAATTTGGTTATTTCCTTGCCCATATTTTCCCTCAAGTATCCTTAACTGTAATGGTTTTCTACCCCTCTATTCTTCACCAAATGGAATTACTGTTTCACTCCCCATTAGTTGTATTGTTTTATTTGCATAGTTGATAATAGCTTGATATTGTCTCAACCAATCAGACCCTATTACTGCCTCAATACTCAATCCCTTAACCACCAAAAAACTTATCCAAAAACACTGTTGTCCAAAAGTTATTTCTATCATTACTTGTCTTTTCACATTTTTATTTCTGACCCCTGTTGCTCCCACTATAGTTACATTTGAAACTGCAATACTAGGTAAATCTGACTTAATGATTTCTTTAATAGTGTTCTCACATTGTTCTGACATAGCAGTGAGTTCGCTTCCAGAATCAACTAATATGGGTAACAATATCTGCTCTTTCCCTGCGACTGTCCCTATTATCACTGGACANAGAATCAACTAATATGGGTAACAATATCTGCTCTTTCCCTGCGACTGTCCCTATTATCACTGGACATCCATTATTTCGACCATTTTCATTTTCTTGTTCCCATTCTGTTCCTATTAATTCTGATCCTTATTTAATGAAATTTTGAGTAGATACAACAGCAATTTGTCTCTCGCAACTATTTTCTGCTCATGCTACTATTGTAAGGGTAGGCTCTGGGCAGTGACCCTCCCCTCCAATTCGTTTAAATGCGGTGCTGAAGGTGATGGTTGGGGAGTGATATTGGAATCTCTTTGCTCCAGTGTTTCACCTTCCCTCTGACCTGATCCAGTGCCTCTGTAGTTCCTGTTATTTTCCCAATTCCTCTTATTTCCCCAATTTCGTCCTATGTATCGGTTTCTAACTTCCCTATTGTAATGACCTTGGTACCTCCCATTACCCCCGTGACGATAATTAATCCCATCCGACTTATATTAATTTTCCTGGGCTCCTGTCTCCTGTGCAGATGTTTCCTGCCCTCGTTTATCATTCCTATCCTTCTGATTCGGTTTGTGCTCATCATTCCTGTAACCATATCTACCTTCCCATTCATCTCGCCTATCAAAAGCCTCCAGAAGGGCCACAACTTCATCTATTCTTGTCGCACGAGACCCTATAATTTCATCCTGTACCCTCGCAGGGAAATGGTGCACTATATGTGTGTGAGAAACCTTTCCTCTGCTATTGGAAAATCCAAAAATTTGGCCTGCAGGTAAAGATTTTGCAAATACTCGACCAAGGGACCACCCCTCGGTGAGTACCTTCCTGTAATTGCAAGAATTCATCCTGCTGCAACGTACTCCAATATGTTTGCAAAAAAGCTGCTCGAACATCTGCATATTTGTTCCACAATTGTTCCCGATTAGTAGACCATTGCCTGGCTGCACCCTCCAATAATCGAGAAATCAATTTTGCAACGAGCAATACTTCAAAGTTATCTCTGCCATTCTTTCAATAGTATTACAGCTTATTATACACTGCCAAGAGATCTATGAGCCAATAAAAACACTGCACGAAAACCAAGATAAGCGACTATGCTCCATAGTGTGGGGTAAAACTGGAGCTGCAGCCATGAACAAATAGCTGACTCTTAATATTATACAGGACAAGGGTCTAGCCTACAGGTCATTTAACCTGGGTAATTTTCTTAGCTCTTATCAACTGAAAACAACTATTTCGTAATTTAATCTGGTAATGGAAATGTTCATGTAGGTTTTCGNTCATTTCATCTGGTAATGGAAATGTTCATGTAGGTTTTCGAGCCGTACACAGTGTCTTTTGACAGAACACTATAACTAGTCTCCAATCAGTACGAGTTACATTAGAAAAAATGAAAGATAAAGCAACGTTGAGGTGTTGGTCATTACAATTATTCACTTGTGCAAAAAGGATAAAAAGTCTCAACCGCCTGAGCGACTTAAATATGAATTACACTTGAGATAGCTGCAAGAAATTGTCATATTAACTGAAACATAACTGCTTGTTGCGAAAAAAAAATTGGAATGGAATCTACCCACAGGAACTTGTCTGGGAATTATTGCCATTGCTGCAGAAAACATTATAACACTACGCAATATTAATTCAGTAACTTAAAAATTACACGGATAAAATAATTTGATTGTTGAAGTTCTCAACAGCATTATTAAATTAATTTTTATTGACCTTGGAGGTTTTGTGAAATTTGTGAAGGAAGAATCGGTATAAATTTATTTATAATCTATAGTTATTTGAATATTATTCTATGAAAGCCCTTGTACTATTTTGTGGTGTAGACAAATCCTGATCAATTCCAGTCTATTGAAACATTCAGTGGCATGTTGCGCCCAGGGTTGAGAGCGCGGCAAAACCAGCAAGAGCGTGGCTGGGGGTTGAGGCATGGCAACCTTGCAGACTCCCGGCAACATAGCCCTGCTGTCAACTAATGTCAAAGTCGCACTAGGCCAACTGCCTTTGCCACTCCCCCCCCC
>NQII01002099.1:287809-360130 GCA_002778355.1 Clitarchus hookeri | reverse complement strand
CATCTTTACACTTTGCCGCTCTCTTACATTCCCAAAAATTTTAAAGAAAAGAAAGTGCAGATAATTGTCTAGCCCTGAAACGTGCTTTGACACAAAGAACATCTTACTAAATCACATCTATTTGTTCAGTTGGGTTTTACGAGAGGCTAGAAAGACAACAGGACTTTGTCAGAATGGGTTCCGAGGTACTTGTCAATGTCTGCTTGTGAGTGGATGCAGGAGCATTATTTTTTCTTCTTGCAGATGTCAGCACTGTTTAGGACTGTTTTCAGAAGCGGTAATTTTGTTTTTATTTTACTTGGCTTATGTACAGCAAGATTCAGCGCATTGACTGGTTTACGACTTTAAGTGTTTGTGAAGAAAACATTTGCAATGAACACAAGTACATACTTAACTTACAGCTAGAATAATGCTAAACATTTGTAATACAATGATAGAGTGATATATTACAAAGCAAATCTTATACAGTGGGCCCTAAAATTAAATATTAATGATGTAAAAGTAAGAAATGAAATGGATTAAATGTATAAATTTATTTTGTTTATCAGAATGCCAGTATAAGCTTATCAATGATTGTTTTGAGTATATAAAATCTTATTTCTTCCTGAATAAAAATGTTTTGTTGGCTTGTATGAATACAGTTAACAAGACTTTTAAAATAGGGAAAATAAATATGTACTTTTATTCGTAATGAAACAATTTTTTTTAAATTGGGAAAAGAAATAATTTTGTTGGTAATGTTACTAAATTAAAACAGTAATTTATTAGATTGTAAAAAAAATTCCTACAATAAATGTATCGGTGGCTGGGAAAACGTTACATGTTAGTTTTTGGACCGAAGTAGTCTTTAGTGGGAAAAATGTTCTGTGTAACTCGCTGGGTAAATCTGTGTTCTTAGTTCTCAAAGGAATCCCTAAATAGCATAAAGATCATTAATAGGGCACAACTCATGTGTTGCGTTCATGGAAAAATGTTGCATGTTGAAGTAAGTCGAATGTTGGCTACACTGCGAAAGAGGTTATTTCAAACCAATAATGCCTTTTGATTGTTGTGATTAGAAGAATGTTATTGCTAATGCCAAGATGAACAGGCCTTTCACAATAGTTGAAATGAACCAGTATGACTTCCAAGTTCTCCTGGAAAATAAGAAGAGAAATTTGCATATCAATTAAGATTATCGCCTGCCAATGATCGTGTTACATTGTGGGAGGAAATTGTAAAATGTTGTTAGGCCTCTAAGATTGATTTAAATGATCAATGTTTGTATTCAATGTGTCTACCTATTTCCAAGTAAAAGAAAGAACGGACTCGTGGGTGTGGCTCAATGCATAACGAAACCAGAACATCTGGAGTGTTATGAAAATATTCTGAATGTTTAAAGAAGTTTATTTCAGTTAATTTTAATGTTCCATGAATTCCATTGAAAATAAGGCATGACTTGTTTAATTTCAAATTCATA
This sequence comes from Clitarchus hookeri, assembly GCA_002778355.1. NCBI lineage: Eukaryota > Metazoa > Arthropoda > Insecta > Phasmatodea > Phasmatidae > Clitarchus > Clitarchus hookeri. Next base: position 358,671 of record NQII01002099.1, on the reverse strand, counting down.
TTCTTTTTATCACTTTGACATTCATAATGCTTAATTTGTCAATAAAAAATGAGTCTGACAAATCCTATGTGAAAAGATGTAATGCATGTAATGTATATTACTGTGGGAAAATATTGTTTGTTGCCGTGGGAAAACATTGTATGTTGCTTTTTCGTACCACTTAGGGCTAATTTTCTGTGCTGGCAATAAATCTGCTCTTCTGTAAAGTTTGTTTCTCCTTACATACCTTCAACATTTTTTTAGTTACCCATACAATTAATTATGCATCATTAAAAACTGTATTGAAACATATGATTAGATTGGTATAGTGATCATACCTTCACTTCAGATGATTCCGTTATATTGATGACCTCATTTTCTATTTTTCTCAGAAATGCATTGTTGTGCCAGAAAAAAATTACAAGTGTAATGACATAAAAAATGTTTGAGAAGTGGACAAGATTTTTAATACCTATACTGTGTTTTATTCATGTATTACTGGCAATTTCGCTTAAATAATTACTTTTTTATTTTGTGATTTTAATGAATTTTAAAATTAATAGTTATAAATTGCAGTTAAATGAATGCAAGTATGCACTACTATTACTTTATTTACTGCTTTTTTTTTTTAAGTAACTACCCATAAAATCTAGTTATAAAAGATTCATCAGCATTCATTCTGTCAACAAAGTCCTCCACGAAATGTCAAAACTGTTGTCCATTTTCTAGAGTTACACAAATGTACAAGTACAGTGTTATTATTTTTCCGAAATTAGCTGTTTCTAACCTATGTATTCAATACAAAAGCGTAGAATATTTACAGCAGAACAATATCGCTGCACACAATATGATGGAATGACAGTTTGGAGAGTTACTATAAACCAAATATATCTATGAACTACACAGATATGGCATAGTTCTAATACTACAAAATTTATACTTTTTATTTTAAAATTAGTACAAGAAACTGTTAATTTAGTACAGAAAAACGTCAAAGACCCAAATGATTAATTTTTCGGGGAATGGCTACTACTATGACAGTCAAAATTTGTCTTATCACTAACAAGCTCATGTACAAATAAATTAAAAAAATTCAGGAGTAAAGAATATGTCCTACTTTCATTATGTACAGCACAATTTCAAAATAATTAAGTGCTAATAAATGTAATAAAAATAATTTTTGATATCTTGTAAGGTCTTGCTCCTGTATGGTAATAGGTGCTCGACACATGTTTTTTGCCACTTTAAAAGTCTTAACACAANGCTTGTAAGGTCTTGCTCCTGTATGGTAATAGGTGCTCGACACATGTTTTTTGCCACTTTAAAAGTCTTAACACAAGAATTGAATACAGACTGTTCTTCCAAGAATGTAATAATATTTTTATGCTGCATCAACGAAGTGTATTTGCCGCTTACATGGGTAAAACATTATCGATGCATGGTTGATCAGTTTAATGAGCTGTACATAGTTGAATGTTACTGTGGGAATTTTATTCCATGTAGTGAATTGTACTGTGTAGTATTGCATTCTAGCATGGGAATTGAAGGGCTTATATACTGCTGGTGCCTAACTGTGTAAAATGCAGGAAACCTAACCGAGCTAAACCTAACTTCACTATAGGTTGCAATTATAGTTTTTATTTTGTGTTTATTAATGTGATCCTATGTAAATGATATTTGAGCATAGTTAAACATTATGCACCGAGCCAGAAAGTNATTTTGTGTTTATTAATGTGATCCTATGTAAATGATATTTGAGCATAGTTAAACATTATGCACCGAGCCAGAAAGTTCTCAACACCAGCAGGGGAGTAAATCCCCAAAACAGTGATTCAGGGCATACCAACAAATTTTTTGTAGGAATTGAGCACAAAGTGTTTGAACATCCACAAAGCATGGAGTTTTATGTAAGCCCTTTTGCACTTAAAAATACTATTCAAGCGTTGCCAAACATTACGTACCAGCCAAGAGCCAGCACCAGCAAGGAAGTAAATCCCCAAAACAGTAATTCAAGGCACGCAGGCCGTTTTTTGTATGTATCGAGTGTTTCGCGCCCGAATATCCGCAAAGATTGAAGTTTCATCTAAAAATAATTATTATCTATGTGGGATAGCGTGTCAGCACCTCCCCCCGGCCCCTTTCCCCTCATCGTGAAGTTAGATTAGGTGTTACTGCATGTAACGCAGTGGAGCAAGCCAACTGTCATACATTTTGCGTAATCTTTACGTGTTTTACCCCAGAATTTCCCTGATCTTTATAGCCATCCCCACTATTGCATTTCATAGTATGTACTGATAATGTGTCATGCCCCCATAAAATTCGTATTCAGCTTTATTAGTAATGTTTATACGCACAATTTTCTAGAATTTTTTCAAATTTTTCAGATGAGTCGCAATTCTTAATAATTACTTTTATAGGGAAAATTAGATTAAGGGAAAAGGATGGAAGTTACGTGACAGGTGCCAGCGGCCACCGTTGGTAACGGTGAAGAGAGACCAAAGGCTCTTGTTTACCTGGCCGTATGGTCAAACACCCGGATTTAGTTTTATCCGACGACATGAAATTAAGCCTGCTTGGGCAATACTATTCCATGGGAAGATGAGGTGGCTTCTCCGTCACTAAAACGAAAATGTTGCATTTAATTAAAGAGACATTACATGATTAGTGAAAAGTATTGAAGGTTTCAGAGGGATGTTACATTCTGCCTATAGTCCATTCGCAGTTACTTCAAACTTTTCTGAAGCCCTGCTCAGGTCATACTTTCACGCCTCATGCAAATTAAGCTTAACGTAGTNCTAATCCTCCGCCTCATGCAAATTAAGCTTAACGTAGTCTAGAAAATTACACCAAAAGGACAACTCACCACATTCATGCTCACTCAATATAATAATATTCTTCATAAGAACTATTTTTTACTAGGCATTACCAACATGTCTATTTTCTCCCTGTTTTTATTCTTATTAGTTATAGATGAAATGTAAGTTAAGTTCAATTAAATACAAAATATAAGATACTTTGATGTTAACACAAGTATAAAACGCCTGCGATACATGACATACTTTGGATACGACCAGACACATCGCACACAGGGTGATTTGTGAAGACTATACCTCATATGAGCCGTGACTAGAACTGGCAGTCTGGAGAACGTGGCTGGGCGAGGTCATGCCAGCTGCACACCCTAACTACTCAAACTTGCAAACAATACATTAAAACACTGATGTAGTTTCAAAATTATGTGAAAACCATAAAAACACCTTAAATGGCACTACAAATTATTCAAAATACTTTGTATTGATATTTATAATACTTTGCACACATCCCTTAATGTTACTCTGGCAGGGGTGTGGGCTTGTCCTGCATCACATTAATTATTTTGAAATGTTACGTGAATTTTTAGATGATTTTTGGGTGTTAACATTTTATGCTGAATGGTAATTTTTTGTGCACAGCTGCTGCTATAATAGAATTTTCCATAAATGTGTATTTTTTTGAGATCATAGCTCATTTTGAGCAATCACTCTTTGTGAAAGACATTAAATTGTAAGATTTTTTTATATTTTTATAAAGAATTTCATAATGTTTTTACTTTACTATTTTCTTGATTACAAAAAAAAAAAAATTCTGAATTGAGAATTCAGTGGTTGGGCTCCAAAAATTACATTCCAGATTTTTCTTTCTTGTACGAAAAAGTAATTAAAGTGACCTTTATTGAAATTAAATACTAATGTATGTGGTAAAGATTGAATATTGTTATATTAAATAGTTATGCTCAAGTCGTAGGTTTTCACATTAGTGAATATAAAATAAATTCTCACAGATGAATGTAAAGATTTTTGCAACTNTGTTACATTCTGCCTATAGTCCATTCGCAGTTACTTCAAACTTTTCTGAAGCCCTGCTCAGGTCATACTTTCACGCCTCATGCAAATTAAGCTTAACGTAGTCTAGAAAATTACACCAAAAGGACAACTCACCACATTCATGCTCACTCACTTTAATAATATTCTTCATAAGAACTATTTTTTACTAGGCATTACCAACATGTCTATTTTCTCCCTGTTTTTATTCTTATTAGTTATAGATGAAATGCAATTGATAAAATGTAAGTTAAGTTCAATTAAATACAAAATATAAGATACTTTGATGTTAACACAAGTATAAAACGCCTGTGATACACGACATACTTTGGAAACGACCAGACACATCTCAATTTGTGAAGGCTATACCTCATATGAGCCGTGACTAGAACTGGCAGTCTGGAGAACGTGGCTGGGCGAGGTCATGCCAGCTGCACACCCTAACTACTCAAACTTGCAAACAATACATTAAAACACTGATATAGTTTCAAAATTATGTGAAAACCATAAAAACACCTTAAATGGCACTACAAATTATTCAAAATACTCTGTATTGATATTTATAATACTTTGCACACATCCCTTAATGTTACTCTGGCAGGGGTGTGGGCTTGTCCTGCATCACATTAATTATTTTGAAATGTTACGTGAATTTTCAGATGATTTTTGGGTGTTAACATTTTATGGTAAATGGTAATTTTTTGTGCACAGCTGCTGCTAGATTTTTCCATAAATGTGTATTTTTTTTTAGATCATAGCTCATTTTGAGCAATCACTCTTTGTGAAAGACATTAAATTGTAAGATTTTTTTATATTTTTATAAAGAATTTCATGATGTTTTTACTTTACTATTTCCTTGATTACAAAAAAAAAATTTCTGAATTGAGAATTCAGTGTTTGGGCTCCAAAAATTACATTCCAGATTTTTCTTTCTTGTTCGAAAAAGTAATTAAAGGGACTTTTATTGAAATTAAATACTAATGTATGTGGTAAAGATTTAATATTGTTATATTAAATAGTTCTGCTCAAGTCGTAGGTTTTCACATTAGTGAATATAAAATAAATTCTCACAGATGAATGTAAAGATTTTTGCAACTTNTGCTCAAGTCGTAGGTTTTCACATTAGTGAATATAAAATAAATTCTCACAGATGAATGTAAAGATTTTTGCAACTTAAATAATTTAAAATAATGTCATAAGGATGTCTGCTTATGATTTGTTTACTTATTTTCATTTATTTTTCAGTTTCCTTAAGTTCCAGTACAGACTTGAAGGGGTTTGTCAAATTTAAAAAAGATGTGTCAGCATATACACTGGCATCGAAATAGATGAAACATGGGTAATTATGAAGTTCATTTTATTTAGTTAATACATAAGTTAGTCAAATCTTTTACAGGCAAGGGGCACGCCTGTTAACCTTAGGGCCTCGCGCCCGGAGTGACGACATAAGAAGACCGCGAACGGAGAGAGACGTAGAGAGGGGAAATACAATACATTAGAGTGAATAAGTACATATGTGCATGCAGTTATGCCAGGTAGTCGGAGATGGTGGGGATGAAGCAAGGTGAAGCTAGTACAGCGGTAGAATTTAGAGATAAGCGAAACAGGAGCACCCCAAGAAAATCCACCAGCCAATGGCAGCGCCTGCCATGTTTCCCGCGAATAAAAATCCCTGTTTAACCGTGTTGGGACTGAACATGGTGTGGTGAAGGGCAAGTAGTTTGGCTGGCTGTGAAAATAAACTGTGTGTAATTGGCCTGGTGTACATGTGTACAAACTCTGTTTGCCAGTGTACTTTGAGAACAGAACATGTATACTAATTGAACATTTGACCAGAAAACAAAATTGTTAAATGTAACTGTAGTGGTGTTATTCTTAATTTCAGGTTAAAATGTTGTGTTCCCACACTAAAAAGAGAGAACCTAATACTGCTCCATGAACTTGTCCAAAGATGTTGCGATTGAGTACTGTAGTCACCTTCAACGCAACAGGTATTGAATTACCAGGTCGAGGGTGAGGTGGGAGGGATGGAGAGTTGAGCTGGGTAGTCTTTTTCACAACATGCACATATACCTACCACTGACAAACCAAGGAGAATTGTAACATATTTTTTTGTACTTATACTTTTCCCTCACTTTCACTGGTGTTTCTGTTGTCAAGTGTGATTTCTCTGTTCATGTTAACTCAATTCTTCAGTTTGCATGTAATCCACCTGTATATGTTTTGTCCAAACTGCCTGCATGACAATGGAGCTACTGTGTCTATAAGAAAGAGTGAGGGATGGGGAATGAGCACATGTTTAACATATTTCCTTGGGTTTCACTTCAATTTGTCGAACAATACAACATATTGATGGAAAATTATCAAGAGAGGTGCGTAATCNATTTCCTTGGGTTTCACTTCAATTTGTCGAACAATACAACATATTGATGGAAAATTATCAAGAGAGGTGCGTAATCATGAAAATTGATATTCTGAAGGATTTTGTATCAGTATACTAGAAGGTATTTGAGAACAAAAAATTCTCAAATATTGTGTTTTCTTGAACTAAGGACTAAAAGCTGTGAAAATTAGACAAATGACTACATTGCTGTTAAGAAGATAAAGGGTATCGTGTTATCATACAAAATCATGTAACTGGGCAGTATTCAATTTTTTACTATGGAAATTAATTTAAAGTGTTTAAATAAGCAAGAAATATTGCCTCAGTTTAAAGGGCCCACCTACTGGAGCTATTTTCCGCATTCGAGGCAGAGATGTGCTGAAGCGATAATGGCTACGCTGTTACACGCATCAAGTGCGCCATCGCCACTAACCGCAAGGCTCTGAACTGGCATTCAATGTTCTCGTGCAGCATGTACATATAGAACTTTCAGTGGTGACCCTATCATTTTATTGGTGGAATGTTTGTAGCAAGGTTCAATGCAAGTAGTTTTGTATATATCTAGCACATATATTTTGAGATACAGCACTTTTAAAAAGCTGTTTTTAAGTTGGGAGCGTTCCGAACTGTTGTTTCTAATGTGCGTGACATGACTTCTTGAAAGCACTCGGCAGTCTCGTCTGAAGTTGGAGTAATTCTATATATCATAAATTGAATACTAACAGAGCAATGAAAACTTATTAGCAGATTTATGTGTATATGTGTTACATGAATAAAGCGTAACGAAGGTCTGTGTTCCAACAAGTGTTGAGCAGTCGGTTATTAAAAAATTCATGTAAAGACTATTCACGGTAAACCTTGCACTTTTGAAAGCCCTGCTTAAGATCTATTTGTCTGCACATTATGTATTCCTCCACCATATACGAAAAATCAACATTGCCATGTACTTAATCACTTTATTCATGTGTTGCTCAATGAAACTATGGTATTTTCAGAAAAGAAAATATTTTACAAATGTGCTAATTCTTAAAACTGAAAGCAAAATAAATTATTTCAATAATCATAAATGTTTACCAAACCTTTTTTAATTTAATATTAAAAATGAAACTACTTTCTCTCTGCCGTTACTAGCTTTACTGGGTGCATGCAAATCAGTGTGCCCATTACAATATATGCGGGTAGGGCAGTAATATTTTTTAAAGGTTGATTTAAGAAGTGCTCAGTGAACCACCAACAGTCTTTAATAATGTGTGTACTGCATTAATTTTATCAGGCTTGTAGCAATTCTAACATTGATGTCTAATTATGGTTCCCATAATTGTCTTCACTTTCATTTCGGATACTCCTTCACTTCTAGGACGTACTTCATTAGCCTATTGTAGTACTTCATCACTTTGTCCTATAGTTTGTATTGTTCGTTCTGATAATATCTAGAGTATTAGCATGCTTTGTGCAGTAATCGTAAGCTCACCTGATAAAAAAATTAGACACCCGAGACTGAAACATATCTTGGAGGTTGTAATACCTCCATGAACAAGAGCTGCAGTTTTATGTGGCATTGGTTAAAGTGCCTGGATGTAGGCAACTTCTTTTCTCAATGCTACTTGCATTAAAGATTTTTACTGTTTGGCCAGATTTAATTGATATCCTTCATGGCATTGCACTTGTTCCAGGTAGTGTCACAAATTTTTGGATGCTTCTGAATGTTCATCATGTTAATTAGTCAAATTTACAGCCCTGTAAACATGAGAATTGTCATTTTGGAGTACTTGCATAGAAATGTAATATTCCTCGATAACATGATGACCAAAATGCAAGACTTGGTTTCCCAGTAGCTCACTGTAGGCATTGTAGTTCAAATGTGTGTTACCTCAATGAAAGGATCCATTTCCACATATTAAAATGCCTAACCTCCNATTTCCTTGGGTTTCACTTCAATTTGTCGAACAATACAACATATTGATGGAAAATTATCAAGAGAGGTGCGTAATCTTGAAAATTGATATTCTGAAGGATTTTGTATCAGTATATTAGAAGGTATTTGAGAACAAAAAATTCTCAAATATTGTGTTTTCTTGAACTGAGGACTAAAAGCTGTGAAAATTAGACAAATGACTACATTGCTGTTAAGAAGATAAAGGGTATCGTGTTATCATACAAAATCATGTAACTGGGCAGTATTCAATTTTTTACTATGGAAATTAATTTAAAGTGTTTAAATAAGCAAGAAATATTGCCTCAGTTTAAAGGGCCCACCTACTGGAGCTATTTTCCGCATTCGAGGCAGAGATGTGCTGGAGCGATAATGGCTACGCTGTTACACGCATCAAGTGCGCCATCGCCACTAACCGCAAGGCTCTGAACTGGCATGCAATGTTCTCGTGCAGCGTGTACATATAGAACTTTAAGTGGTGACCCTATAATTTTATTGGTGGAATGTTTGTAGCAAGGTTCAATGCAAGTAGTTTTGTATATATCTCTTGAAAGCACTCGGCAGTCTCGTCTGAAGTTGGAGTAATTCTATATATCATAAATTGAATACTAACAGAGCAATGAAAACTTATTAGCAGATTTATGTGTATATGTGTTACATGAATAAAGTGTAACGAAGGTCTGTGTTCCAACAAGTGTTGAGCAGTCGGTTATTAAAAAATTCATGTAAAGACTATTCACGGTAAACCTTGCACTTTTGAAAGCCCTGCTTAAGATCTATTTGTCTGCACATTATGTATTCCTCCACCATATACGAAAAATCAACATTGCCATGTACTTAATCACTGTATTCATGTGTTGCTCAAGTGAAACTATGGTATTTTCAGAAAAGAAAATATTTTACACATGTGCTAGTTCTTAAAACTGAAAGCAAAATAAATTATTTCAATAATCATAAATGTTTACCAAACCTTTTTTAATTTAATATTAAAAATGAAACTACTTTCTCTCTGCCGTTACTAGCTTTACTGGGTGCATGCAAATCAGTGTGCCCATTACAATATATGCGGGTAGGGCAGTAATATTTTTTAAAGGTTGATTTAAGAAGTGCTCAGTGAACCACGAACAGTCTTTAATAATGTGTGTACTGCATTAATTTTATCAGGCTTGTAGCAATTCTAACATTGATGTCTAATTATGGTTCCCATAATTGTCTTCACTTTCATTTCGGATACTCCTTCACTTCTAGGACGTACTTCATTAGCCTATTGTAGTACTTCATCACTTTGTACTATAGTTTGTATTGTTCGTTCTGATAATATCTAGAGTATTAGCATGCTTTGTGCAGTAATCGTAAGCTCACCTGATAAAAAAATTAGACACCCGAGACTGAAACATATCTTGGAGGTTGTAATACCTCCATGAACAAGAGCTGCAGTTTTATGTGGCATTGGTTAAAGTGCCTGGATGTAGGCAACTTCTTTTCTCAATGCTACTTGCATTAAAGATTTTTACTGTTTGGCCAGATTTCATTGATATCCTTCATGGCATTGCACTTGTTCCAGGTAGTGTCACAGATTTTTGGATGCTTCTGAATGTTCATCATGTTAATTAGTAAAATTTACAGCCCTGTAAACATGAGAATTGTCATCTTGGAGTACTTGCATAGAAATGTAATATTCCTCGATAATATGATGACCAAAATGCAAGACTTGGTTTCCCAGTAGCTCAATGTAGGCATTGTAGTTCAAATGTGTGTTACCTCAATGAAAGGATCCATTTCCACATATTAAAATGCCTAACCTCCNCTGTAGGCATTGTAGTTCAAATGTGTGTTACCTCAATGAAAGGATCCATTTCCACATATTAAAATGCCTAACCTCCAATTTCAGCCACACATTACATGCAGTCTTCTTTGAAGGTCTATGATGAACAGGATGCCTAGCATCTTTCCCATGCAAGCAGGGGGAATCATGTGTGAGTGTGAGTGAAGAGATTTGCCCGGCTCTTAACNATGCCTAGCATCTTTCCCATGCAAGCAGGGGGAATCATGTGTGAGTGTGAGTGAAGAGATTTGCCCGGCTCTTAACTTGGAGGTTGTGAGAGCCAATGAGCGTGAAGTGAGGTGAGTATGGAGCAGCTCCAGAATTAAAGGTTGGGGGAAACNTTGGAGGTTGTGAGAGCCAATGAGCGTGAAGTGAGGTGAGTATGGAGCAGCTCCAGAATTAAAGGTTGGGGGAAACGGGAGATCCCTGAGAAAACCTGCCAACCAGCTGCATTATCCGGCACGATTCCCAAATGTGAAAATCTGGAGGCGACCCCGCCAGGAATCGAACCCGGTTCGCCTAGGTGGGAGGCGAGTAGTCGGACCACTTCACCACCGACACCACCGGTTAGCAAGTTTTCATGGGGATCTCCCATTTCCCTGCTATTGCATTCCAGTGCTGTTCCATACTCGCCTAGGGATTGCGATGGTGTAGTGGTTAGACTACTCATCTCCCACCAAGGTGAACCAGGTTCGATTCCCAGCAGTGTTGCCCCCAGATTTTGGCATGTGAGAATTAGGCTGGACAATGCCACTGGTTGGTGGATTTTCTCAGAAATCTTCAGTTTCCCCCACCCTTGCATTCTGGTGCTGCTCCATACTCACCTTGCTTCGTCCTCATTGGCTCTCAAGATCTCGCTGTTAACAGATGCCTAAATTTCTTCACTCACTCCATATTCACCTCACTTCACTTTCATTGGCTTTCAAGACCCNCGCTGTTAACAGATGCCTAAATTTCTTCACTCACTCCATATTCACCTCACTTCACTTTCATTGGCTTTCAAGACCCCTATGTTAAGAGCCACCCAAACCTCTCCACATGCCATACAGGCAGGAATGAGATTAATCTGACAATTCACATTTTTCCATCATGAACAGTCCAATGTTTTTCTCTCGTCAAACACTATAACTGGGCAACTATGTGATATGAAATAAGCTATAACCTCTTAAAATCACATGTTTATAGCTTTCCTGTGCAGTTTCTTTAATAGGTAGGAGAAAATAAAACTGTATAGTCATATTTTAATCTATGGGCTTTCATCGCGTATAATAAAATCCCATTGTTATAGACCTAATTTGCACAGGAAAGTATAGCAGCGTAAGCACTGCGCACAGGTTCAGCACCTTGTGTGTAGGAGCGACAGAGCGATGGTCACATGTGTTATTGTCACCCATGTCACTGTGCCTCAAAAGCGAAAAAAAAATCTAAGGCTATGTGCGTGTGCTTAATCTTTGTATACAAAACTTATACACATGTAATGTGGCTACAATCTTACGTGCGCCTAATGGCAGTTTGTTGAATTTTTTCAGTATTAGTAGTGGCTTGGCACACATTCCCCAGATTTGTGCCATGAACAACACATACATAAAGTGAAACAGGTGAAATAGATATTTTCTTAAGGAGTGGAATACAAGTTCTTATATTTTTCATAACTGCAGTGGCATGTTAAAATTTTTATATTTATTAATTTTTGCTGACTTGTCGCATGTGTGGATGGACCATAAAAGGTGTTTGTGTAAAATATCAGACCTAGAGATTCTGCAATATTCAATCATAGTCCCACTGATAACTTTGACTCGTATAGGGCTGATTGCATCGTGTTACCTTTTGTGTTTTAATATATAATGTCTACGGTAATGCTTGAATGGATTGCAGATACATACAACATTTTGGAGGAAGGTTATAGCATTACACTAGGCTGATTGTGCAGTAAATTTAATGCAAGTGAATCTATTCAGTCCGATTGCAAAGCATGACATCCGTACTAACTGAAAAGGCTGAAAAGTACACCACCATTTATTTACATAGCCATATGCAACACAATTTTTTTATTTGCTTCCTCATCCATTTACCATTCTGTATGAAAACTTACCAAATGAGATCATTTATTTGGTTATCTAATTACCAAGTCATTAAATAAAATTTAATGGGATTATCATCTACAGTATTATGTAGCAAGCTATTTTTGTGACTGCAGGTATATTATTTATGACATAATTCCTTACTCTGTACTTGTAGCCACATTCCAGTAGTGAAAGAAACACTTGCATGTCACATTGCCATCCTCTGATCATAGGTATTGAGGGCTTATTTTAATTTCTCTATGCTGAAAAACAGTTGTTAAGTAGAAAAGTTGTTTTGTAATTACGGCAATAATATTTTTAACACTAAGCTGCGTGCATTGATTATTTTGTTTACCTTGTGTAGACACGTGAGCTTTATGGATTGAAGATGAGTCGGACAAGTCAAACAGGTCGGACGAGTCGTACAAGCCGGACAAGTCAAACAAGTCGTACGAATCAAACAAGTCGAGCGAGTCAAACACTTTGGAAGAGTCAAGCAATTCAGAAGAGTCATACAAGTCGAAAGGCTTGGAAATCAAGTTCGTTGTCATCATCCGGTCTCAAAATGTCTCACATAGTAGAGGTGAGTCTTTTCATAGGCCATGTTACAGCCCACATAAATTAGAAGGAAACTGCTGCCCTTTTGGAGTTTACATAAGGTAAACTTACAATTTTCATCGCAGATCCAGGTGCCCATAACTATCAAGATAGTATATCAATAATATAATTAATCAACATTTTTGTATTTACAACTCTGTGGTTTAGCATTGATTTTACAATCCCTTTTTATTAGTACATATTTGGGGACAGAGTAAAGTGAATGTTTGTTATATGCTGTGTGGAAAATTGCTGCTTGCATTTTGTAAGTATATTTACTATATAACTTGTGTGTGGGTCATATACACACACACATGTACACACATTGTTGTTTGGTAATAAAATGTGTAGCAGCATTATTACAGTATTTGTAATAATTGTGGGGGATGTTAACAGAGTAACAGTCAAAATTATTTTTTGTGTGTTATTTGTAATAAACTGTGGTGAGTTTCCTGTTTTTAAAAACTAAATATACATATTACTAAAGCCCACTGCACGCAAAACAATATTTGCTCAGAGTTGCTATGCAATATTGCTTGAGAGCTCCATAAAGGGCTATGTAACGTGATGATTAAGAGAGTCTATTTCCAGTTCAACTGCATTCTCGTGCAGATTACTCCATCAGCTTGTAATGTGGGTGGTTATAACAGTGTACTTTGTAGTGATGCAACCTCATTCATTTAAACCAATGTAATACTGTTAGGAAGTGTAGTAGCAGTGTATTTTGTAAGAGCAAAAGTCTCTCCATTTGGCATGTAAACTTCATGCCACAACTGGTTTCAAGTGTCGCTTACAGAACAGGAGTATGGTTGCGGTAGTGTAGTGGTCAAGGGGCCCGGACAGGTTGTTTTATGAATTTACTAGCAGAACTAACCAGCATTGCCTGGGTATAATAGGGCAATAAGAGAGACATGACCCCATTTTAGGGATTTTTATTTTTTATTTTGGTGGTTGGCGGGGGGAGGGTGGTCGTTACCTATTTTCACCTACACAGTATTTTAAGTTGGGTACTGAAGGGTATACCTACCAAATTTTGTTAAGATACATGCCTGTTTTCTTTGCTTTTTTTGCACCACAGTCTGAGTCTGAGCCTGGCCTAGTTAATACTGCAGGGTTTTTTTGTAAAGACTTGTTTGTGCATGCACATTTGTTGCGGTTGTATTATACTGTAATTCAGCTGCTTATGCGAGTGAGTTTACTTTACAGCTTCAGCAGACAACTGACATGCTAAAGATAAAGAATTGAAGCAGAGGATTTCATTGCAATTATACAATGAAATGAATTGCATTAACTTGGTCTGAAATGCAGGTATGGATAGAGGACACAAACTGCACTCAAAGTTGCGACATTGTTGTCTTAGTATAAAATAATCGTAAAAATGATAAGTTAACATAAAGCTCTTTGATTTGCTGTACTTTCACAGTAGATAATTTTTATTGCTTTATAGGCCTAACAAAATGTATAAGTTAAGTATTCAACAGTGAAATGCAAACCTAGAGTTTGAAGCATGAAATTCAGCTTGTAATGGTTGAAGGGAAAGTCTAGGCCTATAACATGAATTGAAACATATTTTAATCAGAATTTTCAAAAGTATTTATTTAATTACAGGTATTTCTTGGTTTTATTACTGAAATTCAAAAATAACCCAAAGTGATTGCAACTCTTCAAAATTTAAAATGAATTAATTATCAGAAAAGTTTACTTACGTACTATTTTACAGTATTGTGTACTGCGGATGTCAGCCAAAGTGACATTTCAGAACAGTTATCAGCTCGCCCAGCAATTACTGCCATGAGTGGCAGCAGAAGCTGCGTTATTTATGAAAGTATGCTGCAGCCATAATTGCTATTTGTACAATGTTTTGTGTATCGGGTCGTAGTCATATTTTTTGTTTGTACGTAACAGCTGTAACATTTCTATAATGTGTTTTAGTCAAGTAAAACATATTTTTTTTGAAAGGTGGCCATATTTTTTTGTCACTGTGGTGATAAAGCTATATCTTTGGGCTGTGGTGGTGATAATTTCATGCTACAGAGTGGTAAACTATTTTCATGTGGTCGAAAATTGACACTCTCCATGAACCGTTTAACTACACGTGGCTGTAGTCTAATAGAAAATAATGTTGCCTGTGTGTCACAATTTTTGCCCGACTGATTGTTTTCAGGATGGCAGGAAATAATGTGTTAGTCTATATTTACTGCAGTGGTAGGCAACTTTGCTCTTATTTTGTTTACAGTTATATGCTTGTTATTTTTAGTATTGTTCATTAATGATTTACTGTAACTGCGTAATTTTGAGGGAAAATATCTTTCAAATACTGTTACTTCAAGCAGAAATGACATTACCTCTAGTAATTCAGGTCTTTTTTCTGTTTACAATAGTTTTTATTTACAAGTCCATCTCTGTGTGTATGTTACCTAAAATGCAGGTTTAATAAAATTACTAGTGTTACTTTCACAATAGCGCGATGCTATTGGCGCAATCAGCTGCAACCAGAGGGGCTGGTTGACTGTTGCCGGCCAACTACGATAAATACGTCACAGGTATAACTTTTGTGGGCATTGCATGACAATGGAGAAGAAAAAACCTTAAATTATGTTACAAAATGCCAGAGGGTGTATTACAGTTTATGAGGGATGGGGGTTCTTAATAAAAATAAAAGAACTAAATTTTATTTTAATTTATTCACACATCTATTAGTTACAACATTAAACTCTCCATTATTACCCTTGTTATTCTCTGTGAATGCAATATTTAATGTGTGTCTCAATTGTAATTGAAGTCCTTATCAATGTGTCTATATTGGTTATAGTCACTTAATTCACACTCATTATTTACACATATTCAATCTGTCTATTGTCAAAATGTCTTATCCTCACGCATTCGTTTCAATAGTCCTGCCTGTCAGTCTCATTCTCCACTGTACCCAATGCTTGCAGTCTGCAGACTTCACTCCCGCTTAGGACTGCAGTGGCTGAGCGGTTAGTTTCACTCCCAGTTTTTCGCATGTGGGAATTGTGCCGGACAATGCCGTTGCTCAGCGGGTTTTCTTGGGGACCTCCAGTTTCTCCCGTCCTTTCATTCCAGCGCTGCTCCATACTCACCTCAATCACCCTCATTGGCTCTCAAGACCTTGCTGTTAAGAGCCGCCTAAATCTCTTCTCTCACTCACTCCACTCCCGCTGGTCACTCCCCGCCATTCAACGCTCTGCTGGCTCTTCACTATCTTGTACACCTAGTGCTTAAGGTCACGCAGTCCTCCAAACTCTCAAAACTGTCGGCTCAGATGGCCGTCGCAGCTTAAGTAGTTTCGCTGGCCCAATATAGAAGGTTCTCGCTCCCCGAGTCATGCTGAGAGAGACTAGGACTATAACCAGAACATTCTTGAAAACATAACCCCAGAAATGAATCAGTTGAATCAGGAGCATGCGAGTCTCGATAGGCTTATCTCACACGCAGCGGCTCTACTTTGTAAATCATGCTTGCTTCTCGCATTACCACTTGCCTAAACTTCACACGTTCCTTTGCTCTCTCAAACAGTACCTGGCAAGGAAATTAATGAAGAGTAGCAAGCATGTAACAATACTTACTTTTGTAAAAAAAAAAAAAAAAAAACCGCTGGAAATAGAGTATGTAACACGAGTAAAGACTTGTTACAATTATTTGCCTTGACAATGAAATGAACCTTGAATTAGTGTAACTGTTATCAATAATGTATTTGCAAAATGTCAACATTTATAATCTCTGTTGTATCGTCTGTGCATTTTAGTTTTAAATGCTGTTTTTCTTTGGTATGGTCGACAAGTGCGCTCTCCTCGTTGGTAGTAACGTATTCTTTGTAAAATGTGTGGCAGAATGGTCTGAGTTGACCTTTGTCACCAACGAAGAGTCACTTGATAGTGAAATTGTATTTAATTTATCCATCTCTCTCTGTTGAACGTGTTGTGCTGTATTGTGAAGCCAGTTTTACGTACAATAGTAACTTAGCTGGCGAGGTTTATTGTGTGTGATAGTTGCTTATAATTATTTTGGTGTATGGTAATACAGAGAAAAAAATGGAAAATGCAGGGGAAATTCAATCTACAGTCTCGCTGGACATTATGGTTGTATTATCGAGTTGTATGGCCTCTCTTGTTTGAGGAAAAAACAATCGCAGCCATAATTTATTTGGAGATACTAGAGTTGTACGTGTTTCCACAGACTGAGAACTTTGAAAAGCAAAATGGGAACTGTGTAATCTACCAGCAAGATGGAGTACCGCCGCATTGGAGCCTAGCCGTGTGCAGTACCCTGCATGCAAGGTTTTCAGATGGTTGGATCGGGAGAGATAGCCCTATCTCTTGACCACCTAGAAGCCTTGATCTTACTCCTATGGCCTTATTCTTCTGGAGATATGCGAAGAACACTGTCTACACTGGAAGATCCGAGATTTACAGCATTTGCATCAGAGAATCGCTGCTGTCATTGAGACAATAATGCCAACAATGTGCTTTGGAATACGTGGATGGAGGTTGAATAAGCGAGCACATGTAGAAATATTTTAAGATAGGCAAAAACTTTAATCCTTCATGCACATTTTGATGCAAGTATCAACTAAATCAGTCAAATAGTTTTGAACTGTGATTTTTTGAAATTGTAGTTCCATTTGTTTTTGATTATCTTTTATAATTAAATTAATTTGTTTTTTCACAGATACTGTTACTTTCATCTTGTTTATACTCTCCCAGTTTACCTTTTGTTTAATAAATATATCACGTCTATATACAGGGACTGAAAAAAATTGTTTTTATTGAGCAGGAAAACTTATTAAAAGGGTATAATTGTGTGTGTGTATATATATATATATATATATATATATATATATATATATATATATATATATATATATATATATATNACGCACACACACAAGGTGTAAAATAAATGTTATTAAGCAGGCAACTTCTTAACAGGGTTTCACTGTATTATTTTTAAAGTAAAATTCCACCAACTAATTTTCTCAGAATATATATTTAACAGTGCAGTGAGAATTAACTCACTTTTCTACATCTTATTTTTTGATTACATTTAACATTTGAGACAAAACTGACAAAATATTTGTTGATTACATGTGTGGAAGATTATGTGACAGTCACACCTCCCACTGAGTAAGGTGCGAAACCAAAAGCGAAAATCTCAAGGAAAATAACACAAAAATAGCAGTCTAACATGTAACACTGCACACGAGAAACAATATTTCAAGTTGGCAAGCACATCCAGCTGCAAGCAAGGCTCCACATATACCANTGTAACACTGCACACGAGAAACAATATTTCAAGTTGGCAAGCACATCCAGCTGCAAGCAAGGCTCCACATATACCATCTCACTAGAAAAATTATCCAGTGTGTGGAGGTGTTAAGTGCAGATAAGAATAACATAATGATGTACTTTAAGCAAAAGTAACATTTGAACATAGTCATGCAAATAAATATTCACTCCTGCTTCCATTCCACAAACCTTTTACAGGAGTATAATTTGACCTCAAAATACCACCTAGGGAATGTACTTCAANTGTAACACTGCACACGAGAAACAATATTTCAAGTTGGCAAGCACATCCAGCTGCAAGCAAGGCTCCACATATACCACCTCACTAGAAAAATTTTCCAGTGTGTGGAGGTGTTAAGTGCAGATAAGAATAGCATAATGATGTACTATAAGCAAAAGTAACATTTGAACATAGTCATGCAAATATATATTCATTCCTGCTTCCATTCCACAAACCTTTTACAGGAGTATAATTTGACCTCAAAATACCACCTAGGGAATGTACTTCAATTATGTTTATTTTGTGTAGTGAAACAATATTTTGGGATGGACTAGGTACTTCATGTAATTTAATTTAACATTACCTTTTATTTAAAAATGTCTTGCATCTGGCTGTATTTTAATTAGTGTGCCTGTAAGAGGGATGTGCGAAGCTTTGGAAAACAAAGTCAATTGAAGACTTCTTTTTCCGTCATCTTTGACTTAAAGCCTAACTAAAAATTTTGAAGATTCCAATCATTATTTTATGGTTGTGTAGCAGGAGTCAAGTTCTGGTTGTGAGATGCTGCATGTGCTGCAACTGGCTTCTCCTGCAAATTTACATTTGCCGCAACTATGCCTTTTTTGGTGTCCACTCTATGGCCATTCATTCTCTGTCTGAGATTGTTGGTGGGAAGACCTATTGTATCGGGATGCAGCAGCCCCACAGAAAGGATCTTGGCACTTGTGGATGCTCACCTTCAACCTTGGATACNGTGAAGCTTTGGAAAACCAAAGTCAATTGAAGACTTATTTTTCCTTCATCTTTGACTTAAAGCCTAACTAAAAATTTTGAAGATTCCAATCATTATTTTATGGTTGTGTAGCAGGAGTCAAGTTCTGGTTGTGAGATGCTGCATGTGCTGCAACTGGCTTCTCCTGCAAATTTACATTTGCTGCAACTATGGCTTTTTTGGTGTCCACTCTATGGCCATTCATTCTCTGTCTGAGATTGTTGGTGGGAAGACCATTGTACTTTGCATTGCAGTGAACACACAGTAAATCCACAACACCTGTCCTATACTTGCTTCCGAAAATTCACAAACATCGGCTACCTCCAGGACGCCCTATTGTATCGGGATGCAGCAGCCCCACAGAAAGGATCTTGGCACTTGTGGATGCTCACCTTCAACCTTGGATACAGATGCTCCCATCGTACATCAAGGATACTTCAGGACTGTCTGCAATAGAATTCCATCTTAACCAAAGTACCCCCCTCTCCCCCCAACAAACTTGCCACACAACTTATTACCATAGGAGGCTGCGATGGCTGAGCGGTTAGACTGCTCACCTCCCACCAATGCAAACCGGGTTCAATCCCNCACAGTGAATCTGAAAAATATTTTCACTTAAAATTACGCAGCTACAGTAAATCATTAATGGCCAATATTAAAAATAAACAAGCCTACAACTGTAAACAAAATAAGAGAGAAATTGCCTACCACTGCAGTAAATATAAAAAAATCACATTATTTCATGCCATCCTGAAAACAATTAGTCGGGTGAAAATTGTGCCAAACTGGTAATGTATTTTCTATTAGACTGCAGCTACACATAGTTGAACAGTTCGTAGAAAAGTGTCAATTTTTGACTACATGAAAATGGTTTACCACTGTGCAGCATGAAATTATCACCACTTTGGCAAGAAAATATAGCTTTATTACCATAGGAGGCTGCGATGGCTGAGCGGTTAGACTGCTCACCTCCCACCAATGCAAACCGGGTTCAATCCCTGGCCAGGTCACTCCCAGATTTTCACAAGTGGAATCGTGCCGGACGATGTCGCTGGTCGGCTGGTTTTTTTGGGAATCTCCCATTTTCCCACCCTTGCATTCCGGCACTGCTCCATTCTCACTTCATTTCACCGTCATTTGCTCTCAAGACCTCGTTGTTAAGAGCTGCCCAAATATCTCGATTCAATTTAACTTTATTACCATGGCGACAAGAAAATAAGGCCACCATTGAAAAAATATTTTAAGTCACTAAAACATGGTACTGGTTCCTCTGCGGGCTACTACTCCAGCTTGGGATGGGGGTGACCATGACAGTGTACTTTGAACTGATGCAACCTTAAAAGAAGAAAAAAAAAATAGTTGCTTTGTTAGTTTAAGCGTACAATATGATAAAATTTGAAACCGTGAGCTATACACCTCCAAAATGTGTCGTTGGAAACATTTTGCAAGTACCTAAGAAGCTTTATACTGTAATTAAATTTGTTTAAATTTTTAAAGTTTGTCCCACAAAGTTTTTTTGTCCAGGAATGGAGAGATAGTTTGCTCTAAATTACAAATTGCACTGTTACTATACTTCCTGGTTTAAATGTATGAGGTTACACAACAGTAAAGGACTGAGAGTAACAAGATGATTTCTCTACTACACAATGTAGTCATTGGAAAAGTACCATATGAAAAATAAATTCTAGTTGTTACCAATAGTCCTTCATTAAATGCAAGTACGTGAGAATCAAAAGGGACGAGCAGTTACTGCATATATTTTGACTACAAGCCGTTTCTCAGTGCAGCGGAGCGACAAGTNTCATTAAATGCAAGTACGCGAGAATCAAAAGGGACGAGCAGTTACTGCATATATTTTGACTACAAGCCGTTTCTCAGTGCAGCGGAGCGACAAGTNTAATTAAATGCAAGTACGTGAGAATCAAAAGGGACGAGCAGTTACTGCATATATTTTGACGACAAGCCGTTTCTCAGTGCAGCGGAGCGACAAGTCCCTGTGGAGATGCTGACTTTGCATTGGTTTATCATTATATCAGACCCAGAAGAGGCAGCTAGGCTGCCTGGCATTCATACTGATAAAACTGCAGCAAGCCAACAGTAGTTACTTTAGCGCTCGATCAGCTGAGAGTGTATGGAAAATTCATTGTTTGGGCAGCGTGTTCATAGCGCGTAAAACGACNACTTTAGCGCTCGATCAGCTGAGAGTGTATGGAAAATTCATTGTTTGGGCAGCGTGTTCATAGCGCGTAAAACGACGGAAGGGAAAGTTAAGCATGTCGAATAAGGGCCGGGGGAGAGGTGAAATGAAGAGGTTGCACAAAGTAGAAGGGGATTTGAAAGAACACTTTGTCATGNGAATAAGGGCCGGGGGAGAGGTGAAATGAAGAGGTTGCACAAAGTAGAAGGGGATTTGAAAGAACACTTTGTCATGCCAATTGGGAAGGTGGAGTGTGTAACAAAGGGAGAAGAGAAGGAAGGCAGTTCCTGCTGTAATAACAGTTTGGAAAATGATCAAATCACATCTTGCATTGAAAGTTATCATCTAGACCACTAAACATGCACATTACACTTAAAAATGTAACACATGGTCCATGCTATCCTCCTCGTAAACTTGTTCAACGTTAAATGTTACCTTCCATGCTTTGTGATTGGAAGTGTCGTGCAGATGTCAAAATTTGGTACACATCATGCTGCAAGGGCATGCCAAGAGTTTTGTTACAGTTGAACAGAATATAACTTTCGCAACAGCAATTGTACTAAATCGCCTTTGGAAAAAAATTACTGGTTCAGGTTTATTGCATTTGCAGGTGAAACCATTTACTGTGAAATACATGCCTGATAAAACTATTTTGGGAAACGATAGTCAATAAAATTTCTCAGTCTGGTATAGAGCTGGAAATATATAACAATGGCATGGTGCATTAACAGTGTGTTGTTGAGAAGTAAGACAATGTTATTAGTTTAGTGTTAGGCATATACTGGTGTTCGTAAATATAAAATGCCAATTTTTATGTACACTTGGTTGGAACTGTACGTAATATCGCTGGTCTTGACTAAGCCGACGGGGGATTTTGGAGGATCCAAATTGGTAAAAGAAGGTTGGATTACAATACTGTTCTTCACGGTGCATTAATAAAATATTGCTGAAGAGAATGTTTTCTTAATAAACCAAATTCAGTTTAGCGCATTTCACTTACCCGCATACTTCAGCATAACTAATTACTTTGATGCAAATTTTGCAAGACCTTTCCAGACATGTAGCTTTTACAGTTTTTGCAATTTAGCATGTACTGCCTGTAGTCAAACATTTCACCATTTCNACCTTTCCAGACATGTAGCTTTTACAGTTTTTGCAATTTAGCATGTACTGCCTGTAGTCAAACATTTCACCATTTCACCATTTCACCATTTCGCCAGTCAACAAATCATGCAGTCCATGGATGTGGTCTCTAAGGTCTATAATAGACAGGCATTACAAATTTGGTGGGCGACATGAGACTGTTTATATGCATAGTGCATATATATGGCCCATGAGACCTGTGTAATAAACTTATAATAATAAGTTAACATTTCACCCCTTCTTTCGCCCCAATAAGGGGTAGTCCAATATAGATTTCTAGGGTATAATTTTTTTTTTCAGAAGTTTTCTGCCTATTAAAATAAAAGTACATTTAATTTTAAAAACTTGTCAT
Organism: Clitarchus hookeri; assembly: GCA_002778355.1. Classification (NCBI taxonomy): domain Eukaryota; kingdom Metazoa; phylum Arthropoda; class Insecta; order Phasmatodea; family Phasmatidae; genus Clitarchus; species Clitarchus hookeri. The sequence continues at coordinate 336,038 of NQII01002099.1, read as the reverse complement.
TTTTACCAAAGACGATTGAACATGGACTTAATGAGAAAAATTGCACATTTTGACATGTAGTAGTCAGGGATGGGTGAAATAAGTCCTAAATTTCCCAAGCCCCTTATTATGATCAATTCTCTCTAACAACCTTGTTCACTGTAACATTGAGGGGTCGTATCAGCAGGTTTCTTCTGTGCTACTCGGGTTAGACATTTGTGATGCAGTGTTGAGCATTCTAGTGAAATATACCTTACTAAAATGACTACTCACGGTTTCCATAAATAAGGTTGCTATGGCAGGAAGGTTACTGTATATTTTGGGAAATTTTGGACTGATTTTTACCCACCCCCGCCCCTAGCGTGGAAATGACAAATTTTTTTATTTAAACACAAATTTTTTTAAACCTCCATTGGGTGCAATACAGATTCAAGCACAAAATGGCATAATGTATCTAGTGGATACAAAATATCATCCTCAATTTTTTTGTATTGTCGTTCTACTTTTAATAGTTATAAGTGTTCATCACAAATTTTATAGAAATGACTCTAGTAGCTGTCATTATTGTCGGAGCGAGACTGATTGTAGCACAATTTACAAATCATGAAAGCATGTGCCAGGCAAAGATATTCATCACAATTTACACAGGAATATTTTGAGTCTTTGTCTTTTTGCTTTCATGTGAGCAAGTTGTGCAGTGCTTGTGTTTGTTTCTATTTGATCTTGAGGAATTTTCTGATGATCAAATGGTGGTCTGTACTTCTGGAGACTTGGATGAAGGGAACTGGGAATTCTTCTTGTGATGACAGTTCTTAAGCTGTTTTTCCATCAACTCTCCAGAGAGATTTTTAAAAAATGTTGCCTGCTCTTCAGTTTATTCCCATTTCCAAGAAATACTACTTGTGCATTTATGCTGCCTGTGTTTGGTATTATTGCAAAGAAAATGACCATTGGCTATCGGCGACAGTTTCTTACAATTTTGTAAATTGCGCACAGTTTATCAACCATATCCACTCCAGATTTAGTTTGATTGTAACATGTTATTATTTCAGCCTTTTTTCTATCTGCTGTATCAATGGCATCATCAAAATGCAAGCTGGAGATCATAACATTTTTTGGATTCCTTTGGAACATACGTTTAAATTTTCTGTGAATCCATAAATACTGGTGGTTTTGGTCTTCCTTTTACTGAAAAAAATTCGGTGGGAGTTGTTTTTTGTTCTTTCACATAGTTGCAACAAAAGACACTTTTTCTTTCTGCAAGTCTTCTACCAAATCCAAGTCACTATACCAGTTATCGCAAGTTATGTTTCGTCGATTCTTGTAAACTGGCTGTGCAATTCTTTTCACAATGCCTGCTGGTTTATTGCTAATGCTGTATTATCCTCCAGGCTGTTTCCCTGCTGTCTCAAGATTTCAGGAATAATACATCTTGGCATCAACCAAAGCAAATATTTTAATGTCATGTTTGTTAGGTTTCGTTGAAATGTACTGCCTGAAACCACATCTTCCTCTGAATCCTTCTAATTTTTCATTGATGGTAACATTTCTGGCATTTCTCAACAAACAATGCAAAAATTTCTCTTAACAGCACCAGGTACTCACTCTTGTCTCCTTTCTTCACTAATTGTTTCAAGCTCATCGCAAGGTGAAATCTTTCAACACCATCTCCATCTGAACCCTACAACTCATCTAGAATTTGTCAATTGCTGCGGAGTGTTCCTGCTAAATAAAGAAGCCCTATGAGAGCCCCTTTATTTCTATTTTGTTTGTGCATTTTGAATCTCTTTCGTTACTGTAATTATCTGCAACTGACTCAATGTACTGATTAGTATACTCAACAACGATGTTAATTATATAGTCTGGCATGTTCCTTTACTCCTGGTAGATGAGTAAGTAGATTGTGTGATCTCATTCTTCTGTTCTGTGCAGGTCATGTTTTCTTCCACTTGGTAACTTTGTCTTTCCCGATGTAATAATTGTGACTGCCATTACTTGGCAATTCTTCATCAGTATCATCCTGAGTCGTATCAGGCTCTTCCTGGGGATTTTCCATTTCATCGTCATATATATCACTTTGATACCCAATACATATAATCACCATTCTCATTTTCATTGAACAGCATGTTATTATATAACAGCTTGATAATCATTTGAAATGTTAGTGTCAGAAGTTTTTCTCGTTGCAGCCATTTTGCAGAGTCAACACTGGTTTTTGGTAATAAACACACACTGCAGACATATGCTCTCTAAAGGTTGCAATGTATCTCACAGATACCATCAATATTACATACAAAGGTGCAATGTATCTTGCAGATAAAACTGAAACACAGATCAGAGCGTGTGAACAGTTACAAGGTCGGGACAGCACTAACTGAAAGGGGAGAGTGTCGCAGGAAAGTACTGGGAAGGGAATATAACTCTCCCCTCCCCCCTCTACAAATTACAAAACAAAACGAGTTGTCTGGATCTTTCAGATATATTGCGCCTGATGAAGTGTTAATAGACAAACGTCTTCTGAAAAAAATTATACCAGAGATATGCACAATTAGCCTCTTCTTGTCTCCCAAAATGTTAAAAACATTCAGTGGCACAAGGTTTTATCATGCATTGTAAGTCCATGTTCAATCATCTCTAGCACGTACAGGACACATTTTTTAAATTAAATATAAATTATTTTAATAGGCACACATTTTCTGAAAAATATTATACTAGAGAGCTTTATACTTAGCCTCCTCTTGTCTCCCAGAATGTTAAAAACTAGCTGCACTAAGTTTTACAAAGCATTGTAAGTTTATGTTTAATGTCTCTGGCATAAAATCAACATAATTTTTGCTTGGATATAAATTTAATTCAGTAGTCAGACATTGTCCAAATAAAATAATTCTCCAGACATGCGTACTTCACACTCTGTTGCTGTGCTGCTAAAAACATTATGATGACAAGAGAATGTTAAGTATATTTTCAGTCTTCTTGTGGGAAAATCTGAGGATTTGTTACGGAGATATTTATTTATTTATTTATTTCAGTGACGCGCACCGTCTGTATAAACTGATATCCTGGAAGGGTATATACAAACCTCTTCGTCACCAAATAATGTGTAAGCTCAGAGCATCCATGACTCATGGCAAGTGCTATGTTTGAGTTATTAAATACTGAAGATAATAAAGAAACCAATTTTAATAACCATATTTATGTGCCTCTATCTCAAAAATTACAGGTTTTTAAAATAAAGTATTATTATTCAGTATAAAATGTATGTACGGATTGACAAGGTTCGATTGTCGTGAAGTAATGGTGGTAGTTGCTTCATTAATGCTGGATGAGTTGGGGGACAGGAGGGCCGTTGCCACCAGCTGAGCAGACTGCACGCACGATCAATAACCTGCCAGACATTTAAAAACCATGAAGGGTAATGTGGGAGTTTGCGCGTGCAAGGTGTGCAGTAGTCACTCCGTGTCTCAACGTTGAACTGCTTTTCTGCCAATATGACCATCATAAACAGCCCTGGATATTATTTGAGATTAGAAGACTATTTATCTAAACAAGTGATATGAAGATGTTGTTTACTTCCTGTGGCCAATGTTTAATGCAAGTAGTAGATGAAATTCGAATTGATAAATTATGGACTGCTTGCCTCCCCTCCTCCATGCCTTCCGTCTCGCAGCTGACGTCATGTGTGATGAATACTACTTTCAAGTCATATACAACTACATCCACAGAGTGCTAGCAAGTTCAGTATTAATTATTTGTACATACATAAATGCACACACCATTGTAGTGGACATTTTGATGTGTCTGCAGATATTGTTACCAGCTTAATACTGTGGACAATTGTGATTTTTGCACTATTCTGCCGAAGTCAAATACACTTGTCGCTTCAAAATACTTCAACATGCAAAACATTTTTTTTTTTTTTTTCCTTTTTTACTGGTACTATGTATGGTATACTTTATTAAAACAAAGTTTTCTATCAGATATTTTGTTCACCGTAAGTGATTATGTGGTATTTTTTATTTATTGTATAAACACAGCAGACTTTTGTAATTGATGTAAACATTAAATTAAAGTATGCATCGATTAATTATTTACGTGAGGCGGAAGGATATTAAAACAGAAGAAATAAGAAACAACAAAGGGCTTTCAAAAGTGCTCACTTTATCATAAACAGTCTACACACAGTGCAACAAGCCGACTCTCTTTCCACTCATTTTAGCAATATCACAAGGCCGTATAAAAGGCGTCAGTTGTCAACAATCATTCAAAAAAATAAAGCCTAAAACGTTACCAAATTGGAGTCCAGAAAAGACTAAACATAATAAGTTGTTTACAAACAGTAATCAAAAACCAAGAGATATCCAAGTCAAAATAACACAAGCAAAGTGAGAAGGCAAACAATGGTGAGACAGACATGCAACTGTATTCAAGTAATACAAGGAAACATTCCACTGCCTGAGGGATAGAGAGTGGGTGGAGTAACACTGATGGCATAGGGGGTGGTATTTATTTTAGTTTATTTACAATGTCCAGTGCAGTGCTCGCCCAAGAAAAATTCTATATACAGAAACCCAAATAAAGTGCCAAAAATTATTTTCTGCTGAAATACCTTGAGTTTTTAACTTTTTCTCACACAAATTTTTTATGGTTCCTCAAAAAGAGTTGTAGAAAGATGGGCGCTGTAAATGTGGTTAGTATAGAGAGGTTGTACTGTTNCCAGTGCAGTGCTCGCCCAAGAAAAATTCTATATACAGAAACCCAAATAAAGTGCCAAAAATTATTTTCTGCTGAATTACCTTGAGTTTTTAACTTTTTCTCACACAAATATTTTATGGTTCCTCAAAAAGAGTTGTAGAAAGATGGGCGCTGTAAATGTGGTTAGTATAGAGAGGTTGTACTGTTNATTTTATGGTTCCTCAAAAAGAGTTGTAGAAAGATGGGCGCTGTAAATGTGGTTAGTATAGAGAGGTTGTACTGTTCAAAATTCCTCTCAAGAGACTTGTGGCTGTAACTACTGATGGCACTCCGGCCATGACAGGCAATCAGAGGATTTGTATTTACTCGAGAAGCAAAACTAAAGGTTGAGTTTCCAGACAAACCAAAATTGCAATCTTTCATTGCATTATTCATAAGTAAGCTAAACCCTGAGAATGGACTATGTGCTCAAGACTGCATCGAAAACTGTGAACATCATCCAATCCAGAGGACTTCATCACCGCCACCATTCTCTATTTGTCAGGACTTGGGGTGAATTTGAAGAGCTTTTGTACTACACAGAGGTTTGTTGGTTGTCTTGCGATATTGTACTATAAATGTTTTATTTAACGGTAGTTTTGGAAGAAATAATACTGTTCCTATAAATGAAAGGTGAAGATGTATCACTTTCAAAGGATCAGAAATGTTTATAAGATTTGCCCTTCCTATTAGATATTACAGGTTACTTAAAGGATATAAACATCAAACTATAGGGGAGAGATCAGTTCATTACACACGTTCATAATACACTGGCGAGCTTTAAAAAAGAAGTTGATTCTCTGGCAAAATCATTTAAAAGAGAGTAATCTAGCATATTTATCTATGTATGAACAGTTAAAAAATTAGAGTGACAGTTATGTTTTTTCTCAAAATATTGTGACACAATAGAAAACATTAAATATAAATTTGGCAGGCACTTTAATGATTTGAAGCATGAAGATGACTTTATCTTTTCACTGGTCCATTTTCTTTTGATTTTGAAAGAGCTCCCTCCCATTTCTGTACAATTTTTGCTAATTGATCTGCAGAATGACTCATTTTTAAAAGAGAAATACCAAGAAGTTGAATCCCAAAAATCTACTCATNTTTGCTAATTGATCTGCAGAATGACTCATTTTTAAAAGAGAAATACCAAGAAGTTGAATCCCAAAAATCTACTCATATTTAGAAAATTTCCAGAGAAATGAAAATTTGTTGCACAAATCTTGTGTTACTTTCGGAGCACATATTTATGTGANTTAGAAAATTTCCAGAGAAATGAAAATTTGTTGCACAAATCTTGTGTTACTTTCGGAGCACATATTTATGTGAATGCGTATTAACGCCAACAAAACAGCCCACAGATCAAGGCTAACAGATGCCAAAGTTTCTTAAGTTAGTGTCTTCTGATTCCTTGACTCCAAATCTCACAAAGCTTGTTGCAACAAAATTTTTCCAAATGCCGGGCAAGAATGCACGATTTACTCAAAATAATTAAAATACTGTTGAAATATTGTATTTTTACAAACTGGCTTTTCTTTATTTATTCAGGTGTTTATTAAAATATTGTGTTATCTTAAAATTTTAAATAAGAGAGTTATAGTATGATGTGTCAATTGTACCAGTTAGCAGGAAGCAACAAACAAAAAATTTTAGTTTGCAATGGCGGGCCCATAGGTTATGTGCGGCCCACATGATGTTCACTACCAAAAAAAACTGCCTGCTTTCCAAACTAGTATGATATATCTGACCTAGAGCACTTACTGGTCTATAAATTGTGATGACTATAAATCATTTGTAATTTTTTGTGCACTTACGACTTGTGGCAATATGGAAACATTTGCCTGTGAAATAGTCCCCCATCAGCACTCACCACCACCTAGTCACCATCCACCATCACCCATTACCAACACCTACAACCAGACACATTATTAGATCAGAACATGTTAAAAATCATGTGAGGTGTCAAGATGTGTGTTTGTGTCTAGTATAACAACTCCCGCATTGTCATGAAGAAGATTGCTGCACTTTACTCGCAGAAACTGATGAGTGATGTTTGCCTGGTGGTGGATGGAGTGGAGTATCCAGCCCACCGGCTCATTCTGTGTGCCTCCAGTCAGGTGTTCCAGGTATGCCAAATTTGCACCTTTCTCAGTCCTCCTGTGTGTTGAAGTGGTAACTGAGAGTGCTTATTCTCTATAATAAAATTGTATTTTCCTATTTACAAATTTTAACTGTGTAATAAAACCAAATATTATCTGCTGAAATGTCAGTTAGGTAAAGTTTTTCATATTTTTTGCTGACTTATTTTCATACTATTGTGAAGAAGTGTACATCAGTGTTGTGTTGTTTGTTTCTTGTGTCATGGTTAACCTTGGTTTTGTTCTGGGTCACGGTACCTTGAAAATAACAAAGTTGTTCTTAAAATTATTGCAGTCCACGCAATTATCAAAACTGCCATATCCAGTGTGCTATGCTGCATATGGCAGAATTGGCCTGACAAGCTCTTGGTGTCCGATATGCCTTGAATGTCAACAGTAAAATGGGCCCAGCAGCGCAAGCTTTGCTTTATTATCTACCACGTACTGTACACACAGGGGTGTACCTACTACCAACAATGTAAAAAAGTAAATTGTAGAAACTCATTTGGATACACATATATTAATATCTGACTGCTCATTCTGGAAGGGGCATTACTATATGCAAATAAGTGGTTTATTAGAAGCACTAAGAATATTATGTATTACATATTATTATACATTATATTCTGGTCTCAGGACCTCGCTGTTAAGAGCCGCCCAAATCTCTTCACATTATATTCGGCCGCCGAAACATCCAAATAAACAGCGCCTCGGAAGACTACAAAACATATGATACCTAGTACTTCGTAACACATCCTTTTCGACGTTTGACCTCTCGTAAGCGTTGTGGCATCTTGGAAATTAGTTTTCTTGTGTTGTCAGCCTGATTACGGCTCCATTCCTCATGAATTTGTTTTTCTAGATCGATTTTTGAATGCACAGGTGTTGTACGCACTTTTAGTTTTGGCGCAGCCCATAGATTTTCCATTGGTTTTAGGTCTGTGCTTTGGTGATGTGTTTCATTGGGACAGTTATGCAACAGCCAACATTGCACAATTAAAGATTTGTGCTTTGGGTCATGTTCCTGATAAAATTAGAAACTGCCATTGATGTCCAATTCGTCNATTGCACAATTAAAGATTTGTGCTTTGGGTCATGTTCCTGATAAAATTAGAAACTGCCATTGATGTCCAATTCGTCTACACTTTCTTCCTTTTCAAGATACAAAGATAAATAGTCTTAGTTCCATCAATCTGGGTCATTCTCAGATTACATTGCTGCACCCACCATGTTTGACAGTTTGCTGTACCTGACGGTTTTTTTCTGCTCTGTGTCTCTTCTGTCAAACACATACCTTCCCATCAAAGTCGAAAATATTAAATTTCCTCTTGTCTGCAAAAATGACATCATTCCTCCAAGATTCATCTTTATTAATGTTGTCTTTGGCAAACTGCAATCTCTTTTTTCTGTTTATTTCACCAATGAAAAGCATCTTTCTGGCAGCTCTAACATTATTTCCTTCATTTTTAAGGATAATTTCAGGATGGACCTTCTTACCTCACTCCTGGAACAGTTCTGCTGATTTAGGTGTACTAGGCCTTGGTTTATCATTCTAATCATATTTGTTCTTGTTAAGTGAGTTTATTGGGATGACCGTTCGAGGAACTGATTCCAACCTGTTTTCCTTGTCTATCTTTGTATTTTATCACCTACTAGCTAACCCTGCCACGCGTTGTGGTATAAAAGATTTTGGTTCTATTCATTTCTGTGAAATTAATTGAAAGAAGTATATGTATTTTCAAAATCTTTATTATTGAAGTACTTGTTTGTATAAAATGTTTTTAGTTTTACCATCTTCCGCGCGTATGAATAAGTTGTGTGGTTTTCCTACTCTAGAACACGACACAACGAAAAACATTCTGTTTCTAAATCTATTCTGCACATTTGCAATGACTGCCCTTGAGCTTTATTTATTGTCATTGNAACATTCTGTTTCTAAATCTATTCTGCACATTTGCAATGACTGCCCTTGAGCTTTATTTATTGTCATTGCAAATGCAAATCTGACTGGAAACTGTGTTCTTTTAAAGTGAAGGGGAATTTCTGATGGAATAAATGGAATTCTGGGAAGAAGCGCACATATCTTCTCCTTTGAAAGCACCTTTCAAGATGGTAGCTTCTATAGTATTGCCCATAATTTTTTTTATTGCAAGGCGTGTGCCGTTGCAAAGTTTTGGTGGATTGATGCTACAAAGTAAAATTACTGGCACTCCTATTTTCAATTTTAATATATGTGGAGGCAATTCTAGAACATCAAGTGAATTTAGAAATTCTGGCAGATAATTTACCGCTTCATTTTCGTGTAATGTTACATCCACAGATTTGTATGCGACATGTTCGCTTGTCGATAAGTATCGACATATATATTAGTATCAATATATCGAGCATTGACGTACTTATAAGTATCGATATATTGTTTTTATATAGATAGATAGATCTGTTGCTAGGTTGCGACTTTACATTGTTGACATTGCATTGTTGACTAAGGCGCTTCCTGATGCGAAAGCATGGTAAAAATGAGCTTTTCGCAGATTTTAGTACCTTTGCAGGTAATACAGATAAAAAACAAAGGTGTACAAACACTCGTGGGAACAAAGGAAAGTTTTATAAAAAAAACAGAATGAAAATCAGTTGATTTTTTTGGAAGTTACACGCTTCCGAACAAACGGACATAAGGTTTATATATATATAGATTGTGCTCCTTGGTATATTATGAAGCTTGCTTGTTTGTTTGCCTTTGAAACATCCCTTTGATATGATGTGATATTATCAGTTGACGTTGCTCAAATTTGGTATTCTTTCCTTTTCAACCCATATTACTGGCATTCTGTTGCAGTACTTAAACACTTGGTAGTACAGTGAAACGACAGCTCTGTGAGTGGTAAACACACAGCGTAGCCGAATAATAAAGTGGCGCACTCCTGTCGCTTTTCTAACATTATGTGGCAATAATTTCCACACTACAGATGTCCGCACATTAGTTTTTAGTATTGTATGTTTGTGGCACTTCAGTCATTGGACTGTTGACCCATTTTATTTACATTTCTCTTTCCAGTGTATAATACCGACAGTTATATAAAACTAGCAACTCTTGACAGAATATTAATGAGTGTCACTGTGTATATTCATATGGACTTTATTTTTTAGGTGTTCTGTNTCAAATTTGGTATTCTTTCCTTTTCAACCCATATTACTGGCATTCTGTTGCAGTACTTAAACACTTGGTAGTACAGAGAAACGACAGCTCTGTGAGTGGTAAACACACAGCGTAGCCGAATAATAAAGTGGCGCACTCCTGTCGCTTTTCTAACATTATGTGGCAATAATTTCCACACTACAGATGTCCGCACATTAGTTTTTAGTATAGTATGTTTGTGGCACTTCAGTCATTGGACTGTTGACCCATTTTATTTACATTTCTCTTTCCTGTGTATAATACCGACAGTAATATAAAGCTAGCAACTCTTGACAGAATATTAATGAGTGTCACTGTGTATATTCATATGGACTTTATTTTTTAGGTGTTCTGTNGCTAGCAACTCTTGACAGAATATTAATGAGTGTCACTGTGTATATTCATATGGACTTTATTTTTTAGGTGTTCTGTCCATACCTTAGTTACTTCCCACATAAATTGACACATCCTGTATTTTATTCCTTGTTATTAAATGTATGACTATTGCAATTTTTATGTAGGAAAGTACACAGCAGCAGCCATAAAATCAAAAGTAGTCTCTCATTGTGATTTTGGGAGGTTTGATCGACTTCCCCCCTCCCCCTCTAATTACTTTCCACAAACAGCGCTCCCCAAAAGTCTGCTTGAATGGGCATGGTAAAGAATCAGTTTCTAATATTGCATTTTTCCATTTCATTTTGCCTTTTTTAGCATAGATTGCTTGAGAGGGCACACAGCTAAGAATTTGAGAAATGACAACTCCCAAACACCAATGCAATATTGAAGTATTGCTATAGGGGGCTGTAGGATGCCAGTACCTTCAAATAAAACTTACCTATTTTCTTTTGATTTGTCATGTATTTGGAATCATTAATACTTGCGGTATAAGATATTAGAATATTGCAAATTTCACATGTTATTTTGTACTGAAGAAACCAGTATTATTATTTTTCAAATTTTTTGGTTGGAAAACATTTAATTATTAAATTGTCTGTTCTAGAATAAATTTTTTTTTACTCAAATGATATGATTGTGTTATCTATGGGAGAGAAGTGATGAATACATCACAAGAAACAATAAAACCTCTTGTAATGTTACGAGACGTGCCAGGTGTTGACACAGTCGAACATTAGCTCGACTAGCTCAGTCAGTAGAGCATGAGACTTAATCTCAGGCTCGTGGGTTCGAGCCCCACTTAGGTGCCATTTGTAACGTTTCGTGAGTGAAGACTCAAATGGACTTCGTTATAAACATTAGCTAGAACTAGCTCGGTTTGAAAGCAAGATACTCTGAATTGAAAAAAAGGTTCGTAGATAAAAAGAGTGCCAAAAGTAAATAAATAAAGGATGAAGTGGTAACCTCATCACTGAAGATTGTAATGACGCAATATACTTAAATTTTTGGGACTTGGGTGTAGAATTCTTTCGCATGTATGAAGCTCGGGAAAGTTTCAGTATATTTTTATCGGGGTTTCAGTTTAAAGCCGTGTTGGCTCGTTTCCCGTGTTTGTTCGTGTTCGTTTATCAGGAGTCCGGTTGTGTTTCATCATTTCAAACATCGTGGTTTTTTGGAACGCGTCATCATTAGTTAGATTAGTTCCTCCGGCGCCGTTTTGTTATACGAGAAGTTCGTTATCCGGAGGTGAGTGCGTCAACAAGTTTTTGTGGACCGCGAAGTTCGTTCTTGTTGACAGCACAGTTTCAGTTTCCTGCGACGCAGTTACGATATCGGTAAAGTGCGCAGCAGCATCGATGTCAGGTTGAGCGTGTGACAGCGCAGTTCTCACGCTGCTGCCNCAGCAGTATCAATGTCAGGCTGAGCGTGGGACAGCGCAGTTCTCACGCTGCTGCGAGATGCCAGGCCCTTATCACAGGAGAGGGGGGTGCGATAAGCAGGATATAGGCATCTGGCTGTCGCCCTAAGAGGTCTTATGAGAGCAGTCAGAGTTACTTCACTTCACGTCGCCAGTGAGGGCAGTAGTCAGAAGTATGATAGTTTAGGCCGCGTTCGGGCAGGACGGTAACCCCCACATCGGCAACTAGACTTTAATATTTCATTTCTCAGCCGGTGTGGGAGGTAGCAGCAATTATTTATTCTTCGGGCCAGTTAAACCACTGTGGCGCTGTTTGCTGTACTTTTATGTTTATCTGCAAGGTTCGTACTCTGCAAATTGGACTTCTGTGAACTGTGAACTGCAATAGTTAAATAAATATATATATAACTTGGAACTTGAACTTTCTTTCATAATTAACTAACATCCAATGGTACTGAGTCTCGTGTATTCTACCTTGAGCAAGCCGTGGCAAGTAAACAGTCGGCAGTGTAAGCGGCGAAACGTTACAAGATGGCGCCTAACTTTGTGCGGCTTTAATATAATAAATATGCCTTAACAATCAAAGACGTTTCTTTACAAATGGCGCCCAACTGTGCGGCATTATTATAAATATATTGTAACGAGCAGAGGCCCGTTTCTTTACAAGATTTATTGCAGTTTCTTCTACAATATTGGCATGCAAAAAAATATTTATCACTCGCGTCAGTAAAAATAAGGAAGAGACAGAATCGCAGCCCGTTAATATTCACTGGAAAAACTTCTCACTGCGCGGATAATTAAACTAAGAAGAAAGGAGAGAATCGCTACTTTCTCTCCCGGTGCCCTAACGACTCCTCACACTGGCAGAAATAAATTTAGTAGATTTTAAATGTCCGAAATATAAAAAAAAGTTGAAAGTCACGAGCGCTGCCGGTGCAAGTTACGATGGTCGCTGCCTGCTCCTCTCTAAACGAGCCCTTCTCGACTTCTCTCTGCTACTGTTGACATCTGTTGTCCGACAAGGGTCGTACCTGCTCTACATATCGATTGCAAGTTTCATCATCTGAACATACCCAATCGGGGCATCATGTGGTGCGGTAATGTCTATAAATAGCACACAAATGCAGACGTGGTTCTGGAAATATAGTATTACATTCATGTGGCGGGCCACATTAACCATATGTGACCACCTGCACTTTCCTTAATTCATCCTGTATCGCAACACGACGGCTGCGTGTCAAGCTTGCTACTAACCCAATGAAAAAGTGCGATGTCATCATATGACACCTGCTACTACTGTTGAATGACTCAAATAAATTAATAAATTCGGAAAAACGAAAATATATAAAATGCAAACAAATTATTACTGCCATGATATTCTAAATATGTACGGAATGAGTTACTATCCTTTACAAAATATAAAATAAAATTAAATATTTCCTGAATATATTAATTACTAAATACTTCAACTTTACACTCTTTATAACAAAATTTAACATAAAAAATTTTTCTGTTTTTTTTGTAGGAGGATTGTTTTATAGAGAGGTGATTAACAATGTTTTTATTTCATTACACAGACAATTTTGAATCTAATTGCTGCTGGAATTAAATTGCATTGTTTCTTTTGTATTTTTCTTTAAGAAAACTATTAAATTGATTTTCTTTTGAGCACTTCAGTAATAAAAACTTCTGGCAAAAAAGTATTTAGTATAGAGGAGGTGAGACGATTATTACAGCGTCTACATACAGCACTTAAAATAACATTATGGCTCTAGTATATTTTCTCTGAAATATGTGAAAAATAAATAGTATTTTTACATTTTTAAATAAAATTTTGTAAAAAAAAAAGCAAGCTATGTAAAGGAAAATTTAATATAATTAGACTTTTCATTCAGTTTTTGTTATAAACAGGTTTTGTGTCAAAGAGAGAGAAATAATATGCTGCAAAGAGCAGAAAATGCAGAGTGTTTTATACAATTTTGACCGGGCAGAACACAACTTTTGTTATAGATGGGTTTTTGTTATAAAGAGGTTCACTATATAGAGGCTTTACTGCACTCAAAAGTAAACTTCAGTGTCCATTATGTTTCCCCCAAATGTAAAAAAAATGACTGTCATATGTAGTATTTGTAATATAGTATTTATTAACTTTTACATCGCTATCTTGGAATAAATTTTTTTTCCATACAAATATTTTGCTCACTCTTTCTGTGATGTAGTAAAATGCAACTCTATAGGTAATAGAATGTAGAGATGATAATGGTAGCGAGGATTGGAATGTAAGAAAATAATTTTTGAGAATCAGGGTAAAGACTGATATGGGTGTGTATTTATAGATGTCACAAATGCATGCACACACTATTTCTCTCTCTCTTTCTCTCTCTCTTTCTCTCTCTCTCTCTCTCTCTCTCTCTCTCTCTCTCTCTCTCTCTCTTCCTCTCTCTCTCTTCCTCTCTCTCTCTNACCTCTACCTTATACCCTCCCTCTCCTTTCTCCCTCTCCACCTCCTTTCTCCCTCCCTCTCCCCCACCATTCTCTCTCCCCCTCCTTTCACATTCTTTTCTCCCTCTCTCCCTCCTTTCACATTCTTTTCTCCCTCTTTCTCTTAAGTTTTTGATTTAAAATTTGTAATAGTTGGTAGAGTTTAGTGCTCATAAATTGTTCATGAATACAATGCGTAAAAGTATGAATCACAGTATAATTTGCTATTTCTCACAATTTATGTGGATGCCTAATTTTCAGTACTGTACAATCCTGTACCGAATATGATGGCGTTAGTATTTTTTTTTTAGTATATTTAGCCTGAAGAGTGCTGTGTAGTGTGTAGTAGTAATGTGAGCAAGTATTTATTGTGTAGGTGATGCTCATGAACCCACAGTGGTCCGAATCCCAGGAAAGTCGTGTGGTGCTTCAAGAGTCTTCAGTGTGTGCTGCAGTTTTCAAAAACTTTCTGCGCTACTTCTACACGGGCTTCATCTGCATCAATCATGTGTTGGTCATGCCCATCCTCAGCCTTGCTGACAAGTACATTGTCAAGGTAATACATACCTCTTTAGACATTGAGACCAACTGTTTAGAACTGCTGAGATAATTTACCAGGCTGTCTGTCAGTCATGATTTTGATGTATTGGTAAAGTCAGTAAAATCACAAAAATCTCTGAAAATAATTAACTTTCTGTGCCCGGTAGTTTTATTTGGCAGTTGTCATGTTGTCCATGTGTTATTGTGGCCAGGAACTTTTTTTGTGGTCTGTAATAGGTATCTTGTAAAATTTCATTAACTTTGATGATGTTAAGATTGTGAATAAAATAGCATAAACACAGTGGGCCTGAATTGCAGCTAGTATCAGAAGTGGGATTGACAAATACAAGTCATGAATGTCATTCAAGGAAATAAATATCCATTTCTTGTGCATATTGCTCTCTTACTGCGAAAGTGTGTCTCGAGGAGAGTGATGATATTTGGGCAGCTCTTAACATTGAAGTCTGAGAACCAATGAGGGTGAAATTAGGTAAGTATGGGGTAGCACAGAAATGCAAAGTTGGGGGAAATGGGAGATCCCAGAGAAAACTCGCCAACCAGCGGCATCGTTCGACACGATTCCTACATGCGAAAATTTTGTTGCGACCCCACCAGGAATCTAACCCAGTTCACTTTGGTGGGAGACCACTGCGGGCCCAGTGTGTCTAGAGGTGGATAACTTGCATACACTTAGCTTCCAAAATACCTCACAAGTAGGGATGTACAGATACCGATTCCGATACTGATTCATCGTCCTATAAACCCAAAATCGATATCGGTTACAATCGGCCATGGTCCAACCAAATCATTTCATCAAGCCAAATTATTTTATCTTCATGGACATTACCACATTTAGTTATTTTGCAGGACATGTTTTCACAAACAAAGTATTTTTATTTTTGCTACTGAAAAACTGTTTTTTTAATTGTATTTTTATCTTTTAGTAACACGTGATTTGAAATTACTGAACGGAAACAGATATGGCTGGTTTTGGTGTTGCTTTAGATTTAACTTGATGTAAGCCATACCAGGTGAAATTCGTAAAATAAAATAAATGTATTTTAACTTAAAATACTGTTATCTGCTTTTGGAGGTACTGTAGTTAAAATTAATTTGTAAAAGTTTTACCGTATAATATTCATTGTCGCACGTTTTCTATCACGTAAACGTCTATAAACAATTGTGAAAGAAATAGAACTGTATATTGATCTGTCGCTCGCACACCGTACATCAATCTATCGTTTGCACCATGACACTGTGCACTATTGAGAAAATATGTCGGATAGTAAAGCACGTCGACATATTTAATGGTACAAATTGGCGACATTTTATTTCTAAACGTGAGCGTGTAGGTTAATTAGTTGTGTTTTATTTTCTTTTAAATTATTACAAAAATCAAATTTATTTATAGAGTAGTTTGTGATTGGCTGGAACTAAGACATGTGGAATTCACTGTGAACCATATATTATTTCCTTGGTCAACAGGTTCATGTTTTATCGAACGTCAAGAACGTATTTGTTTTTCATTGTGAACAAAACATTACCCATGAATAGGGCCTAAAAATGTTCGCGAACCACAAAAATATGCATCATAATATAAAATACTGAGAAATTATGTTTATTTGCAAATTCTGTAATAATTCCCATATTCACGAAACATAAACAAAATTGCTTGTTTAAGTGTATCTATAACCACAGTGAGAGCTTCTTTTACCGAGTTGTAACCATTTAGTTTTTCAATTTTACATTGGTTATACAGCTCTATCTTTCATCAGNTTTCAATTTTACATTGGTTATACAGCTCTATCTTTCATCAGGGTTGAGATGATTTAAATCACCTGATTTTAATCAGTGATTTAAATTGCAATTAAAATCAAGTGATTTTTTTTTTTATTGTTGATTTAAATAAATACCTTTTTTAATGCAACAAAATCANAGGGTTGAGATGATTTAAATCACCTGATTTTAATCAGTGATTTAAATTGCAATTAAAATCAAGTGATTTTTTTTTTTTTATTGTTGATTTAAATAAATACCTTTTTTAATGCAACAAAATCGACCAAAAAGTGTCAAGGGACTTCCCCGACATAAACTACGGCGCACACATACGTGCAATGCTATGTTTATCTACACAGTTCGGGTATTCCCCGAAATGTAAACTCACGACTTAATGTGTTTTCGCCCGGTCATTCGTGATAGCGTGAATACAACAAAATGGCTGGAAGAAAAAAAGATGCTGTATGGGTTTATTTTGATGAAAAAAAGTCTGCTTGCGGAAAGTTTAACAAAGCCGTGTGTAAAAGTTGTAATAAGGAGTTAATGGGTTTAGTAGCGAGAATGAAAAAACATTTAGAAATATGTGTATCAGAACATCGACTCAGACGACGTCGGCGGCAGTGCCTCTGCGAGCGCCGGTAACTTACTATCTTTTTTATTAACAGTACTATAATTTTTGTTTGTCATACATTTTTATAACTTATGTAGTTATGTGGTGTGATTTATTATATATCTTACAATATCCGGCAGGATATCACGCCGCTTTCTTTGGCGGTAACGGATACCGCACGTTCGTATGAGATCAGGCCTTGATGTTGGTAGAAAACTTACGAGGACATTTATNCAGGACATTTATTTACAAGACATATTATTATAGAGATGTTTGTTATAGGAGTAAACAAAAATGCTTGTGCCTTGATGTCTTCTGCATTTGCTATTTCCTTACCTAAAGCAAATCAGAGCGCTGGTTTAGGCCGAAAAAAACTAGATGACTACGTTGTAAAAACAGATGCCACGCAAAAACATCTTTTGGATTTGCAAGTAGCGAAGTATTTTTATGCAACTAATACCTCATTTCTGCACGCGGAGCACAAAGAGTTCATGAAATTGATGAGTATGTTACGGCCAGGTTACGTTCCTCCAAATCGATTTGATATGGGAGACAAGCTGCTCGATCAAATTTTCAAGGACGAACAAAACAAAAGTAGATCAGATTTAGAGAATAAAACTGTAACCTTGTCAATTGACGAAACGACCTTACCATTTGCACTTGTGGCTCAACGAATGATGGTGAAACTGTCCTGGTTGATACCATTGATACGGCAGACCACAGTCACACTGCCGACTACTTAGAAACTGTGGCAAATGAAAGTATACATTAAGCAGAAAAACTTTTTAACTGTAAAGTTAGAAGTGTTGTATCGGATAATGCAGCTAACATGGCAAAAATGCGAAAGCAGCTTCAAACAAACACTGCTGACGATAATGGCGCAGAAGTTTATGTACCTATATTTACCTACGGATGTTCTGCGCATATTCTTAAGATATTGGCTAAATATTTAGAAATTCCAGATGCTACAACACATGTTCTGAAAGTTATGAAGTACTTCAGAAACAATCATTTCGCGCATGCTAAATATTCACTCACCAAGGTGAATAGTTTAGTAATGCCACAAGAAGTAAGATGGAATACAATGTGTGATTCACTAAAGAGCTATGTTAAAAACTGGCCGATTTTGATGAAAATAGCAGACAAAAATAAAGAGGAAATTAGCTCTGACATTAGAAACCTCATACAAAATATGAGTATTAAAAGAAATGCAGAAGGTCTAATTGCACGACTAGAGCCAAAAAAAGCCAAATCAATGGACAAGATTCAGAGCGATAAGTGTACCATTTCAGATAGCGTACTTATCTGGAAGATTGACCAACTAGAGGAGGAACTACAAATGATTCAAATGAAGATTGTCATGTAACGTTATCGCCAAGCGATGACACCGGCTCACTATCTAGTTTACATGGTGAATCTAAAACTGCCCCAAGAAAAGTTGTCAAGTGACGAAAGTGATACAGCCTTACAATTTTTGCGAGAAAGCTATGGAGAAACAGGAACCAGTTTGATGAATAACATTATTCGTTTGAATGCAAAAGGTGAGCCTTTCACTGGAGTATTGGTTGATGAACAAGTCGTCTTACAGCTGATTGGTGGTTAGCAATCCACAACATGAAAAAATGTATAACTGAAGCAGAATTACAGATAATAAAGCAACTGCTAAGTGCTGTTGCATCTTCCGCTGGGGTGGAAAGAATATTTTCAACGTTTAATTTGGTGCATACCAAAATAAGAAATATGTTATGCACAGAGAAGACAGCCAAATTAGTTTTCCTTTTAAAGAACCTGAATGGGAAAAAATAATTATGTAACCAACCAAACGGATTTTGTCAATTTAAGTAGTTGATTTTCTTGATTTTTCATTGTATATTTTTTGTTTGAATGTGATTAATATTGATAATTTTAGAACTGCAATGTTGATTCTTTTTTATTTTATAAATTGAAATATAATTAAAATACACAAAGAGATGATTTTTTAAAAATAATAACTGACTTCCAAATGAAAAAAGATGGGAATATCTAAATAAATAAAATAAAATCTGATTTAAATCAAATAAATCCAATTATTTTGATTTTTTTTTAATCATGATTTTTATCAACAGTGTCTCTCATTTATATCACATATTTGCGGTGATCACGTTGACTATAAAAACAAAATTTTACGTCACGAGAATGATACATAAATCAATTAGTAGCAGGGTCGAATGATTGTTTTGTGTATGATTCTATTTACAGTGGAACCGCTTTATAATGATAGTCAACAATTGCAAAATAAATTATCGCTATAGCTAGTTATTGTTATAACAAAATTTACCAAGCACCATAATTGTTTTATTATTATATTTGCTCTTGTAGATCCTGTGTTTAATGAATCCCATAAACTATGCGTATGCAGCGACATTTTAATACAAAAAAAAGTTGAGACTTCTGACAGCGGCATTATGTAACGACCACCGGCAGGCGCAACCTTGCTTCCTCCTCCATTCTTCTGCCCCTCTTCCAAGTTTGTGGATGAGGCGTGAGGGAATTAGTTGCCTATCAATCAGTGCTCTACTTCACTCATTGTGTCTCTCCGTTTCACACACACAAAGCCTGGAGATCACTGAATGTCCCTCCCTATTTCCCTCTCTTCTTTGTACTCCTGTCTCACGCCCCTCTGCCTGATTCACTTTCTCCTGTCTCTCGCCCTTCTAAACCACTACACCTTCTCCCCCTGTCTCTTGCACCTCTACCCTTTAACCCTTCTCCCCGTGTATCTCGTACCTCTGACCGTTTCCTTTCTCCTCCTATCCCTCTTCATTTCCCTCTTAGCACACCACACCACACACCTCTCTCTCTCTCTCTCTCTCTCTCAGGAATAATATTTTGAAGGCAATGAGAAATGTCAACATTGAAAACAGACATTTACAACAAATGATAAACTTATGATTTTAACTTGTTTTACTACAGAAAAGTGTGAATTACCGGCATATGTTTACAATTTGTTTACTTACTTTAGCTCACANTCTCTCTCTCTCTCTCTCTCTCTCTCTCTCTCATACTATTTTGAAGGCAATGAGAAATGTCAACATTGAAAACAGACATTTACAACAAATGATAAACTTGTGATTTTAACTTGTTTTACTACAGAAAAGTGTGAATTACCGGCATATGTTTACAATTTGTTTCCTTACTTTAGCACACTGTTAATATTACCTTTATTTCTCCACTACTTTTATCATGCAGAATTCACTGTCTTGTACACTTGTAATAACACCTCATAGATTGTACTTCACAATTGCATACATGCCCTACGGATATTTGTGCTCAACACAACAGTATGTAGGCTACTATAGCTGGTAGCCATTCCGAATTTGTTTTATTTTTGTTATGAATACACAATATACAAGTTATGGTTCTGTTTATTTTATTGGTGGTGTGGGGAACTCTAGTTTAACGTCTGTTATGAGACGTGATTGTTTTATGTTCTTCTTATGAGAGAGTATTTGATGATGAATGTGTTGCTGTTTGTATTGATGTGGGAAATACTCAACACACAAATATTGTTGCATATTTTATATAATTAACTACACTAAACGGGTTTTTATTTAGGCCACGTACATTTGAAAACCTTGCATAGGATTTTGAACTTTGTTGTATGTAATGCCAAATGTTTTTCTTTTGTTCGCACACTCCATAATTTAAAAAGAACTAAGTTTTACAGAAACAGTGACCTATACAGCTACGCTCATGATTCAAATCAGCTCATCATAATTTGTAAAAAATGCACGAACCATCATAAACAATGTAACATTGTCTAGCAACTTTTAGACGTAATCATGCTTTTCCCCTTACACGTCTGGAAGGCGGCGGGCGGATAGCATTTCGCCGCCCCTCCTACATTCAACAGTACATTCCATTCCCTCCTATTCTATATCCAACGTACTCCCCACCTTTCTTGTTCTCTACCATTTAGCTCCACTTCCGATCTTACCACTCCCCTTAGTACCCCTTCTCATTATCCCTCACTACAACACCCGCACGCATTTCTCATACTCCTCCATCTGACGCTAACAATGACTGACTCAGGCATGGCAAATTGGTGGATGTTACTTGCTATGCAACGTTGTCTAAACATTTAAAAAATACGAGTTTACAAATGTTTGTATCGCTATAGTGAAAAGCTTTATTATCAGACATGCATTATAAACGAAATTAAGTACCTTTCAAATGATAGGGCAAATGACAGTGCATTTAAACATTATCGCAATGGTGGACGTGTTGCTATAGGCCATACTTGCAGGAACGTGGTTTCACTGTACATTGAGCCGAACCGCTATGGCTCTCATTCACTTTCAGAATCACGACTACGTGTATTTTATTTATAAACAAACATCTCTAACCAAAAAGTTAGTGATTTGACGAAAGTAAATAGTACATAAATTTAGGGTAGATGAATCTTTTTTTTTGTGGAATATAATTGACGCACTGAACATGCACCTGGTATTTGTAAACACTGCCGTCTCTACTCATCTTTTGTGGTTTGTGGTTACGTTCTTAACAGATATGTCCTTTGCAACTACAGTGGAAACTCAAACCATCGAACATGGTTGTACCGAAAGTCCGTGTCCACAGAACTTTTTCTGTGGTCCCCACAAAATTCCTATGTAAATAATGCTAAAAAAAAGTCAGTTTTTGCCTCACTCAAAATTTAATTTTTACAGCATCGATTGAACAAAAATTTCTGTAGCATCGCCGAAAATTACATGCTCCGATCAATTAAACAACTCAGTATTAACAAAAAAGTATAAGCATGAACTGTACTCACCAAGGCATACGAAGTGTGTATACAGTGCATTATGTACACATGCACAAGTAATACTAATAGATAACGTAAATGAAATAATTATTCAACACACATTGTTTTCGCTTAGGTCTCACTGCCCTGCATTTAGTTCTATTTATGTAACTAACCACTTCCGAAATAGCCTGTTTTTGATTTTGTCACAATGTCGCACTTAACTCGTACTTTGTAACAAAAAATAATAATAGACGTCTCAGACTACAACACATCATGTATTTAGAAAGCACTGAATGCAAAAAAACTTTTAAAAAATTTGGTAATATAGTGAAATATGTACTGTAAAATTTTATTAGACATTCAGCAAACAATTTAAATGTTTACGGCAGCAGCCATGTTGGTAACGACTAGCAACGACAAGAAACAGCTGTGCCATATTTTTGAGATACTGATTCGCGATGCAACATTGCCAACAACACTCGTAAGTTAAACACATATATATATTTTTCATGAAAATTTTGAATGCATTATGTAAAAATATAACTCTAATAAGTATGTCCGGAACGTTATTAAAGGCAACACAAAATTAAGGAAACCTTATTCACTGCACTTTATCAATCACAATATTCAAGACATTTTTATTTCTTAGCTAGTAACTGCGACTTTGTTAGTTGCTCTATGGATAATACATCCACTTCGTCGGCAGCTATGTCTGTGTATGTGGTTTCATAAGAGGTGTTAAAATACGGTTTTTATTAAGTTTTTGTGTGAATACCGGAAAAAATTAGAGTGAATTGTTGGAGTGTATTACATTAAAATAAAATGTGTCAGTCGCTTACAAATTAAACTATCACATAACTCGTGTGTAAGTCTACCAGTACGCTAGTCGTGTTTTTTTGTTACATATAAGATCAACACTTATTGGTTCCCTTGAGAACTTTATAACAGAGTTCTACTGCATTATGAATGTTTTCTTTAATATTCCCATTTGCATTGTTTTATTTTAGTTAAACTTGACAAATACCTAACATAGGCCTATCAATTTGTTAAACATACAGTTTAATGAGGTTGGGTTTTTTTTTTTTTTTTTTTGTTTACTATTATATCTAGTCCACATCTACAGAATGTATGCATCTAAAGAATTTTTATGCCAGTCCCCTGAAATTCGATGGATAGAGTTTCCACTGTATTGGGCGAGGGTGGTGATTGTAGTGTGCTGCTTACATCGCAAAACCAGTTAAGAATGCCACTGTGTTAGATAGAGATGTCAAACTCGATTCCACAATTCCTCTATACCCAAGATTCTTGAAGAATCGTATAATCGAGAATCGGAAGTCCAAGAATTGAAGCAATATAGAGAAATTACTACAAATACATAACCTATCACCTGCCAGTAATTGAATCACTCTTGGAAAATTATTTTTGCATGAAAATATAAGATGCGGAAATAAACAGAAAATAAAACTGTACTGGCCGTATTTAAATTCACCATTTACTATATTAGTATTTAGTATCTTCAGTTAGGTCGCGATTGCGGTATGGTAGTTTTCTATTTTAGCAAGATTCTTTACATACTAAAACTAGGGGTGTGCGGGATCCCGAACTTCGGGAATTCATAACGATTATCTCATCAGGCGGGAAATAATTTTATCTGGATATTTTCGGGAAAAATTTATGTTATTGTCTGTGAGTTACAATTAAAATACAAGTCTGGTTTCATGTGAGAATCTTTGTATCGACTCTTTACGTGAACAATTATGATTTGTTGAATTAAATCTTGTCGAGAAAATTTTGATTCTTCCACTTTATCAGATATTTCAAAGATCGTTACATAAGCAAAAAAAAATGTTTCTTTGTCTTATATTATGTAATGTTACACTACTTATTTATTGCGAAAATGAACTAAAACTGGTTGCAAACTTGCACAATTAGGAAATTACTGTAAACCTTGCACACTGAATTTATATTATATGTGAGCAACATCTATACATCTATAAGTTGCAAGTATCGATTGCTTGTTGATGTGGCACGATAATATTTTGATTCAACTTGTAACTGAGATCTAACATGGTGTTTTTAAATATGGGTTTAGTTAAAACGATTCGTAACACTCCAGCAAATTGTCTTTGTTTTTCGTTCGGAATGTGTTTGTTTTTAATTGTGTGTTGTGCTCACTCGTCACCGAAATGTTGACATATTCCAAACGTAGCAAATTTGCTATGAGAAAAAAATAATTAATTTACTTAGCTACTTTTAATTTTGTTATCCATAGAAGAATTAGCTTTGCTAGCATACAGATTCGGTATGTTACATTCATAACCTGCCCGATGCAACGTGGCTGTGATTGCAGTTGCGCTAAGTTGATTGAAGTGTGTGTTTTCACGGACGTTAAAACTTCCACTGAAAGTTAATTTGAGTAAATTTGTGTCAATGTACACACATTTTACTACCAAAAAATACCAAAAATGGAACGAAAAATGTCAAAGTTCCTTAGACGTCATGAAATTATGAAGAAAACTAGCATACCGGCCCGGCTTCGCCCAAGTACAATTGAGTTTTACAGTGATACACTAATAAATATATTGGGAAAAGACAAAATCATTTATGTGAAAACAGAATTATAAAATTATACTATGTTGGCCTAGGTTTTTAACTGATTACAGCAAGGAAGGAAATATTTTTTACCCGATAGCCAAGAAGTAGGGTATTGTTTTTGGAGTGTATCTGTGCAACTATCGCGTAGTTACCACATTTCCGCTTTCCAGCGTCAATGTATGAAAATCAAAATGTGAGTTTCATCAAGTTGTAGCTTTATTAATAAGTGTACCTAGGTACTACTTTTTGCACTTGGCTGAGGGATCTTAATCGATCACCAAAGTTAAGCGACATTCCTAGTGGCACACATTTGAATGGGTGACCGTTTAGTGACATAACATATGATCGCTTCCGGGCTTCGGAGGGCATGTTAAATATTCTGTCCCGGTTTTTATTGATTGATGGCAGTCGCTAAGCCATTTCAGAGGTCCTTGGGCGGCCTGATAAACTCTGACACCAGTGGAAAAAAATATTTTGGTCATGTTCCCAGCTTTTGCAGAATTACATTTTATTATTATTCCACAGGACCCGTACAATTTTCCAGGATGAAAAGTATCCTATGTCCTATTCCAGGACCTAAAGTACCTACATACCAAATTTCATCAAAATTCATTCAGCTGTTGTGAAGCTGAGTGGTAACAAACATACACATACACAGACAGACACACACACACACACACAGAGAGAGACACACACACACACTTTCACATTTGTAATATTAGTAGGATAGCAGCAAACGGAAAACATCAAGGCAATATTTTTAAACTAATTTAAAGTTAAATTTTTGTATTAACGTGTTGTAGGTCCAATAATTTTTTATTATTTAAAAAATATTATAAGGGATTTTCCTATTAAAATGGAAGCAAGTATTTTAAAGAAGTGTTCCAAACCAAGAGGATCAATTCGTTGTGCAACAACTAAGTGTATAAAATTATGAAACTCTGCGACTTTTGTAGCTTGAATCTAATTTTTAGCACATAGTCATTATTCTATGTTTATTTTTTGTTTAAATGAAATATGTCATGATATAATGTTATTCACTAGGTCTAGCAATCCACAAACTTCTTTTCCTAACCTAAAATATCTTTCCAAATTTTTCCCGATGGCAAAATTCCATTCCCGCACACAACTATTAAGTACTAAAATACCAAGTATGTCATTTTGTCGACTAATTCAAGTCGCGTGACCTTTTAGTAAACTAAAAGTGCCAATTCCAACACTGCGTCACTTTTTGCGTAACCTATACTTTTCTCACTGGAATGAAAAAGAATGTTTAAAAAAACCTACCACATAGCAGATGATTTCAACGTTACCATGGCAAAGAACTTATATAAAGATCATAGCACTTTATAATTTGCATGTGACAGAAACTAACTTTTTATTCCACTCATGGAATGTTGACTTTTGCACTTTTTGTGATTTCTTGTGGCTTTGATATGACGTTTCTTCATTCACAAAATCGTAAATTACGTGTGCATACTTAACTGTTTGCGTAATAACTTTGTAAGAAACGAGAAGAAATTATATTTGTGCCGTTGTAATATTTCCGAGAAATAAATTTTAAAAATTAGCGTTATCGTAAAAGGAAACTAAGTTTATTGACATCTTACTGCTTTGGAACGACCGTCTGGCGTCTGCGATGGTTGTTTACTAGACTACTATCGCCGGTGGTAAATTCCGCAGCAGCGCTGATAGTACTCAAGCAAAGCCATGCCATTTCAAAAACAAAACACGTTTGATTATAACAAGAAAAACATTTCCACGCAATGATTTAAAAAAATGGGTAGTGTAAGTTAACTGTCTTACAAACAAAATGCCAAATAAAGTGTCTGCGAAATGCCTTTGTATGAAGGGACAATAATGGAGATTTTCTTTATTTACTAATGATGCATTCCCAATCTCATCCTTTTCTCGTGGGAAAATTTATTTTCAGCCTTGCCCAAAATTTTTCTGGCTCAAAATCTCCAATTCCGCCCAGCTATGTTTTGTTTATGGTAAACACCAGCTTGTTACAGTATTATTAATCTACAGTTATGTCTATGAGTTGGGTGTGACGAAAACATTCCTTTTGTTCTAAAACATATGTTTTCACTGTGCTATTCTTGCAAACTTTTTAATAATTTCATGTGTTGGTCAACATTTATTATAGCAAGTAAGGTTTGGAATTATTTTTGAATAAACTATGTGGACAAAATATACATGTTAATATATATTTATATAAATATAATATACACTGAAGAGCCAAAAAAAACTGGTATAGGCGTGCGTATGCAAATAACAGAGGTATTGAATCAATCAGAGTAACGCGATGCGGCCAGCAGCTAGATCGGTTACTGCTGCTACAATGGCAGGTTATCAAGATTTAAGTGAGTTTTAACGCGGTGTTATAGTCGGCGCACGAGAGATGGGACATAGCATCTCCGAGGTAGCGATAACATTTGGATGTTCGCGTACGACCATTTCACGAGTGTACCGTGAATATCTGGAATCCGTTAAAACATCACATCTTCGGCATCGCTGCGGCCGGAAAAAGATAGTGAAAGAACGGGACAAACGACGACTGACGAGAATCATTAAACGTGACAGACGTGCAACCTTTTCTCAAATTGGCTCAGATTGGATTTGTGGACTGCCCTGCAGGATTCGTGGCGTGAATTGCCTCCTGCATACCTTCAGACATTAGTCGAGCTCATGCCACGTCGTCTCGTGCGGCACTTCTGTGTGCTCGGGGGCCCTACACGATATTAGGCGGTTTACCAGTTTTTTTTGGCTCTTCAGTGTTNTGCATACCTTCAGACATTAGTCGAGCTCATGCCACGTCGTCTCGTGCGGCACTTCTGTGTGCTCGGGGGCCCTACACAATATTAGGCGGTTTACCAGTTTTTTTTGGCTCTTCAGTGTTTGTGTGTGTGTGTGTGTGTGTGTGTGTGTGTGCGCGTGTGTGTGTATATACATATGTATGTATGTATGTATGTTTTTATCATTATATTNTTTGTGTGTGTGTGTGTGTGTGTGTGTGTGCGCGTGTGTGTGTATATACATATGTATGTATGTATGTATGTTTTTAACATTATATCGTGCCTCTATTGAACTTATTGGAATTTCATATGAATATTCTCCCACTGTTCGTGTTATATTATTTATGTTAGTAATAGGCCTACTTATAATGTAGGCCTAGTTTAAATAATTAAATTTCACACCCTTCTATACAGTATTTTGTTCTGTAATGTAATTGTCTGTAACTAAAGCAATTGCGATTTTTAGAATCGAGAATCGAGATTGGTATCGGCATCAATATTGAGAATCAAAGAAAAGTGGAAATCATTACATCCCTAGTGGTTGATAGAGCCCTGTTGAGTTTGATTAAGATATTCACTGCATTGGTCGAATTTTGTATTTCAACTGTTAATATTGGCAAACATGTGGAGCTTTAGTTATTTTGTCGTTGTCAAGTAGTTTAAGAAGCATTTTTATGTGGAGTTAATATTGCGGCATATATTATTACAAGTTCATAGTGGAATAAATTAGGTTAATTGCAAATTTTAAATTAAACAGCATTAATAAGTCATTGACATCATCCAAGTCCATTTTGTATTAATTTTTTATATTTCAACAATCGCAGATAACTTCATTTACTAAACAATGAACACTGCTGACATTTCTTGCTAGTGATGGGAGTATTCGAGTTCAAAATGTCGAAGTATTTGATTCCTAGGTGTTTATAAGAAATACATTTTAAATAATGCATTCTAGTAAAAATACTGGGTAAACATTTGCCTTCTATTTTAAAAACTGTGCAAACATTTTAATAAAAACTTGACGCATGATGCGCATTACGTGTCTCCGAGAGAATTGAACCCCGACAGGTCGCCTCCAAGATCAGCACCCTAAGTAATGATGGGAAGTCACGTCATTGGCCCATGGTTTGCCCCTAAGCAAGCGGCGTATAACACCCGCAACCACACCCAAAACTCCCTGCCGCCACCACACCCATTAACTCTCTGCCGGCACCCCGCCAAGAAATGGCAGCAGCGGCGCTGCCTGGCGCGAACCCGAAGGGGTGGCAGCAGAAGATTACTGAAAGCGAGCGAGGCACGCAGAGATGCTCCAGCCAAAGGGAACATAATGCAGCGCGCCTGGCAGAAACACCAGTTGTCCACGTAGTTCGCCTTAGCACCAGTTGTGCTAAGGCTCTCTACTGCACAGCCACAGTCCTTAGGAGACTCCAAGACCTACCAGTCTTCTACCAGATCTTTAGCCGACAACGCCTTCCCTACCACAGCGGCCAAAGAGTTGTTGTTACCCCCTGACACTTGCTGTCAAGAGTCACCACACCCGACACTTACATACCACGTGGTGCCCCGGGTCCCTTCAGGACTACAAGCTACAATTAGGGTCCAGTTGTTTTCACAACTACTTAATTGTCCTCTTTCATCCGCTCTTCAAGCCAGGTTCCTCAAGCTGATAGGCCCCTTCACCTGTCTTTCTCTTGTACAAAGTCCGTTGAACACCTAGTGTTTGTTACGGGTCACCTTTTTTCTATTCTTAAGGGAATAAAACACATAGTCTAGCTAACTTCTGTCTTTCATTGCTGTTTAGTGAATGTGTACCTTTTCTCCAACTTGGTAAGTGTCACTCTCGCAGGGAGCAGTAGGGGACCATGAATTTACAACAGTTAACAATGTGAGTAGGACTGCGGACAGTCCATAAACAGAACTACACATATGTCACACACACAACAAGTTCGACGGCCACCCATACTGTGGACTATATGTAAAGGTACCTGGTACGCAAGTACAATAGAGCCCCAACTACTAGAAAGACATGTGACGAAGCATCTGTGCCAACTAAGTCATCTAACCCATTCTCTCCATAGCGTATAAACTCGCCGGAGGGGGTGCAAGGTCTGACCAGGCTTGACCCAGATACTTCTGGAGTACACTTTAGCTTGGGGTTTGTTCCCTGCTGCACTCTACAGGATGAACATTAGCACCTTTCTTGTCCATGAGGTTTGCTCACCGACGAGGGGGGAGGAGGAGGAACGCCCGGAGGACAACTGCTATCCTTGCATCTCGCCACCCCCTAAGTACAGTGGAACCGGGTTATTGTGAGTATGGCCTATAGCGACACTTCTGCCATTTGGATAGTTTTTAAATGCACCGTCATTTGCCGTATTATTTAAAAGGTACTTAATTTTGTTTATAACGCAAGTCTTTCACTATAGCAATACAAACATTTGTAAACTCGTATTTTTAAAATGTTTAAACACGTCGCATTGCAAATGACATCCACCCATTTGCCATGCCCGAGCCAGCCTTTGTTAGTCTCTGTCGCGTGGCATCACATGCGTTAGATGGAGGAGTGTGAGAAGTGCGTGTGGGTGTTGTAGTGGGGGATAATGAGGAGGGGTACGAAGGGGAGAAGTACGACTGGAGGTGGAGCTTGTAGTGGTCAAGAAAGATGGGGGGTATGTTGGATAAAGACAAATGATAAGGATGGGGCAGAGGGGAATGGTACTTAGGAGGGGGTGGCGAAAGTACGTAGGAGGGGTGGCGAAGTGCTATCCGCCTATCTCTCCTTCTAAGTTGTGGGGGTAGGAAGAGACTGCTGTCTGCCGCTTCTTAACGTGCCAGGCGTGTAAGAGGAAAAGCTTGATTACGTTAACAGTTGCTAGACAATGTTACATTGTTTATGATGGTTCGCACATTTTTTGCATCTTGTGTAGAGCGGATTTAAATCATTAGCGTAGCTTTGTGTGGATTTTTTTTGTAAACCTTAGTGCTTTTTTAATTATGGAGTATGCTAATAAAAGAAAAACACTTGACATTGCAACAAAGTTCAAAATAATATGAAAGGTTTTCAAATGTATGTGGTCTAAATAAACACCCTTTTAGTGTAGTACACTATATAAAGTATGCAACAATATTTGTGTGATGATTATTTTCCACATTGATACGAACAGCGACACATTTATCGCATTTGGTTCTTTTGATGAAGTTAAAATTGAATTTTATTTCCGTACAAACAAATTTTCCACTGCATCATCAAAACACACTCTCATAAGAAGAACCGCAAAACAATCACATCTCACGAAAGATGTTAAACTAGAGTTCCCCACACCACCAATAAAATAAACAGAACCATTACTTGTATATTGTGTGTTCATAACAAAAATTAAACAAATTTGGAATGGCAACCAGCTATAGTAGCCTACATACTGTTGTGTTGAGCGGAAATATTAATAGGGCATGTATGCAGTTGCGAAGTACAATCTATGAGATGTTATTACAAGTGTACGAGACAGTGAATTCTGCACTATAATAGTAGTGGCTAAAAATTTAGGTAATATAAATTTTATGGCAAAGTAAGTAAACAAATTGTAAACATATGCCGGTAATTTACACTTTTCTGTTGTAAATGTCTGTTTTCAATGTTTACATTTCTCATTTCCTTCAAAATATTATTCCTGATTGTTCAAATATTTTTCTAACCTACCACAAAGCTACATTTGTTTACGTTTCATTAGATACGTATATTGTCTGCTGGTTGGAACAGAACGGGAATGTAACATTTGTTCATGGTACCAGCCCTTCCTGTTAAGAAAATTTACCGTGTCTACACATGGGACTGGAGGAAGTGTATTATTGATCTGCTGTTTGCTTTGTGAGCATGAGAGAGGGGGAGAGGGATAGAAGGGAGATAAGTGAGGTGTGGTGATCAAAGAGAGGATTGGCGAGAGACAGGAGGGGAAACTGTAGCGGGTAGAGAGGCTAGAGACAGGAGGAGAAATGGTAGCGGATAGAAGGGCGCGAGACAGGAGGAGAAGTGGTAGCGGGCAGAGGAGCGAGAGACAGGAGAAGTGGTATCGGGTAGAGGGGCGAGAGACAGGAAGAGAAGTGGTAGCGGGTGCAGGGGTGAGAGACAGGAGGAGAATAGGTAGCCGGTAGAGGGACGAGAGACAGGAGGAGAATGGGTAGCCGGTAGAGGGGCAAGTGACAGTAGAACGGGGTGGTGGCAGAAGGAAATAGGGAGGGAAGGTCAGTGATCTCAAGACATTGTGTGTATGAGACGGAGAGAGAGGTCACGATTGCCGGGTCGTCACATAATGCCGCTGTCAGAAGTCTTGATTTTTTTTGTATTAACTTGTCACTGCATACTCTTAGTTTACGGCATTCGTTACAAACACAGGATGTACAATAGGGTGGAGCACGAGAGTATGTAAATTTTTTTTTTCTTATTTACAATTGTAATAGGGGGGGATNCAGGATGTACAATAGGGTGGAGCACGAGAGTATGTAAATTTTTTTTTTCTTATTTACAATTGTAATAGGGGGGGATTGGTGCCTTATGCTAATGGTAAAATAAGTGTTATTTTTTAATTAATTCGGTTAACATCTT
Source organism: Clitarchus hookeri (assembly GCA_002778355.1). NCBI lineage: Eukaryota > Metazoa > Arthropoda > Insecta > Phasmatodea > Phasmatidae > Clitarchus > Clitarchus hookeri. The sequence continues at coordinate 304,016 of NQII01002099.1, read as the reverse complement.
CTGCCTCCGCACTAGCCTCAAAATTTTAGATTTTATTGAAAAATCTCAGTATTTTTAGTGGCGCAATATTCAGCTTAAATTAATGGTAAAAGGGTATCAATTATATGCAATATAAAATTCAGACATTTATTAATAAACTTTAATCGAAAGTAAAAAAAAAAATACAAGGTAATTATTTTTTTTTAATTGTCAATTTGCTCGAAAATCTCTCTTTGTCTCAAATTTAGGCATTTTCTTTCGCGATTCCAATTTGGCTTTTATGGCCCCTAGTCGTGTTTTTTTAGTACATTGAGCAGTGGCAGCTTCTGTCGTCATCTTCACAGCCCGTTCAACAGCTTGAGTATGGCACGGAAGTCGTAACATCAGTTCACCCTCACCACCAGATTGTACGAAATATTGAATTTCTTGGTCAGAGAAGATTTTCATAATCGGAGGTTCAGTTAGTATTTCCTGCCAATTTATCAGATCAATATATGTTGATGCATTGAAATTTATAGATGGCACTTGTTTGTTAGAACCACACCTTCCGACTCCGTATCTGCGTGTCTTTAATATGCGACAGGCTGCCAGTTCACGAATGTTTTTCTTTTCGTCGGTAATCATTGCAAGTAGAATACTCTCTGGATGTGCAAAATAGCCATTACGTTGAATGACAGGATCGATTACCTTTTTCAGGTCTTCTGGCAGGTATCTGGAGGCTAAAATAATGTAGAAAAGATGTCGCGTACCATCTTTGCACGATGGTTTATTCTTAATAAGGAACCAAGATGGAGCATAAACTTTTACTACAAATGTAGCTAAAGTTATCAAATTTTCCGATGGCGTCGCTGTTGCCACATACAGACGGAGTATTCTGTTGGCACGTGTAAGCCAACGGGCATGTGACATTTTGCCTGGAGATTTATTCGCCAGATCTTCAGGGAAATCACCTGATAGTACAGCTGTCACAATCTTGTGCAAGTACTGTTGATCTGTACTCAAATCTTGGGCCATTCCTGGAAGCATTTCTCCTTCGATGCGTTGAAATTTTTTAATAGGCAATTGTTCACAAGTTTCGAGCGCTTTACCCAATGTTCCACTGTAAGACTTAGGTCCCGAAGTACACCCGTCAAGATGGAGAAACAAGTGCCTTAGAGGCAGTTCGTTCAAATGTAGTAAACAAATTATCCACTGTAGTGGTTTTTGTAGCCTTTTTTCAAGCAGTCTTATAATACCGCCATACTTTCCAGTATTTACATTCGTTCCGTCACAACCGATGGCCATAAGATGATGTTCGGCAATGCCTTCTTCTGATAGAAACTCGGTTATGGCATTTTCTATTCCTTTAGCGGAACCAACGTGAGGTACTACGTACCCCAAGTAAATAGATCCTGGCTCTTGAATTAGTGAGATGTGCTCCTCAACAGTCATACTCCTGTAGCATTTACCACCTTTTTGGATAATTTTCACAGTTTTGTCTTTTCTTCCATCAAAGTACAAAGCAGAAACTTCTGGAACGGTGACCTCTTCCAATAACTTTTGTCGAGTTTTAGTTCTCTCTCTTCGTAGCTTATGTCTGTCAATGACCTCAACATCTGATCCAATGTCAAACAAAAGTGATGACGCAATCGCTGCTGCTGCCCTATCTGACACTCCATACCTGTCGCAAGTTTTGGATAACGTAGGAAAGTCCACGCATGAGGACTTTTTCCTTTTCTTTTCAGGAACGCCTACGTTTATGGTGCTGTCTGTACTGCTACGCCTTTCGGACGCCGACGATACTGGAGAAGTACTAAGTTCTAAAATAGCTGACGTAGAACTAGTAGTCAATGATGTGCTTGGGCGGTTCTCTCGTTTCTGTCTTCTCGTTAAGGTCTTTTGCATTTTTTTCGTAACAGTTACGTCGATTCCACCTATTACCATATTTCGAGAGGTCCGCTGATCAGTTATAAAGGTTTGTTCTTGTTTAGGGACCTTTCTATCCTTCGTACAGGTACATTGAGCGAATTTCTTGCACTTGCAAGCTGCAATATCAAAAAGTATCTTACTGTTTTGACGAAAACTTTTTAATTCTTCCGGGGAGAGTCTCTTGATAGACTTAAGTAGATTTTTGCACTTTAGATGGTATGCTTTCAACATCTGTACGACTCTTGTGCTTGTAACTGTTGGAATAAATGCAGTTTGTCATATATTTATAATCCTTGATGTCACAGTATCTGCTATTTCTGAAAATGTGGGCTCTTTTGCAGTTTCCAGTTGTAATTTTAGTTGATGTCTCGTCCATTCGTAGTACTTCATTACATCTTCATAAGTAGGAAGAACGTTCAATTTAATCTCCCGAGTATCTCCAAAAAGAGGACATTTGAATGCACTCAGAGTTCTTTCCATGTTTCATACACAACAAAATGGCGCAAATGTATTAAGTAACTGGGCGCGCGGCCGTTCACTTCGACAAACAATAGCACACTGACGCGACGACACGTGTGACGTCAAATTGTCTCTCCGCGCGCTTCCCCACTCCGTTTATTTGAAGTAAATAACTTAGAATTAGGCTTTTTTTTTGTATTGTGTCGAAAATAGCTGTTGTTGCAACATATCAATAAAATAAAATAGGTGTATGTATTAAAATTTTACATATTTACATGGCGTCAAACTTAAGACAAAAATCCACTTTTTTCAAATATGCAATGACTTTGCGGAGGCAACTACTCTTAGTTAATTCAAGTAATATTTTACATGAATTAATTTAAGCCTAAAAGGCACCTACTTTTCACTATTACATGACCGTAAAAGGAAAAAAAAAATTTCGCTTCACCCTAATGTACAAGGGAAAATACACTAATACAAAAATGATGGGGCACAGTAAATTTTGTTATAACGATAACTCACTATAACAATAATTTATTTTGCCATTATCAAATATCATAATAACGTGGTTTCACTGTGTTCAATCTACACCATCCCTCAGCTGCAAGTCCCCATGGGAGAAAGCACAAGCTGCTCAACAATTAGTGGAGCCTCACTCAACTACCCTCCCTGCCAACTTTTTGTCCTCCCGGTTAGGGTTCCCGGAGCTGCTCACCTCGCCACAAACTACTACACCAGGGATACATTCCTTCCTTGGGAATGGTCCCGTTCGACCCGGAGGATACCAGCGAGGCACTCAGCATCAGCCAACCCGGTGTCAGCCAGTCTGCCCAGCCGTCCGCTCCAGTCTGAGTTAAAGTCATCCAGCCAGGGCCAGCACCAGCCGAAAGGAAGCGACACCAGTGGTAAGCTAGTCCAAACCCGTGTGTCGCGACAGATTTTGTAACAAGTATAAGTGACCAGTGTGAGGCCTATGGGTCATACTACAGACGCCTCCCCAGTAGAGTCCGCCCCAACCTGCGCAACTGACCTGGCACAGAATTAAAAATACCTCGCTCTTTGACGTGACGTCTCTCTCTGTAGGATGTCATGCATCAAATGTTAAGGATAGTTTTTAGTGACACTCAACGTGGGGCCACTGCTAGTTTAACTGTGTTCGATTAGCAGGACCAGGTCATCGCGATCTGAGATATGAGAACGAGCCAGGTTAACCAACCCAGAAACCAGATTAGACTTCAGGGTGTTTCAAAACACCTTGATGGTGCTCAACTAAACCCCCCATGTTGTCCAAAGGAGGAGAGAACACAATAAACTCAGTAGAGGCTGTCGCCATGGCCGACGAGCCCGGAGATAATATGAACGAAAGGTGCCGACACGTCACATGCACCAGCTTAGGCCAATACACCATCCAGTGCGCTCACTGCCAGGCACATTATCACTATCGCTGCGTGGGGTGGAACGACGACACACCAATATATACAGATGGCCTTGAATTTTACTGCGAAGTGTACTGCTTGCAGCAAGCTGTTAGATGCACCAGGTTTAAGTGTTATGTGCGGTTCATTAACACGCGTTGCGTAACATGCGCCCAGACCTTCCATCACGCCTGTCTAGGCTGGCCCGATGAGAGAATTACGCGACTGCTAGTTTACCACTGCGAAGTGTGTTGCCGGGCACAGGAATGCAGACCTAGCAACCCAAGACACCAAGCTCCCAGTACTGCTAGACACGCCGACAAGTCGCAGTTTCTGGGGTTCGCCGGCCGCCCACAAGAAGACCCCATCGTGTTCACTGAGTAATGCAAGAGGGAATTTATAAAGCCAGTGGCATTCCAACCAAGCAATGGGTGACCCCCACTCACTAGCAGCTGTCGGGAAAAAGCCCTTGAATATTGGAGTTGCTATGGAGAGTTCATCATGGAATGGGAACAACTATGCAGCAGACTCGCGGTCTATTTTGCAGGGAAGAGGTGCTCGCCCAGTTGACCTCCGAATTCCACAGCACGTACCAAACAGCCGAAGACGGGGCCGAAATCGTCATAAGGCGTAAAGCTCAAATGTACCGATGACTCATGCCCGAAGGCAGTGAGGAAGGATGCGTCCGCACCATAGCTAGGATGTTACTTCCTAACCTAAGGCACTACCTTCAAGTTCCCCGCCCGCAGACAAAGAGCTTGTGGAACGAGCCAGAGAAACAGAGGAAAAACTTGTAGACAGGAACACGTCAGTGCCTCAAGTTTTTTTTTAGTTGGTGCTTGATCTGGTGCACAGGTAAAAAGGGTTTACAGACCCTAATGTGGCAGGATCTGTAAGATCTTGCACTTAGCCTTTATGGCGCCTTTATAGAGCATCTGGCAGGTAGGCTGCCGGCTTGGCACAGTCGATCTGTGTTAGAGCTGGTTTGCAACTACGGGGTGTTGGCGGGCTGCTAGCCTACCTCCCACCGCCAGTCAACAGGTGCTCATCTGTGCTGCACCAATGTCTGGTCTCCTGGCCCGACTGCTTGGTGGCGGTGGCGTCTACTGGGCGGCTCGGTGGAGAGGTGTATCTAGCTGCAGCTGGCGGAACTGGATCTGCATCATCAGTGGGCTTGACGCCTGGTTCCAGTGGTAGACCTAGGCAGAGGATCTCGACGACCGGATGTACAGCCCTGGGGAGTTTCACCAGGTGACCAAATAGACTGTGAGGTTAGGCCTCGATAGTTGATGGGCGACACGAGCTCATTCCCATGAGGTGAGATAGCTGAAGGCTGGGACAGGTTGCTTATGCAGTGCTTGCTTGCCAGCTATGATAGCAACTGCCTTCCTGTCGCTCCACTTACTACCTCTCTTGTGGGTGAACGGCATTTACCAGGAAATTGGGTGCTACGGTTCACTTCCGCAACGGGGTGGCAGGCAACAAGAACCCTAGCTAGAGTTTGATTCTGAACTGGTAAATCATTCCTTGCCAAGCCTGGCACTCCCTCCGGCATGTTTATACGCTGTGGAGGTAGTGGGTTAGCTGACAAGGGGAATCTAGTCTCTTTGTGTCTTTTCATAGTGGTTGTGGCTCTACCGTACGTGTGCAACAACTACCTTTATGTGCCTGGTCTACAGTATGGATGGCTGTATTATGGGTTGTCTCTTTATGAATTACGTCCAGTGCTTTTTAGGGGACAGGTGACAGTCCTACACTAAAGTCGGCAAAATTCAGTATTAAGTCAGTCATGGGGTGACGCTTACATGGGATGACTAAGCACAATTCACACAAGAAAGAGCAGACGGTGGGTAAACTGTATATGTGTTTTATTCTCTCCAGAATAAGACACGGTGACCCATACTCTCCTACTGTAACCAAGGCACTGATTAACTCTCGGAAGCTAAGCAAAGACAGGTGAAGGTGCCTGTCGTCTTGAAGGGCGAGTTAAAACAGCACAACTACTAAACCTTAGCTGAAGGTGGGGGTGTCCTGAAGGTTCTTAAGGGGAATATGGGGTGTGGGTGTTGATGGCAAGTGTGAAGTGTTAAGGGGGAACGAGGACTTTTCTGGGGTGGCAGCGGGTGCTGAAGAAGTCCAGTGTTGGTAGCTGAAGATCAATTGTTGGTCTCTCGTGAGGAGAGCGGTAGAGAGCAAACAGAGCAGAGAGCCTGGGCACAACTTGTGCGAAGATGAACTGCTGTTCTGTGGCGGTGCAGGGATACATATACTCCTGTGTAAGAATGTCCAATCTTAAAATTTTGCGAAAGTTCACATGTTAGACATTATGAGATTTAGGCCGGTGTGCATCTCACGTGTCAAGTCAAATCCCGGAGATGGATGGCATGACGTCCCTTTGCCACGCTGCTACTGTTGTCGCCGAACACTAAAATATTTACGTATTTTTGCGTTTGAGGGTCTCTTCCATATGTGCCCATTCTTTCACAAGTCTAATTAACATGTCTTTCTACATTACTAATCTAAAATTTATGACGGCACAGCATTTCCAAAACGCAGTTCTCAAAACCCTAAAACTTAGGTCGTGCTGCAATGAAAGGATAGCTGAAAGTCATTCAAAATTTTCAAAGACAAACCAAAAATGTACAAGGAGAATAAAATATACTACAGTTACTCTTATATCAGAAGGCTTATCAGCTATAACATTTTGCCATATAAAATAAATTAAACCACATTTAACATTTTTATGCAACTAGCAGACAAATATTCTTATGTTTTAAATTGACAATACAGTAATAAAATTTAATTAGAAAAGCTTAAAAATTAATTTATCTTTCTCAGAAAAAAAAAAGGTGGATGAGAAACTTGAAATATAAATTAGCACTGGCTTAATTTAGAGAGTCTTTCCAGTCCAAATAAAATCTCGTATATCAATTACATTTACAAATTAATAAAATATAATTAGTTTTTATATTAATGACAGAAATGCCTCTTCATGTTGTTACTTTCTGGAATTATGACTTGAAGAAGGGAACAGCATCATTAAATAAAAGTAATTACAGTGTATACATGTGGTGATAACAAGTGTTGGTTGTTGCTGAATTTAAATTGCATAGTAAACAAAGTGAAACAGTAGAAACAATATTTGAAAATGAATTAGTCTCCTGCTCTAAAGCAATAAACACATATACACAAACATTTCACTTTCGTAGGAAAATAATGAACAATATCTATATGATTTATCTTGAAATAGACAATCAAATCAAGTTTGCTGGAAAAGAAATGAAAGTGAAACATTAAAACATTAACATTTGAAAATCAAATGTTGCGCAGAACACAAAACTATGGTTATTGTACAGTTGTCTGATGTTACGTCGTAGAGTGAGTGCTGGAAACTATGAAGTAGTGAGCATGTGGTCAACCACCCAACTACTGTTGGATGCTTTTTGATGGCTTTCCAAAGCCTCTATGTACTGCCCAGGCGATCCTCTTCTGTCGTCGACTCACACTCGGGTAACTAACAACGTTCGCACTTGCACACGCTAATATACACTTCTATCCATGTATTACGCAACGAAGATACAAAGCCAGTTAGTTTGTGTATCTGCTAGCACTGATTTAATGTTGTTCATAGTTCGCATTCTTAGGTTTCATACATTATTGGCCATGTTAAGTTCACAAGTGTTTTTAATAATTTAGCTGTTCTCGACGTAACAGTCTATTATAACACTCCCCTCACACTTTTGCCCAGCAATAGCAATGTCTATCACTGGCATTTTCAAAATTTGTACACTGTCTTTTACGAGTATAACAAGGTGGACCAAAAATTATTATAAACATTCCTTATTAACTGCAGGTGACTAACAGAAAAAAACAACACCATTAAACTTTGATAGTTAGGGTGACTCAAACAATATGTGTACCTTTTCCAATTTCAAAGTAGAACTTATTAAACAATTTGTNACACCACCATTACACTTTGATAGTTAGGGTGACTCAAACAATATGTGTACCTTTTCCAATTTCAAAGTAGAACTTATTAAACAATTTGTAGGTAACAAATTGCAATAATTATAATCAACATAAATATCTATAGTGTTTACCACACACTTCAAGTTGTGGAATTTCAGCAGTGACGAGACATATTCAAACACACACATTCAGTAGAAACGTAATAACACAACAACACTACAAAATAACTGATATGCCCTTTCAAGTAACAACAAGGGAACTTAGAAGAGCAAACTAATTTCACAATTCAGTGTAAGAAAACAATTCAGCAGATTTCCACTGGATTTGCAAGAAGGATAATCCTTATAAGTTAGGTCAACAGTGTAATCTAGCATATTCCAACATAAAAAAAAATTCCTTGAAATTACTAGTTAGGTACCCAAGTCCATGTTACAATCACAGACCCTCGTAGTACTATAAACCAAACTCGTTGATCTTCATTTCTTTCTTGTAGTTTATACATGGGTGTCTTCATTGGCACTTAACAACTGATTAAAAATATGTGAGTGTTTCTTTGTTCTGTCACATTACTATAAAAAACAGAAAGCAATGTGCAGCTTGCCATAGCACAGTGTTTAACAATATCAGTTACATACAGGTCAATAACTTCTGGTATAACATATGGCTTGCTCGAGACTTAGGAGATTTATCCTGCGAGTTTCTAAACACATCGCTGAGAAGTGCAAAACAGCATTTATGCAAGTGCTGGCAATAAACATGATAATGAGACAATAGATTAGTTGGCATGTTTCAAATTCATCACAACTTTATAGCTTTATGTTAGCTCAGTGATACTCATCGTACTCATTGTAGCAACAATTAACACAAATAAACATACACATAACCCTCTAGTAAAAATACATAACATAAAAGACAAATACAAGAGTAACAACAATAACAATAATAACATATGGTGTCTCGTAACATTTTTAGCACAGCATAAATTTTTCATCAGCGTATTTTCTCAGTCCTTTATTGGTTAACTTCTTCTCCCTTTATTCTGATTGCATCATATAATATTGTGCCTAGTAAAATTCCTTTTAAAATGTAACATGTTAGCGCTTTTCTGTGATAAGTAGCAGGCGGTATAGGCATAGCTGTTTGATGTATCTACCAACAACTTTGCTATCTTGAGTGGTTAGTTCATAGCAATTCTTATTTATTACAGAAGACACCACATATGGTCCATCGAACAACAGAAATAATTTCTTATTAACTTACTCTAGTAATGAGCTGGTGGGGTTTGTACATTTTAACACAAAATCTCCAATTTCAAAACTTTTCAATTTAGAAATCTTCTAAAATCTTTTGCTACTTTCAGCTGCAGATAATAGTCTTGATTGCACAAATTCATCAATTTCTTCTTTAAGCTTGCTTGTGTTGCCTTCCCTTACTTCTTCGGGTAGGGTTTCTCAGTTTGATGATCTCCGAATGCTTATCAGTTTAACTTACTTGGTGAACTAGCATTACTACCTGCTGGCTGTAGTGGTGCACTGGACTAAGAATCTATAGCATGATTGTACACTGGTGCATTTGGGTTAAGAGGAGCATTCCTCTGAAAATATCCTTGTGTTTGGTAATTAGGGTATGTTGTGTACTGAACTGGCACAAATTGATACTGGTATAGTGTCAGGTGAGGTGGTGGTCGTGACAAATCAACAGGAACACTTAGGCTCAAAGAGGTATCAGATGTTAACTGATTGGTGTTATTTTTATTTTCCTGTTCCTTGCTTCCCCTAGATGCCTCATCTTTCTTATTTTGATTTTTACCGTTACCTGAGTAACCTGGATTGAACTGGTTAGAATTTTCTCTGTCTCTTCCCCTAAAATTCCTAGGTTGATGAAACTGGTCTTGACTTAAATTAGCATTGCTCATACTGGCAACCAATTATATTCACTCTAGGATTACTGTTATTTTGTTGTCTGTATTGATTTTGGTGAAATTGCAGGCTTGGTTCCCTTGAAGTATCGTACAAAGGTAGTGCACGATTTTGGCTCGGTCGTTCGTGTTCCTTAGATTGATTTGATTGCATTTGCCTTTCTAGCTGGTAGAGTCGCAAAATTTGGTATCTAAACTCTGTTATGTCTCTGAATGATCTACCTGCCCACTGCAGCTGATATTTATAGAGTAGTTGTGACAACAGAATTTCTACAAATTCTTGGTCCACTACAGGTAAAGATGGGTGGCGTGTTTTTTTCAAACATTTCGCTAAAATGTTTTTTAAGCGATTTGTTCTTTTTTGAATAAAATTTTTCCAAATGCAACTTCTATACTTTGCGACCCGTGTTTCTAAGCTTGACAGCTGTGTCACAACTTCTACACACGTCGTCTTAATCTCGCCCCAGAACTGACTCGTGTCAACAAAATAATTTTTGATTTTGCACACATCATCCTGAACTGCATTTATTTTCTTTGAGGTTTTCGATTTGAGAAGCAATTGTGTTTCTAATGGCTTCTGTTTGTCAATGAAAATCAGATCTGAGCAGAACTATCGTGGTATTCTGACGTGAAGCATGTTATTCAAATTTGTTGTTAATCGCTTTGATCACTTTTCGTAGCTCCGCATTCCCAGTTAGTATTTCCCCTTTAATTTCTTGGAATCCAGTCTCAGTCACTGTTTTAATTTCATCTTCTATTTCCAAGAACTGCGTTTAATGTGTGCTAGTCATATTCATAGCACTTTCATTTAATTACTTTTCAAAATTTTGCAGAGTATTAGCAGTATTCTCTGCATTCTCGTTTAATTTTGTTTCGAAACTTTGCAGTGTAGCAGTATTCACTGCATTTCATTTAATTTACTAGCAGTATTCACAGCATTTTCGTTTAGTTTAGTTTTAAATCTTTGCAGTGTGTTAGCAGTATTCACTGCCCTTTTTGTGTAGTTTAGTTTCAAAACTTAGCATTTTTGAGTTCATTTATAAAATGAACGATTTCATATTTTCCGTTAATTCTGTAATATTATCCACGTTATAATTACATGATGTGGTTTCTTTTGCCGCCCCTTTCACTAGTGACATTCTTGGGAGAAGTTATTTCTCTAAACTTGTGTGATTCATTAATACTTTGTGCCTCACGCGGCCCCGCTTCCTCTCTGGCACCAAGGAATGTCACGCTGTCACCAGTCCCTTCGTGCAACAATGGACTAGGTTCCGTAACTGTAACATCGCTGAGTGAGCTACATAAGAAATACGCCTCGCGTGAGGTTGCGGGATCCATGCTCAATCAACAAAATAAAATAAAGGCAACACAAAGAGACTAACAGCATTCTACTTCCTATCACAACTACTATACGGCCCCACAAATTGGCCTCCAATTTCCTGTGTGTATTGTTTTCTCTGAAGACACACTGTGGTAACATGATGAGGCATAGGTCTATGTCTGTGTGGCATTAAATGCTACAAGTATATCGCCAAGAACATACACTTCATCAAAATACACAAAACCGAGAAAAACATAAACATTTAAACACAATTATTACGAAACCACGAGGTAATATTAGTGTGAGAAAAAAAACTGATGCTGCCCTTAATGAACTGATCCACCTTGTACAACCCATAATTACTGGGGGAAGGTTCTCTCCATTAAAATAAACTGATTTGAGTTGGGCACTGTAGAAGCAAAATTAAATACACTTTAGTCCAAGAAGGCAATACTAAAACTAGTCGCAACAAGTGTGGCAAACAGGTTGGAGAAATTTGGCCATTGCCTGGGGTCACTCAAAGGTAGGTAGAGTTATTTTAGGTACAGCAACCCATGATCTCATCATTTTTGGGGGAGCACAAGCCTGTACACTTCCCTTTGACACATCAGTCATGGCATCTACAGTAGTCATTACTAGGAAGTACTTCTCACAATCTGCCAAGCGTGCAGCATGTGCGTCCAGGTCGACCTCTGTCGACTCATTTGCGGTCTCAACAGCAGCTTATTCTACCGTAACGTAGTTAGCATCAAAATTTTTGCTAACCTTTCGTAGGTACGACTGGTTGCAACAAACAAATAATGTTTTGATGTGTTGTTAGCAACTACTTGCACAAGATCGTAGGCGCACTTAAAGACAACCCTCCGCCAGGTGAAGACGCCAATTATAATTCTGCCATTTTGAGAAAACAATAACTGAATCCAAATGAAAAACAAAGGATGGGCAAAAATAGCAGCTAGCGAGAACAGAATCCCTACCTTCCCATCTCACTAAAACGAATGCAATTGCAATCCACGAGAAAAACACAAAGACAAACCTTAGAAAAAATACAAACATGTACACAGCACACCATACCAGACAATTCTAAACAAAAAATCNGGAAAACAAAGGAAAATATACAAAGGATGGGCAAAAATAGCAGCTAGCGAGAACAGAAACCCTACCTTCCCATCTCACTAAAACGAATGCAATTGCAATTCACGAGAATAACACAAAGACAAACCTTAGAAAAAATACAAACATGTACACAGCACACCATACCAGACAATTCTAAACAAAAAATCACGTGACTAAAATGCTAACTACGTGCACTTTAGTGATGATACAAAGCATTTCACAAGATTATGAACAAAGAATAGCCAGACCACGTGCACCAAACTGCTAAACCATGAGGAACAAAGACAAGCAAAAATCCATTGTTTCACAGTCCACTGATCGCTGATATAGGTTAGTTCTAGAATCTTGAACACACTAATTCCAGTTTACAACATGTTACTCACACAGTTCACGAGCCCACGCACTTGTGATCGGCATGATTATCGCGCGCAGGAACGAGCCAAGGATCGATTACTAACAATAATGCCGGCACGAATCCGGGCGCGAAGAACCAAAAATTTTGCGTCTCGAATGCAAATTGCAAACAAAACGACGAAAATAGCACAAGATTGCACTTTTTGGCAACGACAAAAGCAAAAAACAAATGACACGAGCGATCTACTTACCTAACAAGGCTACGACGCCATCTCGACGGTAGTTTCCTGGTTGAGAAACAGGCTCGCCAACCTAGGCAGCCAGAATTTCCCCTGCTGTATACAGAATTGCCAACAATCCATTAAAAAATATGCCTAGTTGATGTCCAAAGTACACTGTATACACTCCAAACACTTGCTATCCTTCACATGAGTTTGTGTGTATGTGTTCATTGTGATCATGTGCAAGACCATGTATTCCTGCACTGGGTGCATTTTATGTTCTGTACGTGGGAATGAGTCAATACAGTGAACCCATCCAATTATTATAATCTATGCATAATATTTTAGTTTCACGATTGTGTTCTGTTTTTCAACTTTAGTGGTAGTTAATGTAAAGTGCTAAAATTTCAGCTGTGCATTTGGAGAAGTGTTGTGATTTCCGCTGAACATTTTACACTTTGTGTTGATTGTTTCAGGACCTGGTCGGTGTGTGCTTGGACTACATGATTGCGCACGTTGCCCATGCTGCTGTCAAAGGGCAGCTCGTCAGCTGGCTGCAGTATGCCAACGACTGCGGCCACAAGACTGTTGCTCAGGTATAACTTCACAGTATTTCAGTTCAACATCATATTAAGTAAGGTCCATTAATGTCTTGGACTGTTATACATTTTCTTTGTCCTTCAAATCCTTTGACAATTTCTTACAGTACTATAGTTGAGAATTTATTTAGATTATTCATTTGAATGAATAATGTCCTTTTCCAATGATAGTCACAGCTTCTCAATATAAATGAGCTTTTTCAACTTTGGATTTTTTCGACAGCAGTGTGATGGGCTTTTTCTTAACCTTTATTGTAAACAGTAAGGTAAGTATATCACATTAAGGTGGGGTAAATGTAAACCTGCATATCGTACCCACCTTTCAGGCAGGGTCAATACGGATGAGAGGAGGCTGGTGCTAATTGTAGCCAGCTGCCTTCGAAGGACAGGCTTGTCATTCCAGCCACGTGGAATAATGCATTAGGCAAAATATGAGGTAAACATGAAATAGTTGCAGAATGAAGATATGGGGAAGAAATGGAAGCACCCCGAGAGAACCCTGACACGAATGCAGTATCCACAACACTTTACATATGAGAATAGGCAACACTACTGTTAATAAATATTGGTAGTGGACATACACAGAAACACTGTTTGATAAACATATGAGAATAACTTTATATTGCTTATTGTGGCAAAATCAATCAATGTTCATTAAGTTTTTGCAATGAAAAACAGTATGTAACATGGCTAGAGCACCACTTTTGTGGTAAATAAAATGATGTGATTTGGTCATAAAAAAATTTCCATTTTGTCATAAAAATATTTTCATTTCGTCAAACAAATTTTATAGCAAAAATGCATGGGTTATTATTAAGATATGAATCTGTTGTTTTTGTAACAATTTCAATCAAACCTAAATGGGATTTGTTACTCATTAGTTTTAATCAGTACATATTTCATCAGTCTTGTACTTTGTCAAGACATCTAAAACTGTTTTAAGAACACTCACTAGCATTCGAGTTTTATAAGAATTTTACACCACCCACATACAGCTTCTGTTCATGGGTATGTAACAAAAATTTTAATTAGAACACAAAAACACACTGTCCCTTTTAATCAGTTGTTACATCCCACATAATCACCACATCTTGTTCCTCAGCAGAGTATTTCTATTTTTTTTTGTACACTTATGTGTATTTTGGGTACTTGGCTCCATTAGTGTTTTGCACAAGGCAGTTGCCCTCCACCTATAAAGAATAGTATTACCAGTGACGAACAGGAAAATAATAAAACTGAGGTAAAATTAAAATGATAGCGCACACTGGCAAAATGTGTGTTCACTGTATGTTACTTCAACACAAATTGACAACCTAACCACAAAGAAACAAGTAAAGATTTCAGTATATTTTTAAAAAATACTCCTTACATAGTACAAATGTTTCCATAACGTTTCTAATATTATAACTGGAGTTTTTCTGGGGAGAAGTGGCAGTAACCTCTTCATTTTTATTTTCTTGGCAATCTGAATACATCTGCCAACAGATAGTTCCTTTCAATGTAGCAGTGTGTTTTTTTTTTTTTTTTACCATACTATTACTGTTTACTGTGCATACAGCATGGTTGCACTGCAGTGTTATGCACGTGTATTTTCGTGGCCACTCAATGTTTACACAGCAGTACAGTGGACTCTCGATCTACCAATAAAATGTAACCAATGTTAATTTGCTCGGAGTAGCTGAGTCACTGTTGTCACTTGTGGCAACAGTGGACTGGTCGTTTGACATGTCGGGCCACTGCTGGTCCTAGTATCGAAGACCAAGTCTCTCAGCTACGTGAATGGGCCAGATATGCGTGTTACGAGCAGGTGGCCTTCGGGTCAGCAGCCGTGGGCAACCCCGGAAGGGCTCCGGTCCAATTTGAAAAGGGTATCTGCCTCCCTTGCGAAGCATAGTTTGTTGGCAGTCACAACAGCTTAGCTTGGTGGAAGGCTGGTCGACTCCTTAACAGTCATTGGGGCCCAAAACTGGAGCTCCGCCAGTGAAGGAGCTCTGGAATGGTAATGGACTTGGCCTCGGCCTCGACACCCATAAGAAAAAGGAAGGAGTAGTACGGGCTGGCCATTACCCAAGTGGTTCAGAGTTTTCTAAGCTGGGCCAGGAGGATTTGATTTTGTGCTGGCCGTGGTTTAAATATTTGCCCTTAGTAGCTCTGGAGATTTGAGGGTTTTGACTGAGGCCTTGTAATGCCGTCAGCAGAAGTGTCTTAGACATTTCACAGTGGATAGTGGTGTCAGGCCAGTAAATAGGTTATGGAGCCATCTGTCCAAACATGGTGGTTTGGACTGAGATACGGGGCTGTCCGTCAGTGCTGGCTTATACATAGCAGGCAGTCCTATCTGCAACAGTACCTAGCTGGGTGCACAAGAGAATTGGATATTGTTTACTCGGTATTGGGACAGGCATCCCAGTTGGTGGCAGCTGTGAATTCAGTTACCTTCTGAATACGGGAAGTCCTTTGGCAGGGGATGACCCGGCCCTGTGGCGGGATTGATCCTGGGCATAATACCTCCCCGGCGGTAGCCTGGCCTGCCCGGGGTTGTCCTAGGTATGACGTTAAACTGTCAAACAGATAGTAGTGCAGGGTTCCCATCGGTGTTGTAGGCTGCTGGTCTAACGTTGATGCTTTACCGGCCTTGAACCTGCGGGGTGTAAGGATTCGCCCTGTGCATCCTAGGATAGCCAGTGGGCATGCCTCACTGATGGACTTAAAAGACTGTTGGCCTCAGGGATGGGTTGCTTCTGGACGTCCGGGGGCCCTCTGGGGGGACTTGCCCTTTCAGGTGACCCAGGGGCAGCTGGTGAGGTGGAGAATCCCCAAGAGCCCTTGCCGACATCGGCACCCCAGATGACGTGGGCCTGGTAGGATGACGGCCCCGAAAGGATGTCTGCCGGCCCTTTAGAAGAGGAGCCCAGCAGAGCCAACGAGATAGGGGACCCCCCCCCCCC
>NQII01002099.1:258901-287751 GCA_002778355.1 Clitarchus hookeri | reverse complement strand
AAGTGCCCCTGCTCACAACAGCGACCCAGGTGCTTGTGGTGAACAACCAACCCGAAGAGGTGGAGGAGCCCCAAGAGCCCTCACAGGCATCTGCAACGCCTGAGGACGTGGGACCCAGCAGGACCTCTGTGCTGGGTGGCCCCGAGGTGACACCTACCGGCTCCACAGGAGATGAGCCCAGCAGAGCCGAGGAGGTGGGGGAGCCCCAAGAGCCCTCGCTTCCAACAGCCAACTCTGCCGACAAAGGATCTAGTCCGTCCGCAGAGCCCGACAGCTCGAAGACATTAACCACCAAACCTGCAGCTGATGAGCCCAGCAGCCAGCCGAGGACCAGCAGGACCCACCAGATGCCCGCCCGCACGTGTCGAACCACCTACGAGGGACAAGTCGGCCGCTTCACATGGCCATACCCTCAACATGCAGCCTTACGCGGACGCCAAGGCCGACATGACCAGTGAAGCTAAACAGTGACTTTTGGAGAGAAGACCCCTAGGTAACCCACGGTTCATGAGTGCTGCATTTACAAACTGGCTAAACCAACCAATTAATTACTGTGCTGAAAAAGTGCGAGTGGAAGTGGTTTGGGGCGGAACTGAACTGTGAACCATGCGTGCTGACACGGACTAACAGGCACATCCCGGCAACCTAGATTTGGTATGTTACCAAGTGTAAGAGACTGCCCATAAACCATGAATCAGCACCCAGACACATTAAAATTGTACAGAATTGTTGTGATTATTGTATAATTTTGAGTGCCATGTTTTTTTCTTTTCTGTTGGTGATCCGTACAACATTGTTAAGATAGGTATGTAAGTAATTTATTTTATCTAAGGGTAACTCACATCTAACATAGGTTACTTAGATTCTGGCCTAAGTGATGGAAGGCTTAATTCTGGCCTAGGTTAGTTTTTGTCACATGTAACTTACCTACCGTGCGACCCTTAGTAGTGGCCACAGAGCAAAGCCCTTTGCTAGCATGCCTTCAGCGCCATGGCAGGTACAGCTAGAACCTTGCACACCCATTGTGAGTTTGTGTTAGAAAACACTCCTCGTTTTTTTTCCAGTGCTAAATACACATGGACACATGTATTTGCATTTTTCCAGGTCAAACTGTAGTGCCTAATGTAGAGTAAGCACAGCCCTCAGCGGTTCTGTGTGAGCTCCACGTCTTACATAACTAAGAAGGGTGCGTACATTCACCTGACACCATAAAAGTCCTGTAACACACTCTTCACAGGGGGTCGAAGCCATTTGTGAGCCCCCCCCATCTAGAAGAGAGAGACAGCTACAGGGAAAACCAGCCGCCATGAGTCGGAGAGAATGTACAGAAGAGTGGGAGCTACAGAAGGCAATGTCAGAGACTTCCAGTGACAGATCTACATCACTGCAACCCCAAAGTTCCACGAGCCGAGTTTACATCGCTAAAGGGGGGTGGGGGAGATTGCGAATTGACGTATGATGCGTAGCTGGCAATGCGCTATGTATACATCTATATCTATGACTTAAACTAAGCCCGTGGGTAGCCACGACACCCTTACCGGGGACGAACCTGGACTGCTACACCCAAGAGACGAATACTACCCACCGTTGCCAGTAGTAATAAAATACGCACGTTTGTCATGCGCCCCTACCTCGTCACCTGAACAGAGCCTGCCTGCTCCTAAACTAGCGCTGCAACAGTGCTACCCCACTTCCAACCCTCACCAAGAGAGCACAGCAAGGGATGACGCCTCCCACACAGGGAGGAGCCGGCCAGCCGAAGATGCCCAAACAAAGACACCAGTCTGTATTAAAGGCCGGATGAGCCCCCAGAACGCCAGTTGACATCAAGTTGTCATCGCATTGGCTTCCTCTGGCTTGGCAACTCAGCAGCTCGCCCTACCACTGCTGTACTAGGGCCCACTGCTGCAACCAATCTACTACGAGCGAAGCGTGCTTCAACCCTAGAGACACACACTCCACTTGGGAATGTCACACCTCGTCCCTTCAGGACCACACTAGGTGACATTAGGGTTTGAGTCGTTCTCACTACTATATTGATTGCTCTAGGTTCGCTCTTGCTTTAACAAGTCCCCTTCACCTGTTCATAACATTACTTCCACCAGTTGCTTGGCAATTACGAAAGCCTAGGAGTTAGTACGGGTCACCGAGTTTATTCTCCCGAGAATAAATACGTTCAAGTTGAAACACTGCGTTCTAATTCCAAGGCCGATTGGTACCTCTCAACCCCCCTTTAAACGCCGTCCCCCATGTCAGCTGACCTGCTCCATTAACCGTTTATGATTCCCCGGTTGGAGCACTAGGCCTGACGAGGTGGGATATTATCGTATCTGGGTACTTTAGCTAGACAGGGAATTACTGTCACCTGCCCTTGCTTGCTGCGACGACCCTTTGTACCTAACCAAATGCAGTTCACCTGAGGAGGAGGGACTAAGTGGACCAATAAGAAGGCATGTACGGCTCCTACAACCAACCAATTGCCAGGTACCCCATCCCAGTCGGTCTTCATTATTTCCTCCGCTCGGGATCAGGTACAAACCGCTCGCCGACTGCAGGAGCCTCAATCCTCCTTAATAACTTGTTCGAGCTACCCCGGAAGAACGCCGGCACACAGCATCCCATCATCGTCCGCCGCGGCATGGTACCTCGCCAACATCGCCTACTGGACGCCAGCACCTGTTGCCGCTGCCCGGTGCCCAGCAGCCTCTGAACCAGCCACCGCCAGCCGCCCTTGGACGGGGCCTGCAGAGTTGTCCGCCGCAGCCTGCCAGTGGTCGGCTACAGCGCCAGTCTACAGGTGGTAAGCCAGCATCCACTGCCACACATGCCGCCGTAGATGCCTACATAGCCAGCCGACTCTGTACACCGGCTCCCTCCGAGCTAAAGTACACCCACAATAACCAGCCCTTAAGGCCACGTAGAGTTCTCGGCCTGTACCCACATAAAAGAGCTCCCCCAGGTAGACTATATGACTCGCCAAGCTTCCTGGCCGTCATGTGTCAGTGCATGGTGTATTAAATGTCTCCCGTCCCTGTTGCACGAGGCTAGTTGACATTGTTCTCCCCCTTGACCATTGTGGTTCACGGTTGCCATCAGGACCTCTCACCCGTTGGCTGTTATTTCTTTTAATTCTGACATATTCCTCTCTAATGGCGTATGTGGTGATTGGGCGCCATGGGGTGTTTTCAGACTCCCAGAAGTCCGGCAGGTTGTATTTGTATTTACTCGGCCTGCTACTCTATCTCAGTGTGTCGTGCTGACCTGGTCGTGCCTGATTAGTGTGGTTAACGAGATTATGGACCCACGTTGAGCACCATGAAAATACTTTAACGCCGGACGGTTATGTTATTATGCAACATGGTCGTATGGGAGCAAGGTTCCAGTGGGTGTCATGTCAGGTTCACTCTCAATGAGTGAATCTCTTTCTGTGGAAGCAGTCGGTAGTATTTGGCATCTTACTTTGATTGATGTGTAGGTTAAGTAGGGTTCCGGATGGTCACCCAGCGGCTGGCCAATGGAGAGGACAACTGTGGCCTTATGTTTGCTCCACTGTGTACCTCTTCTGTTTGGTGAACAGCATGGGCAGATCGGTTCTAAGGTTCGCTTTCCCCGAAGATAAAGCAGGAGACAGTTCCCCAACTAATAAGTGCCCAGAGGTGGCTTGGTTACGCTTCGTCAAGCCTGTTAATTGTCTGGCGGATTTATAAACGGTGGCTGGAGTGAGTTAACTGACTTAGGTGATGTAAATGCTTCGTAATGCAGTGTTCCTAGTAGGTGGTTCTGCTGTACTATGCACCAGGTACCTTAATTTACCTCGTCCGCAGTATGGTAGCCTATGAAGGTGTGTGTGATTGATGGGTGGGCTGTCCTCGGTTATGGTACGGTCCATGGTCCTACTCTACAATGAGAAAATATTATCAATGCAGTGGTCTCTTTCTGTTCCCTTGATGCTTACCAGGTTCATCAGAGAGGGATACAGAGTTCATCCGAAGAAATTACACACAGCTATTAAAATGAGACGTATTTATTCTTGAGAGAATAAACACGGCCCATACTGTCTCCTAAGTTCGCCAGTTGTTCAGCAACTGGAGTGACCCTATGAAAGTTAAAAGACAGGTGAAGGTGCCTCTCTGAATGCAAGAGCAATGATCAAAGTTAGCTGAAGGTGTTGCTTGAGGCATACTGTATATCCTAAAGGGAGGGGGGGCTCCACTTAGCTGTAAGGAAGTTATGTGTGGTGCTCGCTGACATTGGTGGTCGAGTGTGTTCGTTGTCTCTTCTGTGGTTAGCAGATGCTGGGATGAGCGGCTGTTTGCTGGTCGCTGATCGCTGGAAGGTTACTGCTTCACATCTTAAGTGTAGGCTCCACAAGAAAAGGAGTCTGCAGAGAGCTTCAGCACAAGTTATGCTGATGCGAGCTGCCTGAGAGCAACTGGCATTTGCTGAGGTGCGCTGCCTTATATTCAGCTGTCCAAGGGTNGGAAGGTTACTGCTTCACATCTTAAGTGTAGGCTCCACAAGAAAAGGAGTCTGCAGAGAGCTTCAGCACAAGTTATGCTGATGCGAGCTGCCTGAGAGCAACTGGCATTTGCTGAGGTGCGCTGCCTTATATTCAGCTGTCCAAGGGTGGTTCTGTTGGGGAGGCTTTGGTCATTTCCTCTCTTCCTCACTGGCGCGGTCTAGCTGCGCATGTGTCTGGTGATGTATTGAAAGGCTGGGGGTAGTTTGCATATTCGACGGGTTGGTATCTGGCGCTCGCTTGGGGGCAACATTTTTACGTTACTGCATTTGTATTCTCCTTTTCTAAGGTAATTAAAACATGTTAGCTCTCAGGGTAATTATGATCTACACTCGTATCTTTCTTCCTTTGTTTCTCACGTGTCCTGGACGTCCTGTTGTGTTTATAGACGGGCAGTACTGTCTCTAGCGCATCCATAGTTGCGATGAGTTCAGCATGGGTGCTCGTAGTTCACGCCTCTTGTTATGCTGGCCTCTCTCTAGTACCTTGTGACATCGCTAGAGAACTGAAAAAGTAGATGTTATTTTTTGCAAAAATATGTGTTATTTTTGTTAAATATAGCTGTTATTTTCTTACTACAAAAATGCAGGTTTCTGCATGAGAATTGCTCTAATTTTTCATGTTCTCTTTATAAAGACATACTTAATTTGAGAAAAGTCACTTTATTCGTAAAACCTGAAATTGGCAGTGTTATTCCTATTGAAAAGCAGTGTTTTTTACAACTGTTATTTACTTGCAAAAATACCAAACTCCCAGATAAATAAACAGCCACGTTTTTAAGACAAAACCACTAGTTTCCTTTATCAACAGACAACATTGAAAACAATTTCACATTTTTATATTTAAGATTTTGTATTCTGCCCGAAACCTGGAACAATGGTCACAATGCACTGGCAAGGGCATACTGTTTCATGAAGAGACTAATGATAACAATTTATACACCATTATAAAAGCTCTGTTTAAAAAAAAAACCTTGTACAAACAGAGGGGAAAAAATTTTGAGAAATCTGCCTTTATGTTTTTGAAATATCTGAACTTTCGACAGATTTTTTTGTTAGGCCTGCTTACAAAACTTTTGTTTGTTCAAAACGTGTCATTCTTTACTGCACATATTTACAGAGAATATGTATGATAAAAATACAATTAGCTGGAAGAATACAAGATTAAAATACGTGATAATTCAATTTACAAATATATTCTACATCAGTAAATTTTTGTATAAAACGTGACGATGCTATGAATGTAAACAAACTCAGCGAGCTACTTGGCGCGAATTCCATATGTAAGGTGGTGCATGGTAGACGTGAACACTGCAACAGCGGGGTTTCCTAGTGAGCAAATAAACTTTTGCAGGGCCGTGCACTGGAATGTACACTAAAAGTGACGCATCATCACTTGCGCTCATGTTATTTATGGCCGTAAACGCACGTTGCGGAAAGTAAAATAAGTTTTTGTTTATGGTGTGTAAATCGAAGAAATCTGCTGGCCAACTCTGCATGCATTCGTATTCGTATATGCGAAAACACACAAAATACGTTGTAACATAGAACAACAATTCCGCAAAAATAAATTAGCGTTTATAGCGTTTGTTAAATTTTTAGGTCTCTACAGCAGTGATGAAAATTTCATCTTAACTCGTGCGCTAATTCGCGTTCAGATTTCCTGACAAATATACTCTAGCCTCGTGTATTCTATGGTCGTCAAGGCCTTGTAATAATTCCCTCTACCGAACAGTAACACTTTTTTTTTTTTTGTGATTATTACATTTTAGAACTGTATACGTGAAAAAAAAATGATGGAACGGGTGTGTTGTTCAAAGAAAGCTACAAAATGTGATCCAAGAATTATTGACAATTCGACATTCAAAAATTTTAACACGTAAAAATAACTAGTTGCTGCAACGAAGACTATGGAAGTTTGGTAAACAGTAGGATGAGTATTCTTACCCTCAACTACAAAACGTGATATAAACGTGCATTGCGTGTCGATGTGCATTTTTTTTTGCCATAGTTAGCAAAGCAATAAAACAGATCATTTTGTAACACTGATTCCGCAAATATTGGTTCATTTGCAAGTAAAGGTCGGTGTAAATTTTCGAAATAGCTTTATTTGGAGTAAAACGGGAAAAATTGCTTTATGCAAACTAAAATGCTAAAATTTGCGTTATTTTTAGTTTTATCGCAAATGCTATTTTTTCAGGTCTCTTATTAGACATTGCACAAGATGATGCAAAGTCAAAAAAAGGGTTATCAGTGGAGCGTATATAATGCCGCATGTTGGGAGATGTCCATTCTTGAATCTGAGTGACTCTATTTGCAACATAGTTCTTGAGGATGTGGGGTGGACTTTTGATCCAAGCAAGTGTTACACTTAAGTCTGACCATGCATTCACCGATAATTTTTCGTAGGTTTGCCCAAGAAGCTGCCGACAATGAGACAAAACCTTTGACAATAGGTAGACACCGCACAAATCAAGATGGGGTAGAGAGAGACACATTCAGAGGAGTAACGGTGGTCTTGGCAATCACTATACTGACCGTAATTTGTTCACTTGCACTGACAGAGCTATGGTACACCACGGCTGAATAGCCCATTTCTGATGCATCTGAAAAGTCAAGCAGTTGCAAGTCTACAGCCTCAGGATGAGCGAAGGGACGAGGTATGGAAAGCTGATGCAATGTTCAGAGTGTCGAGGAAAACTGTTGCCATTCGTGACAGACAGATGATGATAGTGGATCATCCCAAGCCAGTTCTTGCAGCCACAACCGCATGAACACCTTTGCCCACATCATAATAGGAGAGAGCCATCCCAATGGATTGAATATTCTGGCAATGCACGACAGAACAGCTTGCTTGGAGTTCACTTCTCATATATTATCCACACGGTAAGAGAAAGTGTCATTGGTAACATGCCACTGAATTCCAAGAACACCACATGATTGAGTAGAATCCTGAAACGTGAGTGTTTCACAATGTGCTTTGGCTAGTCCTTCCAACAGCTCAGGCCTGTTAGTTACCCATTCGCGGAGCTCAAAATCACCCTTTTTCAATAACTCAATCAGCTCCTTCTGCAAGAGCAGAGCATCTTCAAGAGAGGCAGCTCCAGTGACAATGTCATCAACACAAGTTTCATTTAGCAATACTTTTGAGGCNTTGTCAAGGCCTTGTAATAATTCCCTCTACCGAACAGTAACACTTTTTTTTTGTGATTATTATATTTTAGAACTGTATACGTGAAAAAAAAATGATGGAACGGGTGTGTTGTTCAAAGAAAGCTACAAAATGTGATCCAAGAATTATTGACAATTCGACATTCAAAAATTTTTACACGTAAAAATAACTAGTTGCTGCACCGAAGACTATGGAAGTTTGGTAAACAGTAGGATGAGTATTCTTAACCTCAACTACAAAACGTGATATAAACGTGCATTGCGTGTCTGTGTGCATTTTTTTTTTTGCCATAGTTAGCAAAGCAATAAAACAGATCATTTTGTAACGCTGATTCCGCAAATATTGGTTTATTTGCAAGTAAAGGTCGGTGTAAATTTTCGAAATAGCTTTATTTGGAGTAAAACGGGAAAAAATCGCTTTATACAAACTAAAATGCTAAAATTTGCGTTATTTTTCGTTTTATCGCAAATGCTATTTTTTTAGGTCTCTTATTAGACATCGCACAAGATGATGCGAAGTCAAAAAAAGGGTTATCAGTGGAGCGTATATAATACCGCATGTTGGGAGATGTCCATTCTTGAATCTGAGTGACTCTATTTGCAACATATTTCTTGAGGATGTGGGGTGGACTTTTGATCCAAGCAAGTGTTACACTTAAGTCTGACAATGCATTCACCGATAATTTTTCGTAGGCCTGCCCAAGAAGCTGCCAACAATGAGACAAAACCTTTGACAATAGGTAGGCACCGCACAAATCAAGATGGGGTAGAGAGAGACACATTCAGAGGAGTAACTGTGGTCTTGGCAATCACTATACTGACCGTAATTTGTTCACTTGCACTGACAGAGCTATGGTACACCACGGCTGAATAGCCCATTTCTGATGCATCTGAAAAGTCAAGCAGTTGCAAGTGTACAGCCTCAGGATGAGCGAAGGGACGAGGTATGGAAAGCTGATGCAATGTTCAGAGTGTCGAGGAAAACTGTTGCCATTCCTGACAGACAGATGATGAAAGAGGATCATCCCAAGCCAGTTCTTGCAGCCACAACCGCATGAACACCTTTGCCCACATCATAATAGGAGAGAGCCATCCCAATGGATTGAATATTCTGGCAATGCACGACAGAACAGCTTGCTTGGAGTTCACTTCTCATATATTATCCACACGGTAAGAGAAAGTGTCATTGGTAACATGCCACTGAATTCCAAGAACACCACATGATTGAGTAGAATCCTGAAATGTGAGTGTTTCACAATGTGCTTTGGCTAGCCCTTCCAACAGCTCAGGCCTGTTAGTTACCCATTCGCGGACCTCAAAATCACCCTTTTTCAATAACTCAATCAGCTCCTTCTGCAAGATCAGAGCATCTTCAAGAGAGGCAGCTCCAGTGACAATGTCATCAACACAAGTTTCATTTAGCAATACTTTTGAGGCATGGGGGTATTTGTTACCTTCATCCTCAGCCAATTGGTGCAGTGTTCGTATTGCCAGAAAAGGGAGCATTTTACACCAAAAGTCACAGTGTTCAACTGAAAGACCTGTAATTCCTGCGAGGGGCCGGGGCACCACAGGATCAACTGATATTTTTGGTCATCTGGATGTACAAAGATCTGGCAATACATCTGCTTCACGTCACAACAGAAGACTACTGAATGGGTCCTAAATTTACTAATGATGTCAACCTGAAGCTTGGGACCAGAAAACAAACCAGTCATTCAATGAGTTTCCATTGGGTGGTTTAGCACCAGCATCAAAAACTATTCTTAGTTTGGTTGTTTAACTAGTGGATTTCAGCACTTCATGATGAGGAATGTAGTACACTCCTTGTTCTTGTGTCCGATGACCATGCCACCGTTCCATGTGCTACTGACTTTTATATTCTTCCACGACATCCCCATACATGCAACAAATATCAGATTGAGTGAGGAGGCTGCGTTCCAATGACTTTAATCGTTTCTCAGCAACCATCAGTGAGTTCCCTGGAACTACCTCTTGATGAAAAGGAAGACGTACTCCATAACATCCACGCGGAGCCGATAGTGTGTGTCTACGTAATGTGCTTCACATGCCAAATCATCAGGGGATGATTGTTTAGGAACAGTTGGCTCTTCCAACTCCCAGAATTTTCTTATTGTCGTTTCCGAGGTCACACACAAGGCATGGGTGTGCTCCTTCGTCCCATTGTCGGAGATGCTGCTTCTGGACATTTACCCATCAAAATCCAGCTAAACTCAGTTTCAAGTGCAACTGGCAAACCTTCCCCCAGACGAAATTTGCCTCCCACGAGGACCTCAGAAAAACTCTGCACCCAAAATGAGATCTACCATTCTTGAACGCTGGATCAGCAAGTGGAAGAGAGCAAACCTTTTGCCGAACATCAGTGTCCACTTGAGTAGGAGGAAGTAAATGGGTAATTTTTGAAACAACTAGCAATGACTGAGGGGCTAAAGATGAGTGAGTGGCAGTCGGTGCAATCATAGTAGTGACAATATCATGGACTTTAACATTGCTCTGAGACAAGCCCGATACTTGGTTAGTACTCTGGGAATAAGGCAGACACTATTTTAGAGCCAAACTTTCAGTAACAAAATTTCCTTGTGCAGCACTATCTAATATTGCCAGACAGTTGTGGTACTGACCCTGTGCATCCTGAATCTTCACTATTTCAGTAGACAACATCACAGTGGTATGAGCACTTATGTGCTGAAATGCTAACAAATGTTCAGCTCTGAGACTGAGTATCAGGTGCAATATTTGTTGGTGAATGGAAGATTGCCTCTGGGACTGATTCTGAAGAACCTTCATTAGACATCTGATCCACATGTAGCAACGAGTGGTTTTTCTGCTGTCACTGACTGCACGTACGCTGTGAAGAACAATCTGCTACCATGTGAGCAGCCCCGAGACAATTTGTAGTAACGCAGTTATAATAATTATAGGGATATATGGTTAATTTTTCTTTTACTTTTGCAAGGTTTTGTAATATTTTATCAGTATTCAAAGTTATTGCTGTGGTAGTATGTTTATCGGTCATACGTTTGCCTTTACAGAAATCTTAGTTTTTGTTCGCATCAGCATTAGTAGATAGAAGTTTTCCAACTGCAGTAGACAGTTTTTGTTCTAGAAGTTTGATTATATTTTTACTACTCCGCAGTTCGGCATGGCGTGGGGAGGGATTCCGGCCCACGCCATGCCCTTAGTTGGTCATGTTTTTGGCACCCTGGGGCGAGGAGTAGATGTAGGCATGGGGTGACTTATACCCTGTGTGCCTACCGCTCGCGATCAAAGCAAAGCAAAACAATAGACAACCAGCACTCACGGAAGACGCGTCGAGGTGGCAAATACCCCCCACACCGGCAAACTTTATCCTGCTCAATTATTCATCTGCGTGTGGGAGGTCGCTAGGGTGCCAGGAGGGAATTGATGTCCCTCCTGCCTTCATAATTCCTCATGCGATGCAAGCTTTCAATGACATTAATAATAAATTAACTACTGCGGTGCTGCTCTTTACTTGTTTGTCTGGTGAAACTGACTGTTCGTGACTCTGCCTACTTGAAGCGTCTGTGTGAACTGTTTCTTTTGAATATTAAATACAATTACAGTAACAACCAAGACTTGAATTTATTTTATTACTAGCTTTTACCCGCGGCTTCGCTCACGTGGTTATAGTAACAAACTTGTAGGAAGAAATAACGGTATTTGTTAGTATACAGACATTGATCATAAACACAGAACAGAGCACTATTTTAGGATGCTACTGTACACGATGTGGCAAGTCTTTCCATCTGGCGCTAAGATGTGGAGATTTTGGACATTGGGCACACGCCAACATGTGACATAGAGCTGGCCATGAGAGAGGCACTGTTTTTCCAAGTGAAACCCCACTACCTGTAATGTTTGCCCTTGCGCTTTGTTTATTGTAATAGCAAAACTGAACTTGAGAGGGAATTGCAACCTTTTGAATTGGAACGGGAGGTCTTTGGGGATTATAGGGATCCGGGGGATGATAACGTTCTCACCCTTTCCTACTCCTGTCAGAATAGTGGCACCAATTATGTTCCGCCCAAGTTGTGTGACGTGAAGCCTCGTCTCGTTACTAATCGCGGTGCATCTAAATTTTGCATAAGCATGACCGGAACGTCTAATTTTAATTGGAGCTTATGTGAGGGCACACCTGACAACTCTAGAGAGTTCAGGAACTCTACAGGATATGAAGTGCTCTGTGACTGTGTCTACTGACAAATACTCCATTGTTTCTCCTTGTACCTCTTTCAAAATTTTAGTATTCATTTTATTAACAATGTCATTTTTTGGTGTTAGAATTGCTCTTTTACAAAGCCACTGGTCGTCATTTATATTTCTTTGTAGATCTGGGTAAACGCTAGCAATCAGTTCTGTATCACTCTGCACCAAATTACCAAAATCCCCCATTAGTGACACAAAACCCTTGGCATCTGTTTCTAACCGCCCATTTCCAATTTTCAATAGTGTATCAACATACCTGTATCAACGTCATTGTAGAGGTGCACTCTCATATTTGTCGTCAAGCTGCATTTCTTGACATTTGCCCATAAGCTTGACGACTTGAGACAGGCTTTGATTTCATCTGCAGGTGTGCCCCTCTGAATTACCGGTAGAGTTTGGCGGAAGTTACCAGCCAGTAATACAACCATTCCTCCCATAATGTCTGTATTGTTTTGTATATTCTGTAGAGTTTGGTTTAGGGCCTCTATCACTTTTTTGTGTAGACATTGTGCTTTCGTCCCACACTACCACTTACATTGACGCAGCATTGTATCCCAAGCGCTATTTTTACTAAAATTGCAGATGGGTGACTCTTCCTGAGCAAGATTCAGTGGCAACTTTAACACGGAATGCGCAGTATGGCTCCTGCTCAGTAGTGTGGCGGCTATGCCGGAGGAAGCCACGGCTACTGCAAATGACCCAGAAATAAATTTAACAAAAAAATTTTCCCCGTTCCACCAGGGGTATCTAGAAAGAAGAGTGCACCATTACCTGACTCCACTTGACGTAACACTTGGCCAAACACGTGTCTCTTTGTTTCGGTAATAACCGGGGCACTTTCTGTCACTTGCTGCTGCAACGCTGGGACATCATAGTGTATTCATCAAACAATTTTGTCACTTAAGTCACTTGCATCTGATTGTGGAGGGCTAATCATTCCGAAATCGCTTAACTTTTTCCCCACAATTGCCATTATTTTATCTTCAATTTTTGCAAGGGCTTCGTTAAAAATGTATTCATTAAATGTCATGTCTGCATGTGTGTGCTGTAGCTGTTGCAAAATGTTTTCTGCTATGTACTCTTTGTACTTATCCCACAACTGTTGGGGATTGCTAAGGCCACAAGATGATATGAGGGTTGCATATAGTTCCTTGATTTTGGCTGGTGACCGGCACTGCACGGTTTCCTCCATAGTTTCGTCCCAATGATTATCATTCTCTAACAGACGCAGAGCTTCACATGCCTCGCTATACGTTGCGCATTCCTGACCAATGACAGATTTAAGGTCTCAATGGCTTGTCGAACCCCGGACGTGGTGCAGCAGCATACGCAAACATAAATGTTCAAAATTTGTTACTTGGACGGAGTACACATGGCTGAGGGCATCTGATGATTTAACTCCATACCAATTTTCAACAGGCGTGCCTTGAACGCGGTGTTTCCACTCCTTTCTTGAAGTTTTCCAAGTGTAGTAACGGGGGACTTTGGCATACAACAAATTTTTTGCAAAAGAATCGGTCTGGCAAAGCTGGAAAAAGGCTGTTAGTGTGGTCTTGGGCGATGGTGAGACCCTTTCATTGAAGTTGTTCTCATTAAAGTACACGCGCTCCCCGTTTTCCAAGTGCATGGCAAAATGAGTAACAGTTGGATGTCTTTCTTGTAAGGGGAAACCAAGAAGCCACCAAACGAGGCACGCTGCCTCGTTGCGTCTGACATAACGCCCTGCTTGATAGCTCTGGACTTCATTAATGGGCTGCACCCCTCCTTAATTTCTGAGATTGAATATTGCCTGATCATTTCCTTTATTTATATAGGTTCATATATATTTAATAGCACGGATAGAGCTACAAACTCCTACGTTAATGTGAGCATTAAACATTTTATATATAATGGGCCAATATGGCACAACCCAGCTATTGTCTAAGGTTAGGAACGCCCCGCTGAGAACCTTGACAGTGACTTTCCAATCACCCTTTTTTGTGCTCTGTGTCTGTATAACGGGTAGCCTTTGTCATTGTGCACTGTTTCTTTTAGTAGCATTCGTGGATATTTTTTGTACATATCCCACCTTTCATGCAAGGTGATGCTGGGCTATGGATGCCACATGGACCGTGAATCATGTTTCGGACTATGGTGTCATTCAAATCTTAATCTTGTGCTGGATCTGGAATCTCAGCCCTTATTAAGTCGTCTATTTGGTTTGGGTGCAGCTTCTCGTTGAGCCATGTTAGGATGTGCACATGTGGCAAACCTTGGTTTTGCCACTCAATGGAATACATGTGGCACTGTACGTCTCCGAATATTTGGCCTTTGGTAATAACATTCATTATATTTTGTACTTTTTAACGAAAGACTCTGGCAACTAAATCGTGTCTGTCAGTAGCTTTTTGTCCGGGCATTAGCTCCTCTGTAATTTCCTTCCATGAGGGATTGCAAGTGAAAGTGACAAAAAGATCGGGTCTACCGTAACTCTGTACATAGGCGAATGCATCCTGGATGTATTTGTGCAGGTAGCGGGGGCTGTTGACGAATGAAGACGGATGAATTACTATTTTACCTAAATCACTGGGGTTTACATTAGCATCGCTATTAATAGCATCTTGCAGATGTATGTAATTCTGAACTCTCAAAATTTTTTTTTTTTTAAAGAGATGTAGCGGAGGCGTTCACTTTCTACTTTGATATACAGTACATTTCGACCAGAAATTGATGAAAAAGTTGTCTGCACTGCATGAAGAGGTTGAAATTATTCTCTCGCAACATCATGCGATACGCATAAAAATCCATACACTAAACTTTTTTGTTCGGAACAGGCTGTTTTGTTATAGTTATAATGAGTGGAATTTCAAAATGATATTTCTCTTGTCCCTTGCTATAAATCAACGGATATTGCAGAGCGTCATAAAACTTATGAGTGTCGGCTACCTGTGTCAACGTATTGTCATGTGCTCGCAGGACAATGTTTCATGATTAGTACTAGTCGCAGCTCACCACTGCAGCGATTTCATTAATTAAAGGTGCATTGTAGCGTCTCTCATGCTCTCCAAACGGAGTCCGACCAGCATGGATGACAGCAGGTTCTCTAAAGTGGTTTTAAATGTGTTTATCAAGAAGTTGTGTTCATGCAACATTCTT
This sequence comes from Clitarchus hookeri, assembly GCA_002778355.1. Taxonomy (NCBI): domain Eukaryota; kingdom Metazoa; phylum Arthropoda; class Insecta; order Phasmatodea; family Phasmatidae; genus Clitarchus; species Clitarchus hookeri. The sequence continues at coordinate 272,679 of NQII01002099.1, read as the reverse complement.
TGAATTTTCAACATTGTGTCTCTTCAACTCCTTGAATAAATTGGCAGTGGCGGTTTGTTTAAATTTCTTCGTTACAAATGAAATATGCATGCAAGAATTTANATTTTCAAAACCGTGTCTCTTTCAACTCCTTGAATAAATTGGCAGTGGCGGTTTGTTTAAATTTCTTCGTTACAAATGAAATATGCCTGCAAGAATTTATGCTGTTCATTGACAGCTGGAATAAGCANCAAGAATTTATGCTGTTCATTGACAGCTGGAAAAAGCGCACCTATTCTATGATAAACTTGCCCTTGAACAGTAAATGTTGGTGAAAATCCAGGGATTTATTATCTCTCTGTCAACTCCAAAAGATGTAATTTGGAAACATGAGTTGTACTTTTCTGATCCTATTTAAAAAGCGCCGTGATTCATCAACGTCATACAAAAAGAGAGTTTTCAGAGGCTCTTCTGGCTCACCAAGTAAAGGAAGGGAAACTTTCCTGCCGGAACAGCACATCCCTGCGGTCTCATCTTTCCATTTCAAGTGCTACAAAACCAGAACGACTTGTCCATGAGTCCGATAATAAACCTGTGATTCTTATAGTCAATTAAGGGATCGTAAGGGATCCGTGTTTGCGATTCTTCTCGCCTGTGACTGTTCAGGTGTTTCGGATGCTCTTAAGGCAGCCTGTCGTTCTGCCTGTTCTTCCAGTCATAGTTGGGTCTGAAAAGGCATTTCGGAGGCTATTAATAGGGCTTGACGCTCAGCCTGTTCATCTAAATGCAACTGCGTTGGTTCATGCATTTCTGAGGCTCTAATAGCGTCTTGACGCTCTGCCTGTTCATCTCGACGGAGTTGAGTATCGGCAGGAGTCTCTAATATCCTGAGATGTTCCTGGTGTGCGGCCTGTTCTTCAAGCCTTTGCTGAATCTGAGCAGGCGATTCAGCAGCTCTCAAAGCAGCTTGTCGCTGTGCTTGCTCTGGTCTTCTCAGTTCGGCGTCTTCTGAAGATTCTTGCGATCAAACACATCTTTTCGCTTGTGCTTGAGACAATGCTCTTGAAAGACTTGATTTTTGTTTGTGAGGCATTATTTATTTAACGGACTATGAAAAACTAAACAAAAAAAAACAGTCTAAAAATAAACAAAAACAAATACCAAACCAACAAATTGAATTCAAAGTGCAAATCAGTTTCAAAGGTCACTCCAGTAAATTGAACAATATTCAAATATTCCTAAACAACAAAACCAAAACGAAAAGCAAATCAAAAGAAACCAAAAGCAAAAGCAGTCACTTTAAACTATTTGAATGCCATCTATTGTCAATTTTTAAAACTATAATTGGTATGTCATTTAACATAGAATGATTCAAGAAAATTACATATTGAGTAAATTTTTTGAGATTATTTCTTGCAATAAAAGTAGCCAATATCACCTTTCAGCCCTCCAACTATCTCTGTGCAAAAATATCACGTCAATCCGTTGCGACGTGAAAGGCCAAACAAACACACTTTCACATTTATAATATTAGTATAGATTTCAACTACACATTTGTCAAATGAGCACGGCGTTGCCAACGTAAGTGTAGATAATGTGGATTGGATTGCGTAAGCTTCGGCTGTTCTCTGTGATATTTGGCAGCGCTTGTTTCCTACCCTTGCATGGCTGATGGGGAGGGAGATAGTTGCCTAGCAACCAGCGTACAGCATCCTTGTGCCCTCCCTTTGTGTGCCAACCAGTTTGGAAGGCGTGAACACACTGGCCGGTCGATAACCTCTCTGCCTGCTCTCATCTGATTGAGTGCGCGTGGCATAATCAAAATCCAGTGTCGTATCATTCTCTTCACAGAGTTTGGGGAATGCTTGCATTTAGTGTCAGATTACTATCAGTTATATACAGTATTTTGTGATTTTATATTCTTTGTTTAAAGAAGTTGTGATTAAATTTTTTTTTATGTATTATTTATGGTGATACAAATACAGTAATACTAATTTTAAAAATGTACATTTTATTGTGTCCATTAGTTAAACTTTATTCACATATTAGGTACAGCTCTCATTATACTCAACATGAAATTTAATAAGGCTAGAAGTTGCATTTTATTGATGTAAATGTCAAACTCTTATCTACTGAAATTCTGGATGTATGGAAATTTTTTGACTATCCTGAAAAACAGTAGATCGGAAGTCTACTGTATCTGCATTCTGTTCAGTTTATCAAACACGTAGAAGTCTTCACTTTAAAACTCTCTGGCACAATAAAAACAAATTACTATTTTTGGCATTCTGAACTGATCTTGCATCATAAACATACGACTAATGTTAGTATCCTCGCTCATTATCACGAACCTAACCACATATCACAGAAGATTAGGTCAGGTATGTTTACGAATCCATGTGAATGTTTAGTGCGTAATTATTTCATTACCTAAAAAAATATTTGTCTATGTTATATCTACGTATTTACTTTTGTAATATCACCAACATTTTTTATTAGAATTGTCAGTTTAAAAGTAATAAAAAGTAGGTTTATTATCTGCAATTCTACATATGAACGAGTGCGTGGCGATTCAGGTCGATGTATTGATTCATACTACAGCGATAATCTTTTGACCTTGCTACCGATGGATTTATAAATCATTCTCATTTAAGAGTAAAACTTTGTTTACTTTTATGGAGTCAACAATGTGATCACTGCAAATAATGTATCTGTTATCTGCACATATGTGAAATAAATAATTGATAATATTGTATCATAAATTAAAAATGGCAAAACTATCTATTTGTAAGATTTTGTAAGGGTATTAGAAGCTCGGCATTGTGGTTTGGAAAAATTTTAAAGAGCAATTTTGTTGCTGTTTCATGAATATGGGAATTATTACAGACTTTCACAAATAAACATTATTTCTCCATATTTCGCATTATTTCACGGTTTGTGGAAATTTCTATGCCTTAAGCATGACTTTTATTGTGTGAGAACAAATCTTTTTCTCATTGGTGTGTTGTCACCCATAACGTGCTTTGGCTCAAAGCAAAATGTGCCAATTTATCACCATTATCAGGAAGAAATGACAGACCATTTAATGAAAGCACAATATGGTGATTTACCACCTATTGGTATACAGTACTTATTATACTTTATTATTTTAATTCCAATAATTTTTTGTCCAGAAATTTAAAGGAGCTTTTGCTTTTTACCATGATCTTCAAAATAAAGCAAAACATAACAAACTAAGCAATGGCTGTAAAACAAGTTCAAGTAAACAATTTACNAGGCTATTAATAGGGCTTGACGCTCAGCCTGTTCATCTAAATGCAACTGCGTTGGTTCATGCATTTCTGAGGCTCTCAAAGCGGCTTGACACTCTNTTCTGGCTCACCAAGTAAAGGAAGGGAAACTTTCCTGCCGGAACAGCACATCCCTGCGGTCTCATCTTTCCATTTCAAGTGCTACAAAACCAGCACGACTTGTCCATGAGTCCGATAATAAACCTGTGATTCTTATAGTCAATTAAGGGATCGTAAGGGATCCGTGTTTGCGATTCTTCTCGCCTGTGACTGTTCAGGTGTTTCGGATGCTCTTAAGGCAGCCTGTCGTTCTGCCTGTTCTTCCAGTCATAGTTGGGTCTGAAAAGGCATTTCGGAGGCTATTAATAGGGCTTGACGCTCAGCCTGTTCATCTAAATGCAACTGCGTTGGTTCATGCATTTCTGAGGCTCTCAAAGCGGCTTGACACTCTGCCTGTTCATCTCGACGGAGTTGAGTATCGGCAGGAGTCTCTAATATCCTGAGATGTTCTTGGCGTGCGGCCTGTTCTTCGAGCCTTTCCTGAATCTGAGCAGGCGATTCAGCAGCTCTCAAAGCAGCTTGTCGCTGTGCTTGCTCTGGTCTTCTCAGTTCGGCGTCTTCTGAAGATTCTTGCGATCAAACACATCTTTTTGCTTGTGCTTGAGACAATGCTCTTGAAAGACTTGATTTTTGTTTGTGAGGCATTATTTATTTAACAGACTATGAAAAACTAAACAACAAAAAAAAACAGTCTAAAACTAAACAAAAACAAATACCAAACCAACAAATTGAATTCAAAGTGCAAATCAGTTTCAAAGGTCACTCCAGTAAATTGAACAATATTCAAATATTCCTAAACAACAAAACCAAAACGAAAAGCAAATCAAAAGAAACCAAAAGCAAAAGCAGTCACTTTAAACTATTTGAATGCCATCTATTGTCAATTTTTAAAACTATAATTGGTATGTCATTTAACATAGAATGATTCAAGAAAATTACATATTGAGTAAATTTTTTGAGATTATTTCTCACAATAAAAGTAGCCAATATCACCTTTCAGCCCTCCAACTATCTCTGTGCAAAAATATCACGTCAATCCGTTGCGACGTGAAAGGCCAAATAAACACACTTCCACATTTATAATATTAGTATAGATTTCAACTACACATTTGTCAAATGAGCACGGTGTTGCCAACGTAAGTGTAGATAATGTGGATTGGATTGCGTAAGCTTCGGCTGTTCTCTGTGATGTTTGGCAGCGTTTGTTTCCTACCCTTGCATGGCTGATGGGGAGGGAGCTAGTTGCCTAGCAACCAGCGTACAGCATCCTTGTGCCCTCCCTTTGTGTGCCAACCAGTTTGGAAGGTGTGAACACACTGGCCGGTCGATAACCTCTCTGCCTGCTCTCATCTGATTGAGTGCGCGTGGCATAATCAAAATCCAGTGTCGTATCATTCTCTTCACAGAGTTTGGGGAATGCTTGCATTTAGTGTCAGATTACTATCAGTTATATACAGTATTTTGTGATTTTATATTCTTTGTTTAAAGAAGTTGTGATTAAATTTTTTTTTTTATGTATTATTTACAGTGATACAAATACAGTAATACTAATTTTAAAAATGTATATTTTATTGTGTCCATTAGTTAAACTTTATTCACATATTAGGTACAGCTCTCATTATACTCAACATGAAATTTAATAAGGCTAGAAGTTGCATTTTATTGATGTAAATGTCAAACTCTTATCTACTGAAATTCTGGATGTATGGAAATTTTTTGACTCCCCTGAAAAACAGTAGATCAGAAGTCTACTGTAACTGCATTCTGTTCAGTTTATCAAACACGTAGAAGTCTTCACTTTAAAACTCTCTGGCACAATAAAAACAAATTACTATTTTTGGCATTCTGAACTGATCTTGCATCATAAACATATGACTAATATTAGTATCCTCGCTCATTATCACGAACCTAACCACATATCACAGAAGATTAGGTCAGGTATGTTTACGAATCCATGTGAATGTTTAGTGCGTAATTATTTCATTACCTAAAAAAATATTTGTCTATGTTATATCTACGTATTTACTTTTGTAATATCACCAACATTTTTGATTAGAATTGTTAGTTTAAAAGTAATAAAAAGTAGGTTTATTATCTGCAATTCTACGTATGAATGAGTGCTTGGCGATTCGGGTCGATATATTGATTCATACTACAGCGATAATCTTTTGACCTTGCTACCGATGGATTTATAAATCATTCTCATTTAAGAGTAAAACTTTGTTTACTTTTATGGAGTCAACAATGTGATCACTGCAAATAATGTATCTGTTATCTGCACATATGTGAAATAAATAATTGATAATATTGTATCATAAATTTAAAATGGCAAAACTATCTATTTGTAAGATTTTGTAAGGGTATTAGAAGCTTGGCATTGTGGTTTGGAAAAATTTTAATTAGCAATTTTGTTGCTGTTTCATGAATATGGGAATTATTACAGACTTTCGCAAATAAACATTATTTCTCCATATTTCGCGTTATTTCACGGTTTGTGGAAATTTCTATGCCTTAAGCATGACTTTTATTGTGTGAGAACAAATCTTTTTCTCATTGGTGTGTTGTCACCCATAACGTGCTTTGGCTCAAAGCAAAACGTGCCAATTTATCACCATTATCAGGAAGAAATGACAGACCATTTAATGAAAGCACAATATGGTGATTTACCACCTATTGGTATACAGTACTTATTATACTTTATTATTTTAATTCCAATAATTTTTTGTCCAGAAATTTAAAGGAAATTTTGCTATTTGCCATGATCTTCAAAATAAAGCAAAACATAACAAACTAAGCAATGGCTGTAAAACAAGTTCAAGTAAACAATTTACAGCACACTGATTGCTGATAGTAATATTTTGAATATATATGCTGTTGACCGTTAACTTTTTAAAATAAATCTTTGAAAAATGTCACTGCCCCTACCTGCATATATTGTAATGGGCAACTGACACACTGACAGGCATGCTCCCAATTGATGGAGGAGAAGTACAGTGGAACCCTGTTAAACATTTCTCAAGGACCCCAAGAAATGTCAGCCTTATATAAGGGAAAATTTTATAATATGAGGGTAATTTTGTATTGAAAAACATGTTTGTGGACCAAAATAAGGCAGTTTATTAAACAGGAAAATGTTATAAGAGGGTATATTATAACTTGGTTCAACTGTATTTCCATGTCTTGATGTTTGAATTTAAAGTATTAGGTAAACACTAAATTCTAAAATTATTTATTTTGCTTTCTGAGTTATTTTTCCTAGCATATAAGTGTAATAATCAGCAAATTTGGAAAATATTTACTTTGCTAATAATTTCAATTTTTTTTTACTGACACATGAATAAAGTGATTAGGCCCATGGCAATGTTAATTTTGCATATGGTGGAAGAATACACAAAGTACATACAACTACTGTTCACGCGTCACCTTTGAGGATGCAGGGTATGAGGAAAGGGAGTGGGAAGCTTGGTGACGCATGTACTATCTGCAGTTACACATTTAGGCCTGACGTGTCTTGTACCACGCTGCTGGGAGTGCTATGTATGTCCAGAAGCGAAACGCTGTGGTGCATTCTGAGGGTCGTAGAATTGTGTCATATAGTTGTAAAATGTGCTGAAGAGGCTAAACAAAAATGTTATGCATTCACAGTAAAACAAGTGACAGCAAGAGCTGCACACTACACTGGAGTGTCTGAGACATTAATTTAGAAGATACGGGAGGAACAAAAATAACTGGATAACAGTGGCGAGGGTGGTAGCTTGTCTACGCCGGGTAAACGACAATAGTCTATGCCAGAACACACTATCTCAGTGAATGCCTATGATTTTGATAGATGCGTAATTCGGCTGACGATTCAGGAGTTTCATGTTAATGAAAAACCTGCCCCCACCATTGTCAAATTACTGCCTGTGATCAAGGATAAAATACACTTTCCATATTCACATACCTCATTGCGAATGATAGTAAAACAACTTGTTTTTCGGTGGGAAAGTACCCAAAGTCGCAGGGAGATACTGATTGAGACACCTCGCATCGTATCTTGGCGCCACGACTATCTAGTTGCAATGAAACAACACAGACAAAGTGGGAAACAAATTATCTACATTAACAAAACATGCATGGACATTAATTTGACTTTTGGTTAATGCTGGCAAAATGAGGACTTGTTCGGCATAAAAACTAACGTGAATTTGGGCAATAGATTAATAGTGGTTCATGCAGGAGGTATTAACGGATTTGTTAAAATGCTCTCCTTGTCTATAAAGCCGGAGCAGCCAGTGATGACTATCACTGGCATATTAACAGTATTAATTTCATTTAGTGGGTTACCGAGAAGCTTGCAAGTAATCTCCCTCCATCATCGTCATCGTGGTTGTGTTAGATAATGCACCTTATCATTGCGCACTGCTAGACAAGCCACCTATAAAAACTCTGTGAAAGCAGATATGTTAACATGGTTAGCAAATTTCCGTACATGTTTGACCCGAATGCTATCCAGCTGGCTAGGGCAAAGGTAAGCATGCAGTAAGGAAATGTGTCCAGGATATTTATCTCTTCAGAAGCTACGAGAGATTACTCTTAAAGCGATAGATGTTGTAACCAATACCGACTGGGAAGGTTACTGTGGTCATGTGCAGAAGCTGGATGCTGAATACTGGGAAAAGGACGGTATTGTGTCAGATGTTGTAAACAGTATAGTTGTTCGTCTTGATGACAGTAGTGATTCTTCCAGTGGATCTGACAAGTGCAGTTCGGACAGTGAACAAGAGAATCCAGGTACACAGTTAGCAACACCGCTTCCTTGAGGTGAATGGATGTTTTTGTGTAGTATAGTACAGTCGTACGTCGCGTCTGGCGTATCGCATAAACGCCACATACCTGCCATGATTTCAGAGCTGGTGTGAGGACTGTAAATCCTAAGCATGGCTTTCTGAAGTGCTCAGTTTACCGTGTACAGCCTACAGTATATGTATTTCATTAGAACAAGAAGTTGTTATTTTTGCTCTAGATACCGTTGAACATATGTGCAATTTTTAACATTTTGGGGGTTAATTCAGATTTTATTTACAAGCATGTAGATATTTTCCACTGGAACCATGTAATTTTGCCACTAAAATCATGCAAAAAGAGCTAAATTAAAATTTTAATGCAATCTTTGCATATTGGGAGGGGGGGTTGAATTTGTCCAAAATCAAATGATGACTCCAAACTAACAACCATTTTCCTGGGAACCGTGAATGGTCGTAATTTTGAGTTTTGATAGTACCTAAAATAGTCAGGGAAATGTGAGAGAATTTGTGTTAAGAATACTGTTAGCCTCTCTGTTAAAGTTCTGTTTAGTTTGGAAGGATAGCACATGATAGCAAGTCCTATGGTTTGTAAAAGTATCTGTAATAAGTGGTGTGTTCCAGGAATGCAAGCTGTTCATCAAAAGGAACCTCGATATTGTTGTAAAGGCGGACGATTTTGAGAACTTTGAGCCCGAGACGTTTATCGGCCTGCTCCAGCAGAGTGATCTTGTTGTGCACGATGAGATGACCTTATATCAGTAAGTACAGTACTTGTTAGACTTTGCATTTGTTTTATCACAAAGGTGATATAAAATTAGGGGTGTGCGAGTATTCGAAAATAAGAATAGTTGTGAATAATTCACGTTTCCATCTCAAGTATTTTTTATTTGCTTGACATTATATGCATACTTATTTTTAGTTGTCCATCTAAACTTTTGTTCCATAGTTATTACAGCTTAAATATTACTAATGATGATAACTGGCCATTTTTATACATTTTTGCCATTTGATGCGGCAGCAAATCAACGACCTTTAGATCCGAGTGAGATTATTTACAATATGATGACATTGAATAATTCATTTAGAAACATGATTAAAACTAGAATTATCAACAAAAACCATCAAAAACACATTTTCACTGTAACATTGACAGAAATATGATATATTTTTTCTTTCCTATTGTTTGCAGCTGAAGAAATAGGCACAAAAAGGTTATGTTACTGCAGGTGTGCGTAACCAAAACAAAAACATCTTTCTATCGCTTTCATGCACATACCACACAGCTCTGTGTGACGAGCACACAGATATTTTATTTGGTGTTTCCATGATATTGCATTGTTTTATTTCTGCAAACATATTCAAAAGTGTACGATTTTGGTATATTGTTGAGGGCATGATACAGCAACACTGTGGACACAAACAATACCAACTCAACATGGTGTCGTGTCATAGCTGTGGTGGTTGGCTGAAACACAAACTAACAGCACTAGTAGTACGAGGGTTATTCGGAAAGTAAGGTCCGAATCGCTGTAGCTAATTAAATGTCACACGAACATTGTAACACACATGCGCACCGACTCCCGGCATGCCTTGCTCGTCAAACGACGCCATTTGCATTGGTATTGTTGCAGTGTGCTGTTTACAGAGTCATTTCAAAATGTTTAAAACAATTGATCAGCCCGTTGACTGTGAAATACGGTCAGTGATTTGGTTTTTGACAGCAAGGAAAGTTTCAGCAGCGGAAGTTCATCGACAGATAAGTATGGCCCCAATGCGATGAGTGACAGCAAAGTGCGTTAGTGGGTGAGAGCTTTGAAGGACGGACGGGAAAATGTCCATGATGATGAACCGCAATCAGGCCGACCATCAGTGATCAAAGAAGATTTGGTAAAAGCCGTGGACGAAAAGATTCGTGAAGACGGCGATTCACAATTTCAACTTTAGCATTGGAATTTCCGAATGTCGGTAGAACAACTTTGCACAAAATTGTCTCTGAAAATTTGCAATTTTACAAATTGTGCGCTTATTGGGTTCCCAGGCTGCTTACTGAGGAACACCAAATGAAAAGAATGGCTTGTGCTCTTGATTTTTTGGACCGATATCATAAGGAAGGCGATCAATTTATAGAGAAGATGAAAGNAAGGAAGGCAATCAATTTATAGAGAAGATGAAAGCTGAAAGAAGCAGTTACAGACTGGTTATCCTCACAGGCGGCAGACGTCTATGACTTAGGCATACAAAAGCTTGTAGAACGTTATGACAAATGTTAAAACAAATATGAAAACTATGTAGAAAAATAGAGAAACGTGCAAGGAATTAAATAAAAAAGTTTTTTGAAAAAATCTGTGATGGTTTGTGTTTTATAAGAAATCGGACCTTACTTTCCGAATAACCCTCGTACATTAATGTATAAATTAAATTGGTCACAAGCTGCTTGCAGTAGCAAGAAATTGGAAACACACATAAACAGTTTGTAGTTTTTCAGCAAATAGCACTGCAACAGCAAGCACAGAAAGGCAGTGTTTGCAGAATCTACTACCAATTCATCCATTAAAATACATCTATTAAGACAATGTCCGAATTCAGGTATATACTGGTATCTGCATCCTTTTTACTTACCCTTAACACCAAACTTGATGAATTCGAACAGGCAGTCTTGTTGGCTTCTGCAACAGCTATTAGCCATTAAATGAATGTGTATTCCGACAAAGAACTTAATAACTGCCAAAAGTTAAGGGGGGAATCAAAAGAATAAATTATATTTCAATTTTATTTACGTTAACATTTATTGTAGGGTTGTGCAAGAATGAAATTTTAGAGAAAGAAAGAATTTTTGTTCCGAGAAATGAGACTGGAATGAGAAATGTTCTGATATTTCAAACTAAAAGTAACAACATTTTAAAGAGAATATTTAATCTTCGTGTGTATATGTTGTTAAATTTTAAACATACTTATCTACTACTGACGTGCATCACTACTTACATACTCTTAAGTTACATGTAGACTACTCACTTAATGAAACATTTACCAGTCAATGCATTACATGCCCAAAAGAAGTACTTAGAGAAAATTACAGGAACTTTAAGCTCAAAATAATGCACTGATAAGTAGTAAGTAAATCAGTCCACATCGTATGATCAAAAAGATTTTTGGTATTTAACTGTTTGAAAAATGTTCAGTTGTGTGTGTGTTGGCGTGCGTGCGTGCACGAGTGCTTGACTGCTATGCGTTACTTTTTTGACGCTTGACAAATTCATTTTTTATTGCCAGATGCTGAGAAAGATGCCTCAGTAGACCCAGTGTGTTGCCAAACTGAGTACCTTCCTACAAATTTTGCAAGTTCCACCCAACTTATCACAATTTTTTTCATAATAAATCCACGCAGATGCTTTATCTGCACTTCCATGCCTTAGGAAACGTTTATTTCCGAAGCAAAGAATATTTCTGTGTGATAGTTATGTAATCGCTAGACTCTAAAGTAGTTTATTGCCGTCCGTACCACTTTATAAGTTTATTTTGGTTCAATAAGTGTTAATCCGCAAGATATATACAGTATAAACCGTAAATAGGTCGCCTCTGCATTAACGTACAAAAATTATTTTCTTATGACTCCGTAACTTAACGTGCTACTAACAAACTGCCAGTCAGCAGATGTTTGTGATATTTGTCATTTTGTTTACAATCCAGGCCAGACGGCAGGCATCGCAACTTCCCAAATGTGTACAAGAAACAGAGTGGAATGAATTTTTTGTATTGCATGTGTGCAAATCCCAAATTTATGCTGAAATACACAATATCCTGAGATTATTGTATGTCAGATTTGGTTTAGATACAATGAAAAGCCAATATTCTGTTCCATTTTTAATAATAATATTTACTCATGAGACTTTTTTTTTACTGCGCATGCGCAGTAATAATAACAACTACCTGTCATGGCACTCGTTTGTTTTCATACTATGAATTCTTTACTGATGTTACATCAAAGCTCTGGTAAGTGACTTGCCTGTATGGATTTTATATTTCATCGTTAATATATTTTTCAGGTTAATATTACGACGTTAAATAAATTTAACCGTATCTTGGCATACTGCGTGTTGTTGGTAAGCTGTAAGCAGTAGTCCTAACCTGTGTTTCAATTACTTTTACATAATTTTTCCCAATGCTATGTTTTATTCGAACCTAAATTAATAACTGGTTAACTGCACATTCTTTTCATTATATCTCATGCAGAATAAGGCACGATAACATGTACCCGCATGTAATTGTAAATTGTTCTCATCAAGCCTGCTTTGTGCTGAACTAAATAAGTTTTTTTTTTTTGTAAAACAGACTTGAATATTGTGATTTGCAAGATGAAATATAGCGTCATGGTGAGGTTGTTCTTCCATGAATGCACTTTCTATCACCAAACAATTATCTGTTGGCATATATATAAAAAANTCCTTTCGCTTGCTGTTTAAGAATGTGGTATTTCTCGAAATTTTTCTTGAAGTTCGGGATTTTGCACAACCCTAATTTATTGTCTTGGTGATTGTATATGAGTTTGCAATTTTGGATGCAGGTTTTACTCTCTTTTTTTTTTTTGTGTTATGAACATAAGCCTAAACTTATGCACGATGGCCAGGGAATGGGACGTTACATCAAGTAGGGTTTTGGGTTTTGTTTCTGCGCAAGCCAGTTATGCAGGGAGCGGCCGGACTCTATTGTGGAGGCGTCTGGATTATTGTGCGTCGGCCTTGCACTAGTCCCTTGTATAATGTTGTGCGGGTTGGTCGTCTACTAGGCACAAGGTCTGTAAGGGTGAGGTGATGCCACGTGGGATGACTGGCTTACCACCAGCATTGGCACTCCGGGGCACTCTCTGGCTCCGACCCTCTGACGTTGGCTGCGACGAGCAGGTGACTGGGCAGGCTGACTTAGGTGTCGCCTGGCTGTTGACATGCTGCGGGTTGGTTGGAACAGGGTTGGCTAATGCTGGTATCCCAGTGGTTGACACCTCGTGGGTCGGCTCGTCGAGCGGTATAACTCCAAGTAGGAGAGGGATCCCTCGTGATTGCAATTCTACCGCCGGAGCTCCGGGAACCTTAATCAAGAGGCCAAAGTGGTTGGCGGGGAGGGTAGTGAAGTGAGACTCGACTAGGTGTCGGGTGGCTTTTGCTCTGTTCCGGGGGGTTAAGCAGCTGACGGTTGCTATAAGCTGATTGCTAAGGGGTTGACGAGATGCAAGAAAAGCAGCTGAAGGCTGCTATAGGCTCATTACTAAGGGGGTGACAAGATGCGAGAAAAGCAGCTGTCCTCCTTGCATTTCTCCTGTAGAGGGTGGCAGGCAACAATCTCCTAGCTAGAATGTGAGCCAGAAGTTCCTGGGTCAAGCCTCGTCAGTCCTGGCACCCCCCCTCTGGCGAGTTTATACTGTATGGTGGGAATGAGTTAGCTGACTTATTTGGCCCAGATGCTTCGTCGTGTCTTTCTAGTGGTTGGGGCTCTACCGTACGTGCGCACCAGGTACCTTCATGTACCTGATCCACAGTAAGAGTGGCCGTCGACTTTGTGGTGTATGTGACGTACGTGCAGTCCTGGTCATGGGCTGCCCGCAGTCCTACTTTGTCAGTTGCCAATCTTCAGTCTCCTGCCACTCCCTTCTAGGGTGACGTTTACCAGG
>NQII01002099.1:245110-258883 GCA_002778355.1 Clitarchus hookeri | reverse complement strand
GGGGGGGGGGGGGGAGCACATGTTCACTTCAGAGCAAGGAAAAACAGAAGTAGCTGGAATAGGTGTTTTACTCTCACGAGAATAGAACACAGTGACCCGTACTATCTCCTACCTCTACACACACTAAGTGTTCAACAGACTTTGTATCAGGGCAAGACAGGGGAAGGGACCTGTCGGCTTGAAGAGCAGACAAGAGCAACAATTAAGTAGCCGTGAAAACAACTAAACCCTAATTGTGCCTGTCAGTCCTGAAGAAACTCGGGGCACCGTGTGTGGGGTAAGTGTCGGGTGTGTTGAGTTTCGACGGCATCAGGGGCAGCGACGACTCTTCGGCTGCACTGGTAGAGATGGCGTTTGTGGTAGCAAGTGCCGGTAGAACTCTGAAAGCTCTTGGGAGAGTCCTCAGCAAGACTGTGGCTGTAGTAGAGAGCCTTAGCACAACTGATGCTATGGCAAGCTACTAGAACAACTGGCCTTGTTGGCTTCTCCGGAAGGAGGGGTTGGCAGAGAGTCCTATCAATAGGTGGTGCTAGGGTGAGCTGCCTCGCCAGAAATGATGTTTCCGCTGTGTGCACTGTGTTATATTATGCTGTCTGGCATGTCTTTCGGGTACATTAGGTTATATTTAGCCGCCACCCTTCAGGCTTGGTTCAGACGGCGACTCTGCTGCCATCTTTCGGTGGGGTGGTGGCAGTGTAGTTTGGCAGCTGTGCATGCGATATCCGCAGCTAGTTTAGGGGCAAACTCTTGCATGCCGGTAGCTTCTTCTCGTCTAGTTTGCAAACTGCTGGGGCGATGACGTGACTTCTTTTTACTATGTTGGCGCTGGCCTTGGAGTTGGCCAGTCAGGGTTTGATCTCCCTCGGGGCATGTGGCGTGCACATGATGCAAAGTCAAAAATAATAGCTGATGGAAAGCATCACACATCAATACAAATTTATCGTTTAGATCCTTTTTTAGGGACACTTTGCGATAATTATTAACTCAGTTCAAAATTTTATGCCTACGAAACAGTAATGTTTCCATATTAATCTTTAAATAAAATAATTATGTCAAAAATCAATTGTGACCTACAAATAGCTTCTCAAAATGGCAGCACGTATACTGCAAGTATGCGAGAAGTATACATCTTTGTTTACTTGTATACTCGCATACTTCACAAAATGTTCATATTGCCTTACCCCAGCACGCGGCCTAGCGCAATCAGCAAGGCCGCCCCATAAGGGAAGACTAGACTGAAATGACTACCTACAATGAGTATAAACAGCGGTAGTGCCAGGAAATTACATAACGTAACCTTGCCATGCTGGAAAAGCAACCCAACAAGAAAGTAAAAGACTGCCAACGAGCCTTTGATGTACGACACAAGAATGAATGGTAGAATAAAATAGTGTACAAATATCTGCGCCTTGCTGTGTTAGCAGGATGATATTTATTTTTTATATCACCCACTACAGAGGTAACGATTATGGCTTTATTTGTAAATATACAGACTGCCATGATTAGGTTGCCTGTATTGCAATCTAAGTTCCAAATAAGTATTGCATCTTACGGTGTTTACACACATAAATTACGTAAATAAAGTTCATAATAAAAACAAAACTTGCACATTTATGTGGGTTTAAAGCTATTTCAAACAGAGTACACATTTCTAAATTACTCTATTATGTTGAAAATTGAAGGTACGTAATTTCTGGGAATGATATTGAATTTCTTTTATTACCAAATATTTTGAATGACTGGCTGTCCAGCCATACAGGCTGCTGTCAACCTTTACGTTTATAATTGAATCATGAAATGTTAAAAGGACTTAAGTCCAATTTTATGCTGGTTTGACGTAAGTACATGTAAGAGTTCTTTATAGGTAGGGGCACGTGATAGTGTTAACAGTATATATGTCCAGCATATTCTTGATTGCATTTTGAAGTTGCAGGTTTTGCATGTAGCGTTATTATGACTCTAGTCCAGGACTTAGGCCTAACGTCTTTTTAACACTGTACTGGAATAGAAATAGTAAACAGCAAAAGCCATATTACACGAATGAAGGGCATACCATTACCCTTTTATTTTTTAATAATATCATTCTATTAGCACTTGAAGTTGGCGGATGTGAATAAAGCTTTCTATGACAGGACGAAGAAAAGGAAAGTTATAGGGAACAACGTACCTATTCGAGGAATACGATAAAACATTCACGTTTAACAGGGAAATCAAACATAAACCATAGAAACAAAGATGTTCCTACAGGGAAAACTGGACAAAAGTGTAGGTAAGTGTGAAAGTTTGGTTATGTCACATTACTGTGACGCGTGGTGTGTACCAATAGATATATATATACATACATACATACATACTAGCACTACCTCGCCTCATCTTTACATGTCATCACGTCACCCCAGGTGGGGTTTGAACCTTGAACAACCTGCTACCAGAGCCTACCAGCACGTCCCTAGGCAAGGGGCACCCGCGGACACATTAGCCGAGCTCGTTCTCACCTTTATGTCGGATGTCACGCCACCTCCCACGTGTGATAGAAGCCAGCCAAGCGACCCAGCACTGCGCCTGAACACGTACAGCTGACACAGTCCCACATAGCAAAGAAGCCTGCTTCCAGCCACCCCGAGAGATGACACTAGAGTTCGGCTCCGTCTACGGTAGGCAGGAGCTACCTTTGCTACCCCACCAGCAGGTGGATATATGTCCCTGCACCGCCGCAGAACGGCAGTTCGTTCTCAGCAGCTCGCTCCACCACCTTGTGTGCTCGAGCTCTGTGCTATTACCGCCTTCCTCACGAATGACCACAGTTCTTCGGGAGATCTTCCAGACCTTCAACTCGCTGTGATGTATATGCGTATGGCCATAGGTGTGGTATAGGTTACATTTCCCTTGTCGCCTTTTGTGTGTGACATGTGTGTGTGTGTGTGTATCACAATGTTGTGTATATGACATAAACAACACTCAAGAATAGGATTGTGTGGGACATACACTTTACCTTGACACACACTAGACACTCAGACTGTGACCTTAATCCCAAGTAGATGTTGGCCGACCAAGGAAAAGCAGGAGACAGCGTTATTTAAACTCTCTTTTGCCAAACCTAGGGTAGGACTGCGGGCTCCCTTAACCGGGTGCACTTACGTCTCACACACACATTAGACGGCCACCCATACTGGGGATCAGGTACGGCAAGGTACCTGGTGCATATGTACTGTAGAACCACAACCATTAGAAACTCAATCCACAAGGTGGCTACTCAGCCAGCCCAGCCAATTCACTCCATTCACCGCTTTATTTTCCCTGGAAAGAGTGATAAGACTGGTTCTGGAGGTCTAACACCTTTTGGACCGCACCCACATCGTTGTCAGACGTCCAGGGTAACCCACCGCTCCAACCACCACGTTGAACTTCACCGGTTGGTGTAAACAAGTCCGACTCTGGTTTGCTTGGCCACGGCTGGCTTTACACCTAGCTAGGGATCTTCATTGCCTGCTCTTCCTTGGTGTGGCAGACTTTAGTTCCTACCTCTATTTCTTTTACAATTCACTCTGATACTGTAAAAATTAAATTATTTTAATTGAACTTGTGTAACGTTTGGAGTACTTTGACAACCGCCCAGGTATGGCTTAGGGCCCCATCGTGTCATTTCTCTTTCGGCACAGACTACCAATGCCTTGTCCGTACTCTGAACTAGAAGTCCTTGGGACATTGACTCAGGATTTCTTGTCCTGCAGCAACCTTACCCATCCTTTTCCCTCCATGCTTAAAAGGCATCAATAGAGGTGGGGTTGGGGAGTGATGCAGGGATCTTTCAGCAGCAAGAAAAGTACAAGTGTTCCCCTCCCATGGAAGATCAAGATCAGTTAGGCACCTTGCCGACCCCCAAATCTCTGCACTGGCTAGGAATTATGATGAAATGTACAGAGATAGATGGGCAGGCTTGGTATTCAGTCTTTGCCTGTCTGTGTCAGGATCCCAGTTACTCACACCGACCCTCCAATTCCTACATCCGGCAATGAATCGCAGTGGCATGCTGGAATGTTGGGGGTGGCAACAGTGGCTTGAAATTGACCTATGTGACACCTAGTGCCAGCTTCAGGTTACTGTGCTTGACAATCGTGTCTGAAGGACACAGGTCCAACCAAGACAGATGGAACAGCCACAGTACCGGGCGTCAAGTTGCAGCGGAGATCCCTCCTCTTAAGGCAAAATCACCTGCTGCAGTAATAGTATTGTTCTTGTCTGTGCGTGTATGCCCAGTTCCCCTATTCCTCGCTCAGAAGTCCCTGGGGATGTGGTAGGTTACTGGGTTGACATCTCCAGATAATGATAAGTTAAAAATGGAATAACCTTCCCCAATGTGCAGGTGAAGCACCAAAATAAAGGACATGCAGGGTTTATTCAGAATAGACCTTATTTGTCAGTGGGAAACCCTATCCATAAGCTCAACCCATCCCAGTCTCTATTTCCAAGCTCATCAAAAAATTTCTGTCGGGTCTTACCAAGGCAGAATTGTGGCCCCAGCCACGTTCAAATTATATCTGCGTACCCTATCTAGCTGTCTAGCAAACTTTGGCCTTTGAGTCGAAGTTGCAGATCAAGTCATGATGAGGCTGTTGGCGTAGCAAGCACTGCCTCTGAACACCTTTGATGGTAACTCGTACGCAAACGCTGCTCATCTCTAACAGATGGTTGGCTAATGGTTGCAAGGGGCCGAGTATTGCGGTGCTTGTAAGAGAGAGAAGGGTAGGTGATGGCTGAAAAAGAACAAGTAACATTTTATGGGGCTGCAACTTAATATATAGCAGTGTGGCGGATGTCCGGAGGGCCAGGGGCAAGCGGCGGTGACACACTGCTCCTTCTTAACCCCCACTTCGCAGCAGCTGCACAAACTGGCTGCATGTGAGAGTAGGTGGTAAGGGGGTGACGGCCAAGCTAGACTGGGTTGCAAAACGGTAACTGGTGGTCAAATGTGTTGTATCTACACCCGCTTAAGGGGCAGACCAACCCATTGTTCAATTGGTCAAGTCACCTTATCTTTAGCTGGAGTGGGAGGGGTCCAGGTTAGGTGTAACTACAGCAATGATGGTTTTAGGTCAGATGGCATGCATTAACTTGACTGTTTCGTTTGTTTAAAATAAATTGGGTAATTACCTCGTAAAGATATTATTTTGTGATTGTCCGCATTGCTATTAGTGTTTTGATGCTTACACTGTTTTCTTCTAGTGCAGTGCTTTTGTCAGTACCTGGAAGGGTAAAAGGTGTAGCTTACCTCTGTGGCTACCTTACTGAAGCCCCTGAATTCAATGCTTAGCAAGTGTGATGGAAACATGTTGCTTCATTATTTGCCCTAGCAGTTTGATATTCTTGGTGCCTGTTGATGGCAGCTGGCAGGTATTGTGCATTTGTGCTTATGGGCCACATCTTCCATGAAGAGTATGTGTTGGTAGGCTTAGGCACTCGTGACAGTGGGTACTACCTTTCGTAGACAGGATATGGTTATGTCAAGAACCTATGAAAAGAATTTTTCAGTTTACAATTATACACTTGCTGAAGCCTCACGTAAAGAACTCTCTTGTTTCCTTAAAGTTGCCTTCCGTTCTTCAGCTGCTCAGTGATGATCTTCCATGCAAGAGTCTAGCGTGGAGGGGGCAGTGGTGATGGTGGCCTCCACTGAGGCAGTAGGATGCTGGACTTATCTGGGCTTCACACGGTTACAATGTCTGGGTGTTGCAGTGTGTCTGAGCAGTGACTATCAGACCCAAAGGGTAATGCTGTGTTGGGCACCTGGAGCATTTGCAATGGTGGTGACTCTCAATAATGGTAAGGGTCTCCATGAGTCTGACTTCAGGGTCACCAGACTCACTTGATTGCTTGGTCCTTCATTTCCACAGATGATGGGTGTGTTGGGCATGGACCAGGAGTTTATAGGCTGGCAAGTGACAAGAGATGGTTGATGAAGGAGTGCAGTAGATGAATCTTAAGTGTTCAGAAGCCTGTAGCCACAAAATCAGTGGCTGTTGATCTCATGACATCTGCAGGTGGTCCCAACAGCTCCAGGATAGGTGATTGTTGGCTTCCACATCTACCCTTCAGTTGTCCAACTTGAGGTGTACTGCTGCAGGATCAAAAGTCAAACAACATTTGAACATGAAAGGAAAATTAATAGGGATGAGCCTATTGACTGCCAAGATCTTTCAGCCGTGCTTTGTATAGGTGGTGGTCATGGTATTACAGGAGTCTATAATCAGGAAATCTGGTGTCTTGTGGCAGTCTTTAATAATAGTATTATAGTAGGGATGTCAAATTTGATTCCTCGATTCCCCCCGATTCCTTTGCATTATGAGAATCTAGTGTCTGACTACCACAATCTTGATTGTTATAAGTTATCATCAAATGATGTTAGGTTTAACCATAATGCATTTAAAGTCTACGGAAAACCACAACTCTATGCTTATGTACATAAGAAAATGTACTTACTATTTGCGGTACAATAACAAATATAAGTTCCCATGTCGTTATCTAAATAGTAAATTGAGACACTCAATACTAAAGACCTGATAAAATAGCATTTGCAATGGAACTAAAAATAACGCAAATTTTAGCAATTTAGTTTGTATAATGCGATTTTTCCCGTTTTACTCCAAATAAAACTATTTTGAAAGTTTACACCGACCTTTACTTGCAACTAAACCAATATTCGCAGAATGAGTGTTAGAAGCGTTTATATAACGTTTTGTAGTTGAGGTTAGGAATACTTGTCGCACTCTTTACCAAACATCATTGCAGCAACTAGTAATTTTTGCGTGTTAAAAATTTTAAATGTGTAAGTGTCAATAATTTGTGGATCACGTTTTGTAGCTTCCTTTGAACAACACACCCGTTCCATCATTTTTTTTTCACGTACACAGTTCTAAAATATAATAATCACAAAAAAAAAGTGTTACTGTTTGGTAGAGGGAATTATTACAAGGCCTTGACGACCATAGAATACACACGGCTAGAGTATATTTGTCAGCAAATCTGAAAGCAAATTAGCGCACTAGTTAAGATGAAATTTTCATCACTGCTGTAGAGACCTGAAAATTTTGCAAACGCTATAAACGCAAATTAATTTTTGCAGAATTATTGTTCTATGTCACGACGTATTTTATGTGTTTTTGCATATACACCATAAACAAAAACTTGTTTTACTTTCCGCAACGTGCGTTTACGGCCATAAATAACATGAGCGCAAGTGATGATGCGTCACTTTAGTGTACATTCCAGTGCACGGCCCTGCAAAAGTTTATTTGCTCGCTAGGAAACCCCGCTGTTGTAGTGTTCACGTCTACCATGCACCACCTTACATATGGAATTCGCGCCAACTAGCTCGCTGAGTTTGTTTACATTCATAGCATCGTCACGTTTTATACAAAAATTTACTGATGTAGAATATATTTGTAAATTGAATTATCACGTATTTTAATCTTGTATTCTTCCAGCTAATTGTATTTTTATCATACATATTCTCTGTAAATATGTGCAGTAAAGAATGACACGTTTTGAACAAACAAAAGTTTTGTAAGCAGGCCTAACGAAAAAATCTGTCGAAAGTTCAGATATTTCAAAAACATAAAGACAGATTTCTCAAATTTTTTTCCCTTCTGTTTGTACAAGGTTTTTTTTTTACAGTGCTTTTACAATTGTGTATAAATTGTTTACATTAGTCTCTTCATGAAACAGTATGCCCTTGTCAGTGTGTTGTGACCGTTGTTCCAGGTGTCAGGCAGAATATAAAATCTTAAGTAAGAAAATGTGAAATGGTTTTCAATGTTGTCTGTTGATAAAGGAAACTAGTGGTTTTGTCTTAAAAACGTGGCTGTATACTTATCTGGGAGTTAGGTATTTTTGCAAGTAAATAACAATTGTTTAAAAACAATGCTTGTCAATAGGAATAACACTGTTAATTTCAAGTTTTACGAATAAAGTTACTTTTCTCAAATTATGTATGTCTTTATAAAGAGAACATGAAAAATTGGAGCAATTCTCATGCAGAAACCTGTATTTTTGTAGCAAGAAAATAACAGCTATTTTTGACAAAAAATAGCACCTATTTTTCAAAAAAATAACACATATTTTTGGAAAAAATAAACCTACTTTTTCAGCTGTCTACTTATAAGTTATCACAAAATTAGGTTAACTTTAACCATAGCATATTTAGGAGTTGTGGCAAACCACAAATGTATGTATGCTAATCCACATAATAAAATGTACTTACTATTTGCGGTAAATTCCTGTGTTATCTAAATAGGAAATTGAGACTGTTATAAGTTAATGAAATGAGGTTAGTTTTTACCATTGCGGATTTACGAGTTGCTGCAAAACAATACTCTAATTACTTATATGAGAATATTTTTTTTAAAAAACCACTGGGTTTTTTTTATTTCCGGTAGAATAACAAATATAAGCTTATGCGTCGTTATCTAAATAGGAAAAGAGACGCACTTAAAAATAAACATGGTCATTACATTTTTATTAATTTGTCAGCAGTACTGCCAACAGTTAAGATCATACATCTGCCAACCAGTTCTAATAATTTACTGTATTCCTGGGCGCTGTATTTTAAAAATGGTTCTGCCTAAGTTTCTTTTTTATAATAATAATAAATAACAACTTGCAACATTTCATGCAAATAGTCTAAATGTGTCTCTGTTTTGGTCGAGTTGCCAAGGAAAAACTTGCAGACAAAAAGTTGTAGGTACATGCAGGCAGTGGGCATGATATATTTTCGGTTTTGAAAATAAGGGCGCATCCATTTAAGGATAATAAAAAATATATACCTTACACACATTATTTTTTTAGAGCACAGATATTTACAGTCTTGTGATATGATTAATGTTTGCAAGGTGTAAGTTGTAGCAGTCTTGCTTGAATGTGTGTGTGTGTGTGTGTGTGTGTGTGTGTGTCTCTCCCNAAATAAACCCTGACTGATTTTCTGAAAATTCGGGTCGGTTTCTGTTTTTATAAAAAGGACCAGACCGGACCGAAAATTCTGTTAACCCGATCAGCCCTACTTTAAATGTACTTGTACAGTATGTGCATTTTTCCAGATAGTACAATCATTGTTCTTGTACACTTTTCTTCATTAGTGTCAGTTACATAAGATTGCAAGGAGTGCTACATGTCAAGTAATCAACTGTGTTTTGATTCTTTTTTAAAGGGGTGGAAAGGGGAACATCAGACATTTGAGTATGGTTGTGATAAGAAAAAAAGTGAGTAGCAGCCTCAAAATGAAAACTGTAGCTTAGAAATGAAATATTGCCTTCCATATTTGCTTTACAAACAATGTTTGATGACTGGGACTGGAGTTTAATCTGTATGGTTGGAATGCAAATTCTTTAAAGTTTTCATTATATGCAGGGAAATAATTTTCTTCTAGGTTAACGTGAAAATGTAGGGATCATATTTTATTCACAGTTGCGGGATACTTGAGTAAAAACAATACACAGTTAGGTCTGGGGCAGAAGTTAGGAGAAATGTTGAAAATATCAGCAATGTAAGTTAAGTTTATGAGTGTTATGTTGAAAGTTTGTAGAAGAGATGGGATTTGAATGAGATTGTATGGTCTTGTCCAGAAAATGGGAAGAGAAGTTGTAGAAAAAAACGATGGAACTGAAAAAAAAAAAAAAAAATATATATATATATATGGCAACCAGTCTCAAGGAAAACAAGGAGGTGAAATGAGAAGGTACTGTAATGTTTGAAGTGGGAAAAGGATTATTCAAACATTTGGTTCAAATTTGAATGAACAAAGTTATGAATTATTGCAAATGTATTACTAGAGACTCTCAGACAAATGGGAAGTGATAGTTTTGTCATCTTAACTCCAGGAAGATAGGTAACGAACTTAAAGCATCTTGAATAAATTTAAGAGACAAGCAGTTTGGTAACATGCCTGTAGTTATCAATTTCAGTGGATATACATACAGAAAACCATTGAAATGAAACAGGAGGAAAATTTAGTTAAACATTAGTATTGTCTTACAAAGAGGAAATATGTGTAAAATAATACACCTCATACATCTTAAGAAGGAAGACAAGTGCAACCTCTGGCTGCCACATCCAAAAGCTGGAGCACTTGTTTGAAGCGCACACAATTTGGCTATTGTGAGGAATAAAATGTACTATGTAAATTAGTTTGGCATCTTTATCGTCCAGGTGGAAGGGAACTCCAGTCACTCGTATGCAAATGGAAGTTTATAACTATATACCATTTGCCATTTTGTGGTGTCTCACAGGGGTGGTTGCTACAATTAATTTCTCTATATATGGCAGGGCCAGTCCTTGAAATTTTTCAAGTGTAGGCTAACAATATTTTTGCATCCCTCCCCCCATCGTAAACATATTATTTAACTGTTGTGGTTCTACATTGTGGAATGTTGGTATGGGCCATATTGTATGATATATGGCATGTTGGTGTGGTGGGGGGTGTAGTGTGGTCGTGAGCAGCTCCGTCCCTAGTGAAAGCGAGGTGCAGCAGTTGTGAAGTGGTCAGACTACTCGTCTCACACCAAGGCGAACTGGTTTCAATTCCTGGTGGGTGACCCGGATTTTCACATGTGGGAATCGTGCTGGATAATGCAGCTGGTTGGTGGGTTTTCTCGGGGATCTCCCGTTTCCCCTGCCTTTGCATGCATTCTGGCGCTGCTCCGTACTCACCTCGCTTCATGCTCATCGGCTCTCAAGACCCTGATGTTAAGAGCCGCCCAAACCTCTCTCCACTCACTCGTAAGGAAAGCGAAGCCAGGTTCAAGAACTATAGCAAGGCTCTTCTCTTCCACTAGCCAATCCTACCTTCCCACATTGCAATCACCTTTTGAAACAACTTGCGTTCTCTCTCTCTCTCTCTCTCTCTCTCTCTCTCTCTCTCTCTCTCTGTCTCTCTCTGTCTCTCTCTGTGTGTGTTTGTGGTGCATGGTAAAGTGAGCACTTTTGAAAGCACTCTCATCTGAAATAATAGTCAATAAATATATTTTATTTTAGCCGTAGACGTTAACTTTCGAGTGCAGTGGAATATACACACTGAGTTTATTACTTACATGGCAATATTTTAAAAAGGTGGTTAAAGGATAACAAACTGATTGAAAGGGAAAAAGATTTAAGGCCTGAAAAGTGCTCACTTTACTGTGAACAGCCTATAATAAGAAGGTAAACTTGATTAAACAATAAAATATGCAACTTAATGGGAAAACGTTTTACATTTTACAAATAAGTATGTTTAAATATATTAATTTTATTGTGAAATATGTAACTTACAACCAAACAAATGCTAAATATTTATATTAAAAAATTTCAATAATTGGTTTTTATCCGGGCGCGAGGCTCTCTGCGGCTGCACCTGTCGCACACCCTTAAAGACGGCCCTGTTGATGGGGTGATGGTGGTGGTGAAGTACGTCAACATATCATTAAAATGCAGACAAGCTTTAAAATTGTTTTAAATTATCTTTAAAAAAAATTCCTAAATCCTACTACAAAAATAACAACACTACATACTCAAATGGGTGAAAGAAATCAAACTAATATAACCCTCATAGTTTGTGAACGGTATAAATACTTTTCTGCACTGTAAATCTTTACTGTAGTGATAGTTACATGTTTCTGTCTTGCAATATATTGCCATATTGTTACGACTGTCGTGCAGGTGGGCTGTGAAGTGGCTGAATGGCCAGCACACTCGACTGAAAGCTAACGGCGACCATTCACCTGTAGATGTGGAGGCTCATATGCAAAATCTGGTAAAGGAAGTGATGTCACACATCCGCTTCCCGATGATCCCTCCCCGTTTGCTAGCTGACCTCATTCTCTCACCCCTCACCACCAACGAGTTCTTCTTGAAGAGGATGAAGATTGGCATGATGTATCATAAGGGTGAGCCTACATTCACACCCTCCCCATTGTCATTTTTCAGTATTAGTAATTTTATTGTTTGTTGCAATGTTTTCTAATTCATAAACCTTACATTCATTTAAAATTTTGTAGTACTCATATATAATTAGAAAATTTTACAGAATAGCACTGCAAATTGTAGCAGACTGGCTGCTATTTTCAGTTTTATGTAACACACTCTGATCATTCAAATTTCTTTAGACTGAAATCCATCCCTCGTGCAGGTGTTACCTTCCACCAAGTGGTTGCCGTATGAAGCAGAGGCCTCCTTTAGACATTACTGTGCAATGAGGGTACATAAGTTATGTCCACTGAAAAAATGTCTTCAGCATTTTGCATATTGCTTCTGTGAGTGATGCATGTATCCTGTCAGTTTGGGGTGTTACACAACAGGATAGTGATGAGATTCCCACCCTAACAGACAAAGAGAGTGTTGTTGGAGTTACTGCTTGGAAATAGACAATGTGTAATGGCTTGTGTGGGAGAAGCGGTTTGTTCTTAGAATTAATAAAGCACTGGTGGGAGGAATATCTAAGGGGACACAGCTGGATATAGGTGCTAATTAACATTCCTGGGGATACCCGAATAGTATCTGTACTACCTTGCCAGGGAAACCCCCATATTGAGCTATCCAAGGATTGAAGTTTGTCTGTTGTTGGATACAGACTGTGAGGTTTGCATAAGGGCCAAAATAACATTATTCCAGAAATTTACAGTTTCATATTGATGGTAATTAACTGCAAAATGTTGATGGCCTTCATAGAATACACTCCGACCTTCTCCACAGCTGCTTCCAGGCTGGCAAATGCAGTGATGGGAAGGAGACTTCTAGGAGAATCCCTTTTGTTGGCGTACAATTACAAAAACCCATATATCAGTTAGTACAAAATCATATGCAGTTTAAATTTTTATTCATTGTTACTAAATTTGTGAAAGTAGCTTTTATTGTATACGAATAAGTGACTTAAGGGGATTCCCTATTAAAATGTTGTGTATAAAATTAGTGTTTTCCCATATAAGTGTATTTTGGTAAATAACTGTTCTGGGAATACAACACTTCTCCAGGTAAGGTAAAAAATAATTTTCTAGAGCTATTACTTTTATTTTATTTCATATATTCAAATATAAAAAAAATAGAGGAAAATGTTTTAAATTGCATTTGTAGGGCGTGTAGTAATATTCTACTGTTGCAGATCTAATTTTCATGAAATTCAGCTTCCCGGGAATGTGTATCACAATCAGTCGCCATGCTTATGACCATATGTAACCATAAGGTGTTTTAGAATTTTTTATTCACTTTTTCTATCTAGCCCTTGCATAATTATTTGACAATGAAAACAGGTTACTCAGTCACCCATACCTTTACTGCAATGACAAACGCAATTTTATAGTAACTTTTTATTCTGTAATTACAAATTATTGACAGTTTAAAACTCTAATGCAGTTTTCAGTTTGCAGTGACCTCTTTTTTTATTATACAAAATTGTGAATGTTTCATGAAATTTGCATTATTTGTTTAAAAAATATTTATAGAATGAATGCTTTACCAAATTATGAAATAATAATATGAGATGGGTGTGACGTAGGGAAAAAAATACCTTGGTTTCAAGCTACTGAGGAGAAATGGGGTAGAGAGCACATGTCAGCTGTACAGTAATAATATTTGTGTCCCAATTTTTTTTCCTTTATTACTGTTGAAACCACATGGCTTAGAACAAGGTTTTCACTGTGTTTACATAAATAAGTGCTTTGATATTTTAGCAGAATACTTTCAATTAAGTTATAACACCAGTAACACAGTATAATGAAAAAGCATGCATATGTGTGTGTGTGTGTGTGTTCCCCA
>NQII01002099.1:165669-245103 GCA_002778355.1 Clitarchus hookeri | reverse complement strand
CCCTCATGTAAAAGAACTACTTTTTTGAAAACCAAATTTAAACAAACAACTTGTTATTGTTTGAATGTACATGATTTTCACAATTCTGATGGCGATTCTTGAGCCAATGTCAATGTTGACGGCATGTGAAGAAGATGAAAGTCTGTCTACCTCATCTTTAGTGTATCGTTCAAATATTCAGTTGCAGTAGTTGATGAAAAATCAATTTCCAGCTACGTTCAACATATTTGAACCCATATGCGAGATCTGAGACTATTGGATGAGACATTGAAATGGCATATATTAGGTTATCTGATGCCTTGTGTTTGCTTTGTTTATAATGATGTATAATTTATAGTTTTATAATGGGTATTGCAGATTTAGTTAGGGCATGACGTTTACAAACAAGGATTTTACATTTATGATCATTTTTTAACTTGTAACAAGTATTGTCATGTTACATTATGTTGAAGAAAATACTTACATTAAGATATGTGAAAGAAAATATTTGTTTTAGAATATGTTGAAGAAAACACAGCTGCTTTAAACATACGAACATCAATGGCACCACACACAACAATTAAAGTAATGAAAGGATGCATTTGTAGTGTGTTGCTACTTCAGTATGTCCCCAATTTTCGCCCCCTACCCCCTTTCTCGACTCCTTTTTCCTTTACTTCCCTGCTGATATAATTACCAAATTATGGGCTTGGTGGATCAGATCTTAGCAGTTGTGTTTCCCCTAGGTAAAAATAGATCCTCGGGAATCTGATAGGTCCCATTCGGGATATGATCCGCCCCAGTCCGGTACTGTGTGGAGTCAGGGAACTGGGAGGTTGCTCATGATGCGGGCGAACGTGGCTCTCTTCCTCCGCAAAGGGAAAGCAAGGTTGGTACACTAGATACCCTATGACCTGTGGAATCTGCACCCGGAGTGACCCCTCACAGGCGGAAGCGTCCACAGTCTGTCGGAAGGCCTGCCTCTGCTGGGCAGTTGCAAGGTGCAGGGCTCTCCGACTGGGAGTAATACAAAATGATTCTGGTGAGTGGGTGCTCCACCCTGGGTGAAGGTGGTGTGGTGTGAATCTGGTTTCAGTTAGATCCATGTAGGCCCTGGTCAGGGCCAACTGGCACGCAGTGAGGCCCACTGTGTCTGAAACAGACTCAGCAGGTGCCCTGACTGGGTGGCGCGGCGCGTCTTTCGTTGCTCAGAACGAGGCTTCCTTGTGTGCCACCACCCTCCTCTCTCTCCATGGAGCATAGGCAGAGGTAGAAGATTGGGTGTGGTGAGCTAGTCGACCACACCTGCCGATTGATCGGGTTAGGACTGAAGGCAGTCCTTTTTTTTCTCGAAATCCTCTCGTCCGCTTACATTAGCTCAGAGGCTGGGCACAGCATTACAGGAACTGAGCGGCTGTATTTATGTGAACCTTGCCTTTCAAAACCCCTCAGCTGCACACCCTTGCACAGAGGCTGGGCATGGCATAGGTAGTTTTGAAAGGCTTGTGAGCTGTGTTATCCCAGAGGACCATGGCGAGCCGGCCCCAGGACACCTCTGGAAGGGAGGTGGAAATGGCAAAAGAATAGGCCGGTTTTGCCCAAATGGTCCCTTGTAATGCTTGGAAAGATTCCTCCCATGCAAGACACCAAGCTAGTTTTAATTTTGTCTATAGCAGACCGCCAAGCGAGGGAGCAACAACTAGGCTAAAATTTGTGCACAAATTTTCAATTTTTTGTGATTTTTGGTGGTTTTTCTAAGTTGCAATAATTTTTAATGATTTTGTCATTTCAAAAGATTTTAAGTGAATTTCTTGAGATTTTCAAAAAAATTTAGTAATTTTTTAATATTTTTTTGTAGTTTTGAAGATTTTAAGCAATTTTTAAAGATTTGCTTGTGATTTTCATACATTTTCAAGTAATTTTCAAAGATTTTTTTATGGTTTTCTAAGATTTTCTTGCGACTTGTGCAGAGTTTTTGTAACCACAAAGATAATATTAACGACTACAATTTTTTTGTAACTGTCAAACATTTATTTATATATTTAGGTTCTTATCTTCAAAATATTTCTTAAATTTTAATTGATTTTTTTATGTATTCTCTTGAGTTTTAAAAATCTTCTGAGAAAAAAATTTTTGTATTTTTTATTGATTACCGTTTCCATTATTTCCCATAATTCTGAATTCAGAAGTTATTTTTTGTTTTGGATCTTTAGGAATTTTTGTGAGATTTGCGAGTTTCCTGCAAAAAAATATTTATTTCCACATATTAATGACTTTTACCTTGTTTTTGTATTTTTTTTTTTTTTATTTTTTTTTATGGGTTGCTCATAGCCCAAATTTAGTACTAGATTAATAAAATTCATAATCAGATACTTATATAAATATGTAATTTTGTATACTAGAATACATTACTTACTTGTGTAAAAATTACAGTAGGAATTTATAATATTAATAATCCTAAATTCATTAATGTTTTCTTATTGAAATTAAACATTTTACGTATTCCAATATAAATAACGAGCCTGCATATTTGGTTTACATTTTAACTCTCATGTTCGCTTTAGAAGTAAACAATTAAAACACTCACTATAATCATAAAATGTGTTTATAGCAAAAAATAAAATTTTTATCATATACATTGTGGTAACCATTTATATTTATTGCTGCATAAACTAAAGGGTGCCGACACGAGATAGTGAAGGCTACATGAAATGCATCCAAAAAATTCAAATTATATTAAAATATCTGGAAATGTGACCGCAAATTTGTGGAAATAGAAATGTGTAATGCACATAATATGAAATGATGCGTGACGTCCTGAAGGGCTGAGGCTCTTCTACGTCACTAGGCTTTTGAGTGTGTCAGGTCAGACACACAGGCTCGGGGTCATTTGCTAATATGGCAGAGTCTATAAAATCTGGTGCTTGGCCTTAGTTATACCTTTGAATAGGGTCGGACAGGTAGTCCGTCTGCAAGGTATGTAGTCTGACTGAGCAAGGTGAGTCCTACAGCTGGGTGGAGTAGGTAGGGCCACTCGCTTACCTTGCACGTTCCTCACTCGCTGCAATCGAGCACTGGCCGGCTGAGGTTCAGGGTTCGGTCCACTGATCGAGCAGGTCGGCGTCAGCATCCGGTGGGTAGTTCTTGCCAGGTGCTGGCTCTGTATCGTCGGGCAGGCGGTCTGCCTGCTGTCGGAGTCTGGACGTGGTGAGCATGAGATTTTGGTGGGATCGATCCCCAGAACCAGAACCAGGGGCAGGGCCAGGCGCAGGTACTGGACAATTGGATGAGCAACCCCAGGGGTTCTCTCCAATGTACCAAATAAATAAAGGGGGAGGACTGAGAGGCGAGGCCTCAAGTTGGCGGGCGGCTTAGCGACTGTTGGTTCCCCTAGCTTAATGTGTGAACCAGAAGTGTTAGGTCACTCCTCGTCAGGCCAGGCACTCCTTCCGGCCACTCTATACATGGTGGATGGAGTGGTTAAATGACAAGGGTGGTCTAGCCTCTTCATAGTGTGCCCACAGTATGGGTGGCTGTCGAATATGTGGTGTGGAGACGTACATCCAGTCCTTGTTAAGGGACAGTCTGCAGTCATATTCTAAAATCGGAAATCGGTTTATAAGCCGTGGTTCCCTGCAGCTACTTTGCAGGGTGACACTTAATACGTGAAAGATTAAGCTTTTGTGCCCTATCTCGGGAAACGGTTAGCTGATACCCACCAAATTCAGGCTACAAATTACGCTTTTGTAGTCCATCTAAATTTATATGACTTAAGGAGGGAGGTAGTCACAAAAGTTCAAAATAACTGTAATGTAAGTATTTTAGGTTAGTAAGCCATATGTTCCAAACAATTTCAACAACTTAAAATGTAGCAGTACCTATGGCAAAAATATAATGTGCCAAAACAGTAATGAAAATTCACCATATGAGAAACTGGAGCTTTTATGTCTAATGTCCGGAACCAACCAACCGATTCCAACCGAATTGTGCACATTAGTAGGCTATAGTAGGCCATGTTTTAAGCATGTTTGGCTTTATTAACAGTATAGTAGTCATATAAATCATTTTGTCATATCTATTGAACAATTTAACCACATTCAATTAAACTTAATATTCATGAGATTAGCCATTAGATGCATCAAATATGCTAATAGAGATCATTGTTTGCCAACTTTTTATAATACAGTGCCAGGTGATAAAATGCAACATTCATGCCATATCTGGACATCCAATCATTGAATTCCTACCAAATGTTGCACACAAGTAGTAGTACTACAGTGGACCATGTAAACTTACATAATTTAAGTTTTAAGTGCGTCATTTGTTTTTTACAGTGGTGCAGTATTAATTATATATTTCATATTTATTAAATAATTTGACGTATTTCAACCAAACTTTTACGTTGACATTATCTACTAGATGCATCAGTTATACCTATACAGGGCCAGTTTTTAGGCTTCTTTGTATGATACTAGTACCAAATAAGAAACTAAATCTTTTATGCCATATATTAACCACTCAACCTATTTCCACCCAATTCTGCACACAAGTGGTGCTACTGTAGGCCATGTAAACTTATATGATTTAAGTAATTCACACACTTATTTTCAAAATGATGCCTCTGGGCTATTTGAAGCTGCTAAACCCAATTTACCAAAACTTTAGACTGATTACTACCAAAGTTGATACTCTATAATGTAGTTGGCTGCACGCCAGTTTACAGTATGTGGCATTTTGTGTATGAGTCTCAGGTAAGGCACATGGGTATTTATAATTGTCTCACTCACTAGCATTGCATTTATTTCTGATTGCATCTCTAATGATATTGCTATCAACGAGACATCACAACCCCCCTATGTAACTTTTTTAAAACTTTATCAAAATTATTTGCATCCATTTAGAGGAAAATAGGCTCATTCAATTATTATTAACTACTTTTTTTAAATCTGCACTATCTTCCAAAATGGCTTACCAATAATATTATCACTTTCTGATTTGAAACCTTATGTCACACATTATCAAAGTTCCAAATTTGGTTGAAATTGGTTAAATAGTTCCCGAGATGTAACATAGTGCCCTAGATATTAACATTGCTGCTATTTTGAAAATAAGTACCCACCTTGATCTAAAACTATAAAAGTCCAATCTCATTACTATGTGTATGTAGTGTAGTGAAATTCGGTTGTCAGGTTTAAAAGTTATTAAAGAGGCGGGGGGCATGCATTACAGACAGACATTCGGGGGGGTTGCATAAGCTTATCTTACCTTCGGAAAGTAAGTTAAAAAATTATAAGGTTGAAAAGTTTATTAAAGACAGTCAGGGTATTCAAGTGACTTAAAATATTATTTCCACGTGTTTTACTACCAAAACGTTATGTATACCTTCATCCTTTTGTAAATAGTGGAGCAGGACGTAAATAAACTTACAATTTACTATCAAATTAATACAAAATATTGAAATGTAAATATCTTTTACTAAAGAGAACATTTTTTATATTACTAAAACATGTTCTCTGTGATGATTTTCTTTTATGTCTACAATTATTTTATTATTTACTATTGTGTGTAGGATCCATACTGAGGACATTAGGTTCAATATTTTTTTTCATATGTATAGTATTACAAATATGAATTAAGAAATATATTAATTAAACTTGCAACATTTTATTCCATAAAACTACACATCTCCATAAAATTAAACATTTTTAGCTCGACAATTTAAGGAATATTGAGTGAATATATTCCATCCCTGGAAGTATTCTTAAACAATAAGGAAAAAAAAAATTTGAAATTTTTGGCAGTATAACAGAGAAAGTTGCATAAATGGTATCATAATACCCCATCAAGATTGACTAAATCATAGACATTGCCACCAAAAAATATGTGTGTGCATCTGTAAGTCTGGTCAGGAGGGTTACTTCAGAGAACCATGTTGGTGGTCATTTTTAGGAAAGATAACTGTCTAGCATGCAGAAATTTGTAAACACAGCCATGTTGCTTGCAAATTTTATTATTATTATTATTGTGTTATTTTCGTTGAACATAAGAAAAATGTTTTCTAGATATTGAGGATATTTACGGGTCTCATGATTTGATATCAATTGTAACTTGGTAAAACAACATTTTATTTTAAAAATAACATTTGTCATGTTTTTAGTATGAATATGAGAATTTTAACTTAAAATCTTGATTTGTGGACATTTCAGAAAGTTATTGTAACATAAAGTTTTGTTTCAGCTGAAGGGTTTATTGAAGTCACAGTAGTGGCACGTTGCAATTTCTGTGAAATTCGACTCTTGATTCACCTGCAATAAGGGTTTCATTTATGGGTATTTTGACTTTGAATTTTATCTCTAAAGTTAATACTGAAATAAAATTTTCCTAGAACCGTTCTTTATAACCTTTTAATAATGTTTGAGCTGTAGCCTACGATATTAATTTAGTCAGATTTAAAGATTTGTACAAAAAAATGTAAATGTAAAAAATTTGAATTGTTTGTTCTATTAATTTATGATAAGTAATTTTCCTCCATCGTCATACTTTTTTCAGGCTATGTAATATGCTAAAAATGAAAATTTTAGCCTCTTGAGCTGTGTCAAGGGACAGGTTTGCATGTAGCTGGGAAGTTTAAATTTAGAATTCTTTTGTCCTGACCACTGTGTACAACCTTGGTACATGCTCAATCCAGGTCAGATGGCAGAGGCATGCAAAGTGATGCAGGAGGAGGGTGGCCGCTTCATGTTTACTCCTCGCCTCTACACCACCAGCCAGTGGGGCACCCCATTGACACTGGAGAATTTCAACATGCTGCCCGCCTATCACTCACGCACTCTGGTCTTCTCTAGTCACCGCAGCCTTGCCGATTGCAACAACAATCAGTCCTGTGAGTGGATCGTCGATGTCTACCCCAAGGGCGTGTGGTTCATGAAGTTCTACCAGATTGTCTGGCATGGCACCGTCGAGGTACCTGAACGTGTCCTCAAGACGGTATGTACCACATTGTATCCCCAGTCATTGTGCTGTAATCTCACCTGCTATTCCACTGTATTGTCAGCTCTTTCTTTACTGGAGAGTTGCCTCAAAACGATAATGAAAAATCTTAACCCTTTCATTCCCGTATAAGTTAATTATGTCTTGTGTTGCAAATAAGAAATTTTTTGTTGCGTGCTGTACTTAAGCTGCCAAAGAACTTGTTTCATTACCACAAATAATAAGTTGTAGTCTTTGTGTTTGATGATCAGTGATATGAACCAGTCATAATGTAGAGAAATAGTATTGTTTACTAATCAGTTACCTACAGGGAAGTTCGTTGGGTGAGCCTCGCAGCGTAGTCACAAAGTAAACAAATAGAGAGAGATGAAATGGCGTGGCAGTTCCTTTTATGTGAGTAAATTCATTCTCGAATGGGTTGTGCGGGGCTCTGGGAATGGGCCTTGTCTCTGATTGGCTACTGCATACTGTGAAAGTATCAGTATTGGTTGTGCTGTTTGCTGGCAAGTAAGTTACAAGGCGCTGATAGGGGAACGGCATTCCAACATGTTAGTGGCCAGAGAAGCCATTTTGCTGGCATGTGCAGCTAAAGTTCGCAAAATAAGCAGCTATTTCACCTCTGTATTCTTATTTATTCTGTGGTACAGTACTGGCCAAATATAACCATCCTGTGCAAAATGTAGACAGCCATCTACAATGGGCATGAAAGAGATAAAGGGCAGTAAGAATTTTCACTTTCAATGTATATTCTCATCAGATGTTCATTTTAATAACATTGCAATTTTTTCCCATGAATCCACTTTGTTGTTACCTTTAGAATATTAATAAAATAACTACATAAAACTGACATGTGATGGCCTAGGGAGAGGGACGTCACATCAAAGAGTGGGAAATTTTTTAATTCTGCGCCAGGTCAGTTGCGCAGGTTGGGGGCGGACTCTACTGCAGAGGCATCTGTAGTAAGATCCGTCGGACTCAACTGGTCCCTTATATAGTGTAGGACATGTCGGACACCTACTTGGTACAAAGTCTGTGAGGGCGAGGTGATGCCTCTGGTCATTGGACACACAGGTTGGGCTAGCTTACCACTGGTGTCACTCCCTTGTGGCAGACGCTGGCCCTGGCTGGAAGAATTTGGCTCCGGCTGAAGCAGACGTCTGGGCAGGTTGGCTTGGGTGTCACCTACTGGAGACCAGGGTGCCGGCCGGCTGGCGGGCACGGGATCAGTTGGTGCGGGTGCCTCGCTGTTGTCCTCTGGGTCGAACGGGACCACTCCAAGGGGCAAGTGTACCCATGGTGGAGTAGTTCGATGGCGGGGTGAGCAGCTCCGGGAACCCTAACTGGGATGCCAAATAGGTTGGCTGGGAGGGTAGTGGAGTAGGCTCCACTAATTGCCGGGCGGCTTGTGCTCTCTCCCATGGGGACTTGCAACTGAGGGCTGGTGTAGGTTGATTACTTAAAGGGGTGGCGAGATGCGAGTATTGTAGCTGTCCTCCGGGCGGTCCTCCTGCTCCCTCGTCGGTGAGCAAACAACATGGACAGAAAAGTTGCTAATTTTCATTCTGTAGTGTGTGGCAGTCAACAAATCTCTAGCTAAAATGTACTCCAGAAGTACGTGGGTCAAACCTCGTCAGGCCTGGCACCCCCTCCGGCGAGTTTATACGCTCTGGAGGGAATGGGTTAGCTGACTTAGTTGGCCCAGATGCTTCGTTGTGTGTCTTTCTAGTGTTTGGTACTCTACCGTACTTGTGCACCAGGTACCTTTACTTACCGTGTCCACAGTATGGGTGGCCGTCAAACTTATTCTTGTGTGTGACATATGTGTAGTCCTGGTTAGGGGCTGCCCGCAGTCATACTCTACGTTGGAAACTTGTTGCCAATTCGCTGTCTCCTGCCACTCCCTTCAAGGGTGACACTTACCAGGTTTGCGAAAAGGCACACGTTCACTACAGAGCAAGGAAAGACAGAATTTAGCTAGACTATGTGTTTTATTCCCTTGAAAAATAGAAACGCAGTGACCCTTACTACCTCCTATCTCTACACACACTTGGTGTTCAACGGACGAATAAGAGCAAAACAGGTGAAGGTGCCTGTAGACTTGAGGAGCCTGGCTTGAAAAGTGGACGAGAGCTGACAATTAAGTAGTTGTGAAAACAACTTGACCCTAATTGTGGCTTGTAGTCCTGAAGGGACCCGGGGCACCACGTGTGGTGTGCGTGTCATGTGTGGTGATTGGACTGCAAGTGTCAGGGGGTAGCGACGACTCTTCAGCTGCTGTCTTAGGGAAGGCATCATCGGTTGATGAACTGGTAGAAGACTGGTAGGTCTTACAGAGTCCAGAGGAGGACTGTGACTGTGCAGTAGAGAGCCTTAGCACGACTTGTGCTGAGGCAAACTACGTGCACGACTGCCGTTTCTGCCGGGCGCACTGCGTTATATTCCCCTCGACTGGAGGGTTCCTGCGTGCTTCGTTCACTTTCGGTAATCTTCGGCCGCCACCCTCTCAGGTTCGGGCCGAGCGGTGCCGCTGCTGCCATCTCTTGGCGGGGTGGCGGCGGGGAGGTTTAAGGGTGGTTGCAGGTGGTATCCGCCACTCTCTTATGGGCAAACTTTTGCATGCCCGCGGCTGCTTCTCAGCGAGTTTACAAAGTGGCGGGGGCGACAATGTGACTTCCTATCATTAACTGTGTGCTGGCCTTGGAGGCAGCCAGTCAGGGTTCGATTATTACAAACAGAATTAATGAATTATTATAATTGGATATCTTTGAATCAATTTTATTAGGAATAAGATTATTTAACATTTTTGTATATTTCTTTGTTCTTTCAGTAAAATGACTATTTCATGTTTAATATAATTATTAACTCTGGTTTTAAAGCAACATCTTGTTTATATGGATTACATTTTTACTTGTAACATATTCATTTAAATTTATGTTTGGAATTTTAGTTTTAATTCTATCATCCATTTTAACATGTTGTAACGTTCCGGGCGCGTTACGTTAAGCCACATTTATTATATTACAGCCTCACAGTTAAGCGCCATTATGTAACGGTTCCCGTGGCTCGTTACATTATATTTATAATATTGCCCCACAGTTAGGTGTCATGTTGCAACGTTCGGCCGCTTACACTGCTGAATGTTTACGTTGCCACGGCTTGCTCAAAGATAGAATACGAGACTCTGTGAATGGACGCCGATTAATTAAGAAAAAAGAAGTTCCAGAGTATTTTGTTATATATACGTTTATTTAACTATTGTAGTTTCACAGTTCACATACGAAGTTCCAGTGTGCAGAGTATGAACCTCTTACAGATAAATATAAATGTTCAGAACAGAGCCACAGTTGTTTACTTAATTATATTCTTTAAAAAAACTGACCCAAAGAAACTTAAAATGCGGCTACCTCCCACACCGGCAGAGAATTAAATTAATAATGTCTTGTGGCCGATGTGGGGGTTTAGCGTCGCGCCCGACGCAACCTAAGCGAGCATTGTACCGCTGCCCTTAAAGGCGACTGACTTGAAGTGACTTCTAACAGCCCTCGCCGCCCACTGACACTGAAGCACTGCTCCAACTGCTTGACTGCTTGAAGGGCGACAGACAGACGCCTCTTTTGTGCTGCCTCTCGCCCCCCTCTTCTGAGATAAGGGCCTGGCCACGCACGCTCTCCACAACGTTATCGTAACTAAGACTGCGCCGTCAACATAAATGAACCTCTTGTACAACAAAACTTGTACGACGCAGCCGAAAAGTTTCTAGTTAATGCTGACGCTTCCCAAAAAACTGAAAACAACTGACGTTCAAAACAAAACGGTAAACGGACTCCTGATAAAACGTAAACAGCAGACGTCCGCCCGATAACCTACAAAAGCACACGTCTGCCGGATAAACTAACACAAGAAACGAGCCACCATGGCTTTAAACTGGAACCTGATAAAAATATTACAAAGCTTTCCTATAGCTTCACACACACTAAGGAATTTTACAACCGTGTCCCGAAAAATTAAGAATATTGCGTCATTACAATGTTTTCTATAGCTGATTAATGGTGTCCTGAAGAAATTTGTCATTTAATGTTAAAGTAATTATATCAGAAAAATTGTATCCTTTAGAAAATAAATTTACTGCTACCAAACATGATTGGCCACAGATAACTGAATATAAATTTTGAATTCTATCATTATAATACATATGATTATCTTCAAAATATTTCATTAATTCTATAGGAATATTTCCACCAAATGAATCAAAGTAATAAATATAATTGTTTTTGTAATAACAAACCCAATGATAACCAGGATTAAATGAGATATCTAAATTAACAATTGCACAGTTATTTGTATTTATTTTATTTGGTAATTTGGCGATCATATAAATTTCGCTAAAATTTTCAATATTTTATTTTTTTACATAATTGTTTAAATCAGTGTTTGATATTGGAACTACTTCAAAATTTTTTGGTCTTTTTTCTTTGTTACTACTTCAGTTTTATTTTCCATAGCTAAGTTGTATATTTTGTTCTTCTAATTCTGCTTTAACTACAATAATTATAATCAGATAGATGCATTTTTGGTCAATTTAATAATGCTCAATTTATTATTCCTTTTCCATGATTTTCAGAATTCCAAAAATAATAAGGAATAATGTTTAAAACGCGAATTAGATATGGAATTCTTTTAGGATTACGTACAACATAATCAGAAAATTTATTATTTAACATATTCATTATATTAACACTTTCATTATGATAATATTTACATCTATCATTTTCTTCACCATGAATAACTAACAATCAATCAATTAATTTTCTTACATCAGATATTTCATTTAAATTCTTTTGTAATATCATTATATTGTTTATTCCTTCACCAGATTTGACATTCAGTGGTAAATATAATCTTTCGGGTGTGTTTGGTTGCTAGCGAGGTGATGGTCTTAAAATGGTCTTTTTGTCATAAATTGGTTTAATTATATGATTATATTTCCAACTTTTGTTTCAATTTATTTATTTATTTGTTTATTTGAATCGTAGTTTTGATGTTACAAATTTGTTGATAAAGATATTTGTGCATACTTATCATAGTCATAATTATTATATTTATTTTCAATGTCGTGTTTGTTTTGTTAACAAATTAGAAAAATCTTTTGTTAAATCATACTCTCTACTATTAACAAATAATTTTATATTATTTTCTTGTGTATTATATAAATACGTTGACCATCTTTTCTCAACCCATATTTTTCATTAATAACATTAATATTTTGAGAAATATATTTTTCAAGATTAATTGTTAATGGCTCGATCCCAGATAGAGATGAAACATTTGGTTGTGTCCATCATTAAATAAATTTTTTTCAAATGAAGTTTATTCTGGTTGTGGTGGATAGTTTCAATTTGTAACAGCAACAGGAACTAAATTTGCTATTAAATTTTTATATTCTTCAGCTACTTCTTCAACTTTTTTACCAATATTTTGTAATTCATGGATTAATGGCAATAATTATTTATTTTTATTTCTTTTGTACTATGCCTTGTGCATTTTATTATATCTAAATTTTTCTATGATAACATTTTAATACTAGATATTTGTTTTTCTATATCTTTCATTGTTTTATTTATGTATAAAGTACTTTTCCTATCTAAATGAGTTTTAAAACTATCAAAAATTTTGAGAGGCAAACATTTCCCCCAACAGATCAAACTGAGAAGAAAGTAAATATTTACAATAATTGAAATAAGTTTGATATTAATATTGCTAATGGATTTTCTTTCGCAAATGATGCAAATGTTAATGAGCAAGTTATATTATCAAAGAGAGATAGTGTTGGTTATTATGCCAAAGTTGAAAATATTGATGTTTGCTCGAATTTGTTCCCGTACCAAGTTTCTTGAGTATAAATTTCAAAACTTGGTCAAATAATTGAAGCAATTGATAATCCAGGAATTGCTACTACAATGATTCAAGCATTGATTAGATTGCCATCAGAAAAATAATATTTAGAAATGTCTGGTTTTGATTATAAATATCCAGTAAAATAGCCCTTGCATCTTCCTGCTCACTGCATTTTTTTCTCTTTAGCCAGCCTTTTTGGTACAAAGGCTAATATTAATGTTCTTTGATGTAGGACCACGAGACCTTCATTTTTTTCAGTGACTTCACTGCATCGTTCGACTTATCAATTGCAACACACACTAAAAGAACATGTACATTCCAATTTTTTCCGTACTTGTTCCCCAGTTTTAGGAACCTTCTTTCATAAATTTTCAAAATAAAAATTGGAAAAAAAAAAACAATTTTTATTGTACCTACCACTTGCATGAAATTTTTCAGATTTCGCCCGTGGCTATACATTAAGTGAAGCTATTGGTGTTAGTAAATAAAGTTATTAATTTATCATTATTTAAAATATGTTTTACTTAATTTAGAATATTTTACAGTGCCAAGAACCATACTCGTAGAAGTAAAATTTCAAAGATATAAAAAATATGGTACAGGCTTGTATTTAATGAATAAGTTAATTACCTGTAGACATGATAACTGCGGCTGATAAGGAATCATAAAATGTATACGATAAAGAAAAGTTTACTGCTAATATATTGCCACTTTTTAAAGATTGAAATTTAACATTAAAAAATGTGTGTAATGTAGTTGGTCATAAAAATGTACACGCTGTTTGGCTTTTTTCATCTTGCCAAAAGTAAGTCGTACTGAAAAACTTTAATTCGTAAACTTCATACTGCTTATTGGTTAAATCGCCAATGCGTTGCACTTTTGGACCACTCACATTCCAGAAAGACATGACAATGATGGCATTTCAAGCTGTAAAATATTAACCTCTATTTCGCCTGAAATGATTTTACGACATTACCTGAACTGTTTCAATTTATCTTACAAAATAAGAAGGGACGATTACTGACACAAACATAAGAAATGCCATAAAGGTCACTGTCGTAGTTTGTCTACAAAAATTTTAGTAGTTGATCCTAAACTTATACTTCATAAAATTCATCGATATAAACTTTCTTGTAAAGTATAAAAATACATATTAGACATTTATGTGACTAAAGGACTAAATTTGAGAGAGTATTCACATTTGAATTCTGCTAGGTGTAAGCTTTAATAAATGAAGTACTATAAAAAATTCCACGGTACTTATTGTGTCATTTTTGCTTGTGAACGTGATTAAAAGGGAACTGTGCACTAACGTCATATATTTCCCAACTTTTCTTCACTATTTGTTATTCAGAAGGCGGATCAACATCTTTGCGCCTTCATGCTCTAAATAATGTCTCAGACAAGTTTTCACTTTGTTAAATATTTACTACCTTTTTTATTCTCTGACTGCTGCTTGGACATAAGAAATAATATCTTATTTCTTGTAGGTATTATTTTTGTGCTCCAATTGCAGTCAACATCATTATTCGCCATTATTTATTTTGCAGTATTCTGTGCTAATTACAAGATTTTGCATAAATTCAAATATAAAAATGTAGAATGAGTAAGCGTATAATTTATTATTTTTGCTGTAAACACTATGTTTTGAATTATTTTTATTATTCACTTCGCAAGTTTCATATTTCCATTGAGTAAAGATACTCTATGATATTTCCAACTCATTGCAAGTATTTCGTAAATATTTTCCAATGCCTATGTAAGGAAATTTTTACTGAAATTAGAAAACAAAAACATTTAGATAAATAAATATTTTTATGTAAACCAAAGACTCATATTTACATCTTATAATCAACAAAGTTAAGCTGAATTTTATTTACCTAGTTTCGTTGAAACAGCATACCAAACTAAAATATTAATTGGCCACCATTTACAAATAAAAATTGTCTGATCTATTTAAAACTTATCAGTTTACAGGGCTTCCCGTAGTACTACTTGTCTGCTAAATTTGGTAGGAATCAATTGACTGTTTCCCAAGAGATAACAAAACTCTATTTATTATGTGACACTTTCTTAGAAAATGACTGACAAAGGAGGTTATGTATTGACAGTTTTTATGCATGTATTAGACACTTTCAACATACAAAGTTTGGTTGAAAATTGTCAAACGGCATAGTAAATACAGAAAATAAATATGAAATATTTATTTGGCAGTGATTTTGCAAATAAGATTCTTATCCATTTAAATTGCAAATACTTATATGGCCTACAATAGGGTTGCTTATATGCCAAATTTAGCAGTAATAGGTTGAGTAGTTCCCAAAATATATTGTAAAATATTTATTTTTGATGCAGTGGTATCTTATAAAATTGCAGAACAATTACATAATCACTTTCTAAGTTCAACGCTTACGTGATGCACTGTCAACATACCTAGTTTGGTTTTAATTGGTTGAATGTTTTCTGAGATATAACATAGCACATTAAATTTTAAAATAGCTACCATTCTGAAAATAAGCATCCAGCATGATCTAACACTACTAAAGTAGGATGTCCTTACTAAGTACTATATATGTAACGAGTTTGGTGAAATTCTGTTCACGGTTTCATAGAAGTCATAGATAGAAGGGAATTTGGAGGGGGGGGGGGTTGAACCAACACACATACAAACACCTAGACAAACATACACACATATACAGACACACAGACAAGAAAGTGCTCTCATAAACCTATCTTTCCTTTTGAAAGTAGGTTAAAAATTTACTTAATATAAACAAAGCTTTAGCCTTGGCAAAATTAAATGAGATGGCACCACGATAAGAAATTTTACAAGTTTCTGTATCGTAGGCTGATTTACGGATTCATGCAGTTAGCAGGCATGAATGGCCTCGTGTCACAAAAGGCTGTTAGTAAACAGATCTACATTCCAGATACTTAAGAAATAAGAAGGAAATTAGTTTATGTGATATATTACAAATAATAAAATGTCTTAATGCTATGTAATAAGTGCAATTGACTGTCACTACGTTGAGTTCTTTGGCCACCGATGCTATTGCAGAACAAAAAAAAAGCGGAAAATGGTAGTTTTTTTGTCAAATCTTAGGGCCAGTTGTATCAACATAGTGTCTATTCAAGTGTTACCTAGCATCCTGTTAGCTTACCCTCTTGGTAAGATCCGAACTGCGTTGTATCATCATATTTATATCTTCGGTTAGATACTAAGCATTCAGAGGTTTGGGGGTTTTTATGCTATTTTACTGCAAATTCAGCGTGTTTCGAAATTTAGAAGCTCTACAACCAACCATGTGACTTTAGCAGAGAGCACATTATTATTTTTATTTCTATTTAAAGAATGAGGGGGGGAAATGTTTTCAGTTAGTTAAATAACTAAAATTGCACTTTAGCTAACTGACAAGCATGAAAGAAAAATGAATGGGTATTTATTTGGAGGAACCAAAGTTCACGAATGTTCTTAGAATGAATGTTGTCCCTTACATTATCATCTTCAGCACTATCTACTGGTAAATTATGCTATTAAAGGAAACAAATTGATGGATCCTCGAACTCCATTCCTGAGACTTTGATCACAGCTAAATCAAAAATGGGTCATTTTTCCTACAGTCGTTTGTCCTACAGTCATTTGTTCTAAAACACAGAAAAATTCTGTTCGAGGAAATGTTTAATACCAACAACAGATACTAGACCTACAGGTAGTATACCTAAATTCATTTAGCCTACAGTCATTACACCTAAACAGCATTTGATCTATCACTAGACATAAAGTCATTAAAAATCTATTTTAGATCTACTGCCTGCTACCAACTTGAGTCATGAAATAGTTTTAAATCAGCAGTAACAAAATTTAATTTTATTTCTTTTGGACAGATAGGAAGCAGTACTCATAATTTTTCTAAATTTTAAT
Organism: Clitarchus hookeri; assembly: GCA_002778355.1. NCBI lineage: Eukaryota > Metazoa > Arthropoda > Insecta > Phasmatodea > Phasmatidae > Clitarchus > Clitarchus hookeri. The sequence goes on along the minus strand of NQII01002099.1, from coordinate 228,317 downwards.
AATTTCACTTATTTTAACACTTATTGTAAGGAAGGCGGTTATCTTAAGTTATAACATTCTTTAATCATATCTCAGAACTTTAAATCTTACATTTTAACTTTCTAATAAAGTCAGCGTGTTAATTTTATTAATTGTATTTCATTTCCTACAGAAAATTACAAAAATTAATCCACATAAAATTACTCCTGCTTTCATTTCTCTGGTTGTTATAGCAAGTAGAAATTTTGTCTGTATTTTATTTTTGTGAAGTACTATATTTCGTTATGATTGAATGCTTCTTAGTTCTTATGTATTTTTCCTGCAAGTGTTACTGTTCACGTCTGTCTACTGTCACACCAAAGATATCACAAACCATTTTCTCTCATATTTTATATTTATTTCACACAAACAGTTTTTCTCACAACGTTGTAAACTCGTACAAAATAAAACACTAAAAAAAAATGCTCATTACAAACTAATGTAAGGGATTTAGCAGACATAAAAATATTTCATGCATATATGAAAATAGACATAGTAAAGAATGTAGAAAGGTAAACGGAAGGCATTAGCGAGTTATAGAACGAAACAGTTGACTGCGGACAAGAAAATTGACAGTGTAAATGAAATAGTGAACAGTGTAAACTAAAGAATGGATTGTGTTGAAAATGAAATGAAACAGAAAATGACTACATTAGAGAGGTATGGCCGGAATGTCTTCAGCAACAGAGTTCCACTATCACCACACCGGCAGCCAAGAAAAGTGGGGAAGCCGTGCAAGTCGTAACCAATACAGCAACCTCGGAGGATAGGCAGCAGCTCTGCGGCATTGGTGTCGTCTAGACGAACATCGGAGACCAGCTGCATAGTAGATTTGTAATAGAGTCGGAGCAAATCCCTTCAAATTATAAACTTTATAGCTAATACTGTACGAAAACTTGAAAAGTGAATAATTGTTTTGCATGCAATAGTATTTAAATTTAGCAATCACTTCGACTTGACTACATACAGCTATGCATGTGCCCCAGTTCACACTCCTCGCTCTTTTCAATTTATTCAAGCTTTGGTGATAATTAATACGACAGGTTAATCCACTGTTTGTTTTGTTTTGAGATGCTGAAAATTGGTACTGATGTGGAAAAAAACTCTTAATTGTAGCTAGTTTGCGATTAACTGAGCATTGCCAAAAATTAACCTTTAAAAATAAATCACTGCCCCTAAATGCATATATGCTCACATAAACACCACTTGGCGTGCTTACAGAAATACTGACTGAGATAGTAAATTATGCGAGATTTTTACGCCCAAATAAAAGTGCACTGTTCAAACTGGCGGCAACTCGGACCAGTTTAATTTGGTTTTATAAACATAAAAATAAATGTATCATGGTGTAGTGTTTCGGTTTTACATAAATCATACAAAAGTACTGTTCAGTGGTATGTCCAAGGAAGTGTTGGTTTTTACGTGATTGAAGGGCACGCAGTGGTTTAAAGTAGAAAAGATGGGTTTATAAGTTACCTGCAAACCAGTCAAGTTAGTTTATAGAAATCGTCAACGGAAATCAAATTATTTCTTGTCCTTTTACTGTAAAACAAAATGTTTTCTTTCAGAAATATAAAAAAAGGAAAACTTACTTGTACACAAGTTGTATCCTAAGATGCATATCCCGTATTCGTACAAGACGTCTCAAGTTGCTATATTACTTTGCGAAGATCATTACATTACTTTGTGGTAGTTTTAAGAATTGCAAGTATAAATGGACACATTTATGCATTAAAGAGATACTTTAAAAATTCTGTCTATTTCGATTTTGGATTGTTATTAACTACTTCCGTATATATTTTGTATGAAGGTACAACAGGTGTATAGAATTATGTTCACAGTCAAATCATATTATTATGACCACCGGCTGGAATCTAGAGTAACCGCCCTTCGCAGGATGGACAGCAGCTAGATGAGTTGGCAGTGACGCAGTCAGGTGCTGATAGGTCTCCACGGGTATCTGGAGCCATGATGTCTGCAGTACATCCACACAGGTGTTCAATTGGGTAGAGATCGGGGCTGTTTGGGGGCCAGGAAAGAACTGTGAAGTCTTGATCATGCTCTTCCAGCCACGTGAAAACACTTCTAGCCATGTGGCAATGTGCATTATCAAGCTGGAAGATCCCAATCTCCGAGGATGACGTAATGGCTGAGGATGGATTCATAACCAAATCGATCAAGAGTGCCTTTCACACGGATGATGGAACCTAGAGAATACCACGAGAACATTCCCCAGGCCATAACACTGACCCCACCACCTTGTGTTCGTCCAGCAATGGATGTAGGGTCCCAGTTCTCCGGCGTTTCTCACCAGACACACTGATGTCCATCCGTTCTATGCAGCCGAAACTGTGACTTGTTGGAGAAGGCTACCTGTCGCCAATCAGCAGCAGTCCAATCGTCATACTGTCTAGCAAATTCCAGTAATTTTTGTTGATGCACCTGTGTTAGCATTGGTGCAGTCGATCTCAGTCTACTCCAGAGCCCCATTCGCAGAAGGGTTCACTGAACTGTTGCGGTAGACACGTGCCTTTATGCAGCTTGTTTCATTTGGACAGACAGCTGTTCCACTGTAGCCTGTCGGTTGGCCTTCATGCACCGTCATAGTCGACATTCACTTCGGTAGTCAATGGTGCGTGGAACTCCGCAGTTTTCACAACGGTTATTCCCAATGGTGCCATTCGTACGCTCAGATACACCTTTACCACAGAGGCACGCAAACAGTTCACAAACATCATTGTTTCCGAAATGCTGTCCCCCTTGGCCTGAAAGGCAATGATCATCCCTTTTTGCAACTCGGTTAAATCGCTTCCCTTACCTATGACAGCAGGAAGTGCAATGTATACAACCAGCCTGTCAGTCGCATTATATATCTGCTTCACTAGCCCACGTGATGGGTCATAAGTCATGAACTATGCACTGCGGGTGGCACTTCTAGCTGGTGGTCTTAGTAATGTGATTCAACTGTGTATATAAGCACAAGAAAATAGAATTTAATTAGAGTTAAACATATTTTTAATTGTGAAAAGTTATGTCCGTATTGTGTACGGGTTTACACGGGGTTTGAAAGTTTTGAGATATAAATGGCCAGTGCGTCTAATTTCTTTTATCCACTCGCGAGCACGAGCCAAGGAACCACCGCCAGCCATTGTGGAGCTTTGTTTTTAAAAGGAGTGGAGAAGGGAGAAGAAAATAAATGGCAACAACGTAGGTCTGTGCTACACCTCCTCTTTTTTATTACATTTTGCAGCTTCTGTCCTATTTAGGTGATGATAGAGTTACCTAGCGGGAAACTTTTTTTTCTTGCGTGCAATTTGGCTTGTATCTGCCCTCATTTCAGGTAAATAGCTCTGCACAAAAATTACGAGCAAATATGGTATCAGATATTCCATCTTAATCTGACCCTGACTTCATCAACTCTAGGCTAACCTTGTTTGACCCAGGGTAAATTGGCTTTAGCAGATAACACATATGAAATGGTGCGAAATTGTGTAAACGTTGCAACAGCAAATACGGTAAACTATACAAAAGTTTGAATAAAATATAGTAGTGGCATTTTTTATGTTTACATATCTCAGGAAATGAGTATTGTAATATAAAAACACTCGAGACATTTAAAATTTTAATTTTACCATTCATACAGCACCCTGAAATTATTCTGTATACTAATCTGTCACGAAATGTAAGGGTAATTTTATTACACAATATTAATTTTGTATTCCTTACTTTTCTGCACATAATAAAATTGAATCAGTACACTTTGTTATAAATAAGTAATCTATTACATAATTTAATAAATGCACTTGCATAGTATTTGCTCATGAATTTAATCAAGCAGAAGCTGATTCATTGAAGTTAAATTTTAGAAAATGCTGGCTCTCCCTTGTACAGGTTTGGTTCATGTGCAGTATGCAAAGAAACAATAATTTTTATTAACCTGTTTGCAAAGCTGCAGAACTAGATTTTTATTTAACACGTCTTTCTGTGTACTTTCAGTTCTTGGCTTTCAAGAAACTGTATGAATAGAGACAAGATGATATGGAAAATTGTGAGGAAATCAAATTAACACCAAAATCCATGTTAATATACCGCATAATACTTTTTTTAAAAGTTAAGATGCAAAATAAAACTAAATTAGCAAATTTACTCTTTTATTAGTAAAATTTTAATTGTTGATTTTACAAATTATGTTTTGAAAATTTTTGTAAGATACTTTATAAATACTTTGTTGTTACCAGAAAATAATTGAATACGTAAAATGTGATTATATATATTTATATTTTTTATATTTTAAATACAGCTCTTGATAATGTACTGTAGTTCGTTTAATGCTACATATTACTAATTTTACTTGAACATGTGTTTAAGTATGCATTTTGGTTTACTGTAGAGTATGTTACAAAAACACCAAAATCTTAAAATTTTTAAAACAAAATTGAGATAAAAAGAAAACAAATAAAATCTTGTCCCTAGGTATGAATTGACAGAACAAGTGGCAATCTAGAGTGCACGTGATATTTATGCGCAGGTGCGAGTGTCGCTGACATGCAACGAGCGGCCGCTGAACGGGGAGGTGCGTGTGCGAGTAGCCATCCTGCTGCGGGGCATAGTGGACACAGTTGAGCACATAGTGATGGTGGCAGTGCGCGACCACCGCTTCAGCAGCAGCGACACTGTCCTCAACTTCGACGACCTACTGCCCTTCAAGCAGCTCAACCCTCCCCCCTCTGTCGACGGCCACAGTTCCGAGAACCGCTTCCTGGTGGGAAACCTACGAGACTGTCTCAAGCTGCATGTTGTCATTGTGCCCCTCGACCAGTATTGTATCTCCTAGATTGCACAGTAAATGTCTTTATTGTGGTTTTCCCCATCTCTGTCTAAGGCCTTTTGCATAACCTGTTATTTTTCTATCGTCATGGTAATGGTGAACCTTGCCATGAGTTTTGGTTCCACATTAAATGAAGTAAATGTCTTTAAATAGCATGTATTTCTATCTATGCCGGTGTCATTAAATGGTGTGTGTATTTTTGTCCATGCCAATGTCATTTTCGCCCATGCCAATTTCTTTAAATGAATCTATCCATTACAATGTTTTTAATGGTATATATTTGTATCCATTGTTTCTTTGATAAGTACATTTTTAAGTTAGCTACTGTGCTGCTAGTGTGGATGTAAAATAGTGTGCAGTGTCAGTTGAATTAAACAAAATACAGTAAGGTTAATGTAAAAAAAAGTGGTATAATTTATGTATGGCTCAAAAAAATTTGGTATCTAAACTTCAATTTTTTTACATACTATGTGCCTTTGTATAAAATATAACTTGCAGGAATAATGTAGGGAGTCAACTGCTTAAAATTATTGTAAGAAGCAACAGGGTGCGCAGACTTTGTCAGTGGTAATAGACATTCATTGACCTGTATATAAAAATTCACTAAGTCCCTGCAGGATGCCTGGGAATTCATTCATAACAAAAGATGTACTGCCACCAATAATAATACCACAATTTTAAACATAACGCATTTTATTTTTGTAAGTTCATAAAAGCTCTCATCTGCACAAACTTCCTTTTGATTTGTAAACTGCACCCCTAATTTTTTACAAAATTATTTAGTGAACACATTTGCAGTGCTGCAATATTCAATTCTTGATATGAGGGGGAAGTGAAGGATGAAGAAACTTCCTTAAAGAAATTCCTACTATCTGCGATTTCTTCCAAGTGGTCTCGTGACTTCTTGTCTAGTCTGTACGCACAATCTATGTTTCTGTCCCTGCTTGTGATGATATTATCAGGTGATTGATGTGCGTGTCTTTTTTTCTCTGATTGGGTTTTTCCACTAATAGGTCAGCTGCGCGTTTGTGATTACACAATGCATTTTGAGATTGAAACGTCTAATGGATGTTCATCGATTCTGTAGTTGTCAGCACGTCGTCGTGGTCAGGCTTTCCTGTCATTATTACTAGTTGGAGAAGTGTGGAAGATACATTAGACGTGGCACATGCAGCTGTTTATAAACTGTGTTAGTTTTCTCTACTTTCTGTACAAAGCCGTGTTGGCCCCTAATTCCCTGGTATCAAATTTTGGGATGGTAAGATTTAGTGTGAAAAAGTTAATTGAAAGGAAATGCTATCAATTAAAAGAAAAATGATCTGGAAACATTGTTTATAGCTATTATGAGTGTATTAAAAAATATGAATTAAATAAAGGGAAAGTGAGTATATTGTATAATAAGTAATTTAAAGAGTTTGCTGAACACACCAGCTAAGTTGAAAATTAATAGACATTTCAAATTACACTGCATGTAAGAGGCCCTAGACAGTCTTGATATGACTTTATTTTTGGACAATATCTGTTATGTAGGTGGAGCAGCAAGTTGGCAAGAATACAAACAATTTTCACTTCTAATTTTGAAGTGGCTCATGATGGTTTATAATTTGAAAATAAAAGTTGTTGAATCCTATTTATAAAATATGCCGATGGGACTTTATTTTCCAATAATCTGTTTAAAAACACAGATGATAGGAAAAATTTTATTTTGTTGTTTGTTTATAAATGTATTCAATATTGATAAGTTTCATGCAAATTTGTGCCTGTTGTGCTGGTGGTAAAAGCATTATTTTTTAAGTCTGCAGTATGTACTGTATGGTACTTAATATACTAAAAGTGTTAACTTTAATCAACAGAAATGTGCGAAAAAATGGATTGTTCTACTAACATCTTGGAAACGTTATCAGACTTCTACAAAACATTAAACAAATTATGTCTTTCCATTTTAAGCATTACCTCTCTTAGCAGTTCTGTATTGTTACTTTTTGATAAAATGAGAAACTGTTTACTATGTAGGTAAATGTCCCAAATGTAACAGCAGTGTTTTATAGACTCATTCATCAGTGGCTACTTAAACGTTTTATTTAAGAAGGGTAAAAAATTCATGAGTGAAATTAATAAAATGTTTTTTAACAACACATTTTATTTTGCACAATCTAAATATTATTTATATTATTCATCTCAACTACGAAGGTCACATTTTGACAGTTCTAAGAAGGTAGCACAAGTATTATTTTTTTGTTAATGTATCTCTCTGCATATACTGTTCTGATACATGAGAATCTTACTGTTTATTGATGTGTTATGTATGTCAGTGGTTGGCATTATCACAAAAATTTCAGTTCTTAGTCTGCGACTGAGGTTAAATGTATATATGTGAGGTTAAAAAAGTATGGAATTTTTTGAAACAAGAAATGGCACATCCACAAAGTGCATTTGCACACACAATTGATTTCCAAAATCTTATAGCAAATTAAAATTAAGTTTGATATTAAACTGTATCAAGTGTTTTACTTGCTTTCCAAATTTTCATTTAACATGTTTGTGTAGCTGTAATGTGCCAAGTACAAATTTCGTAAATTCTATTCAATGAATCTTCACACTTTTTTAATCAAACCTTTGAAATTTCACCTTTGTAATTTTTGCAGACCCCAAATGAAGTAATCAAACTAAAACCAGGAAAAGTTAAAAACAGAGAAAGAAAGAAAAAATCCCTCTGCAAACAAAAAAAATCAAGGCTTAATTATTTACTGAGCACAAATACATTACATAGATACAAAACCACTGGTGAACAAACTTACCCATATGAGGATTTGGATAAAACAGTTGAACAGCATCGTCGGCTGGTAACCAAACAACACAAACACTACCGCACAAGCTGCACTAATGTACTCTGCTCTGAAATTTAATTAAACTACATAATCAAAAGATTCAGTATGCACGCTCAGCGACTACATCCTTCTACGCAAAATACTTTTACTGGATCAGTGGTGAAAGCGTCCAACCGTGGTTGCAGAAAAAGTTAGTGACTCCAAGTACTTTGTTGCCAGTGGAAGGATCCACTAAAAGTTTAGTTCCAAAGTGGCCACTAGATGGCACTGGGATGCAGAAAGCTTGCTAAAGTTGGTACAAAGGGCATTTTTTTGTATGGGCTCTCGCAAACAAAAGCCCATGGCAGCAAAATTTGCCATGATGGGAAAGTTACTGCACCAAAGACAGCTCAGTATGAAGCACACATTTACAATAAAGAAGTAAGGCAACGCACATCTGCTGTAAGATCGAGCATGCAAGTAGACACAGTCTCTCAGCTGTGTTCGCATGTGGGAATTATGCCGTATGATGCCACTGGTCGGCTGGTTTTCTCTGGGATCTCTAGTTTCCTCCGCCCTTTCATTCCAGCACTGCTCCATACTCACCTCGCTTCACCCTCATCAGCTCTCAAGACCTCGGTGTTAAAAACCGCCCAAATATTTTCACTCGCTCACTCACTCAACAGCTGTAGGCGGTGTGGACCCTCTTGACTATTTTCCCTCTGTTGTTTCTAACTTTATTGGGTGCATGCTAGTCATTGCACCCATTAAAATATATGCAGGTATGAGCACTTGACATTTTTTAAGGTTTATTTCAAAATGCTTAATTAATAGTGAACAGGGTATACATGTGTGAATTGGTTTTACAGTAAGCATTCATCAGTTATCCTTCTGACATTACAGTCAAATGAAAAACCAGTACTTAAAGAGTATGTATTAAATTCTTATGTGTTGTCATTTTAATGATGTGTGCTAGCAATACAGTTAAGTCATTGTTGAAATTGTATGTAGCAATAAGTATGACTAGTTTTTCGTAAGCAGTCAACTCTTTACCAAAAAAAATTTTTGTCAGAAAATTAGCGGAAGCACGACTTTCCCAGGATGATGAACTCCTTATGTTCAATGTTCTGGAAATCACCTTATCTCTAGTCCTGCATAGCTGTGTATTATCATTTAGTAAATTTGTGCTTGAATTTCATTAATTATAGTGTTGGTTTAACTGTCAAGTCATTTGTCATTTCTGTGAAATGTATGTCCTAGTAGCAAGAATGTTGTAATCAGACTTGACAAAATTTCTAAGTTGTTTCTAATATCTCAAGATACAATACTAAATGTCAAGGTGTGCAATTTACGGATGTGGAGTTTATTCTGCAATTTTCTTATTGTATTTATTAGTTTAATCTTGTATAAAGTAGAACCCCGATTTAACAAAATGTCACAGTTCATGAAAATTTTTACTCTATTTTGCAGGATTCATTAAATTTAAATTTACGTATTTTAACACCCCAACATCAAATTGTTACAAAGAAAATTTTTACTTTTATTAATTAAATACCAACGTAAAACACCAGGTAGATGTTCTGCAAATTAAATTGTACCCCACAAGATCCTAAATGATCTGTAGTTGATGAGAAACAAGTTTAAATGTTGTGCGCTGCTTAACTTTTAACAAGCGCGAAATCCATTTTCTAAAGCCCTTTTTGTACTAAATTTGAACAATTTAACCAAATTTGGATTTATTTCAATGGGAACGAGTCTTCTGGATAAAAATATATCATCACAAGACGATAAAATGACCTCATGTTCACAAGAGAAAAGTTTAAACATTGAGCGCCGCTTAAATTTTAAGAAGCGCCGCTTAACTATTAGCGAGCGTAAAATCCATTCCCAACGACACTTTGTGCAAAATCGAAAGATTTATTAACAAAATACAAATTTATTTCAAATAAATACATCTTCCGGATAGCAATGTACATCCCACAAAGCTGTGCACCTCCACTTGTCACAAAAATGTAAACATTGTGGCATGTGTCGCTGTGTGTACATTTTTAGCCAGTGCAAAGAATTTCCTAACTGAAATGAAAATAATAAATTAACAAATAAACAAGCAGTTGTTTGTACACTGCACCACAATCATGCCCTTCATTTATACAACAGAGAGATGGCCCATAGCGGCACACATGAAGCCGCCAGACATGTGCGAGAGAGAAACGAGGCGGGTTGCAGTGGAAACGGGAGGTGCTGGTGCACCATTATTATTGACTTAAAACATTAGATTGGTTTATATGTAACGCTTGATTCCACTCAAATCTTGATATCAAAATCCAATAAGCATGTGCAAAGAAGGTCTTTTTTTAAATGTGAAGTGAAGTCGAAGCGAAGTTTACATCGTGCGGAGGAATTTCGAAGAAAATCGAAATCTAAGGATTAAAAAATATATATATATTAATTTATAGTGGCCTACAGTTTTCAAGTTTATTCAACTCATTTGTACTGATNAAAAAAAAAAAAAAAAAAAATGCCTATTAGACACTGAGCAGTGGAATAAAACATATTCTAATCTTGTACTGTTGAAAACTGAAATATTAAAATATCAAAATCTGCAAGAAAGTAATCCTTATACATTTAGATACCTTCAAACTTTATAAAAACTACCATACTCCATATATCCAATCCAATTTGCTGCCGCTGAACTCCTGAGTATGATAAATACGTTAACTGCTATAACATTGCTGCACATAATTCTGGATAACAGTCCTCAACATCAATCTGAAGGGAAAAAAATATATGCTTACAAAATATATGAAAAGCGATTTATGCTGACTGGCGTTTATAACCAATTTAAAAAGAAAGTTTTTTTTTTTTTTTTTTTAAGTGATGTGAAAAATAGGAGCAAAGACAAATGCGCTATAATAATAATAATAATAACCACCAGAGAAACGAACAAGGAACAAAACTAGATGGGAGCACAAATACTATTCTTCTCGGTAGAGGTCCATCAACCATGGAGGGAAAGAAAGGGCATGGAACAAGGGATAGCAAGGTAGGAGAGGGCCGGTCACCTTGAACAACTAACAGAACACTAAACTCCCAAAATCAGATAGTATCATAGTGCTCTAGTCAAAAGCTAAGAGGATTGACTTGACACCACTACACAAGGGTTTTCACATCCTGCTGTTTGCAGGCCAACTGTGAGGTGAGGAAGAAAGAGACAAAGGAAAGGGATGGGCTGTAAAAACATGCCGCCCCCCCTTTTTTTTTCTTTTTTTTTTCCTTTTCTTTCCCAACCGACTCCCCTCAATGTCAAGCTGGTAGATTGTTATCTCGGCATGGTGGAGCTTGGGACAAAAACTACAAAATTGTTTTAAAAACAGTGGAAGTTTAGCACCTTTTCTTACTGAGGCTTTTTTTTTTCCAGTGCTTTCTTATACTGGAATAAGTTCATAATGACTGGTGGAGGGGGGTTGGGAAACACTTGGTGAAAATGTTTGACTTTTCACTCAAAGATTTTTTAATTCGAAGGTACAGAAGTCTTTGGTTCGACTTCGAAAATGGGAAGCTTCGCACACCCCTAAAATTCAAAGTTAAAGTCAAAAACATAAAGGAGTTGTCAATTATTAAAAAGCCCAAAACCAAAATTTGAAACTTTAAATAAAATCGTATTCTAATAAAAATAGCGTGAGCAGGTCAACAGGCAATGCATTCAATGCCAATTGTAATCCGTAATCAAAATCTAAGAAGAAAGCCAAAAATTAAAGTAACATCACTATTTAAATAAGTAACCTGAAGCTAAACGCCACGCACAAAGACATAACATGGTGTGGTCATGAGATAAAAGGTGCTTATGGGAGGGAACTCGAAAATCTGTAGCCCACGCTGTTATTGGCTACCACTGTTGCTATGCATGTGTGAAGGTCGTTTATTTAAATGCGAAGCGAAGTTTGCATCATGCGAAGGAATTTTGAAGAAAAATCGAAGTTGAAGGATTTAAAATAAGTTGAGCGAGCATCTTCTCCATTGTGATTTTCCTTTCCCAGCGTACTTCCTTCCATGGGAAAACTTTCAAAAGGCCGCCACAGCTCTATAACCACTTGAAAGGGAGTGTAAATTATTCTCAATTTTTGCATAAATATTCGAAGTTCGAATGTGAATAATTCGTAAATTACTGTTTGTAACTTTTTGAATATACATTCACACCCTTATTAATGATGGTGAAAATCTTTGACTTTTCACTTGAAGATTTTTTTATTCGAAGATGAAGTCAAAGGTACAAAAGTCTTTGATTCGACTTCGAAAATGCGAAACTTTGCACACCCCTAGTAACTTGCTCTGAGTGATTGATGGACGCGGGGGGAGAGAGAGGGTAAAGAACAAAGGAAAGGAACTTTCATGACATAATGGGTCACGCAAAGTCTATCTCGCTAGGCATGTTCTCAATTCAGTCCGGAGTTGCTAATAAATAATCCTCCTCCCCCCTCCTAAAATGGATGGTTTAAGGGTACCTACTGAGAAATACGTACATGCTATTGCCATGACCCAGTGAATGTATTTTTAATTGCTTTTCGTGGCCACTTACTCACTTTTAGAAGGTTTTTTCATAATTTTTGGCGATTTTTTGACGGTTCCTGAAAACCTTTACCCGGTACTTATAATCACTGTTTTCATTACTTAGGTGTTCGTTATATCAGGGTTCGTCTGTATTTAAAAAGCATATACCATATTAGTAATTTACAAATGTATTTCAAAATAAGTATTGCATTCCTTGAACTTGATGGTGAAGTTCCTGTAAATGAGTGTTTTTTCCAAAGTTTCCTTTCCAAATGATGTGTGTGTCAATCCCCATGTAATTTTTTCAGCTCTTTCTACCTCATGTTTGTGTTTACAATCCTCTCTCTCTCTCTGTGGTCTTTCTGTATCCTATTTTGAGGTCCTTAATCTCCTAGGTAGTCTCTAATCTCATCCTCCTCCCTGATTTGCCTAGTCTTCTGTATTGTAGTTTGAGGGACTTAATTTTGTGTACGTGCAATTTGGCAAAGTGTGTGTGTGTGTGTGTGTGTATATATATATATATATATATATATATATATATATATATATATATATATATATNGGGCTGGGTTGATACCCTGATAACCACATTTTGCAGAAAAGTACAGTTCTGATAATCACACAGATACTGTTTATACCAGGTACTGATATAACAGTTTATTGGAGAACTGGTTAGTTTATGTGCTGTCTGAAACAAATAATTTCTGGACTTATAGTGTACATCTTAGCAAATGAAAACACATCTACGTTAGTTCTTTGTTAATCTTAAACATTACTTAACTAATGTACCACCATTCTGGTTGTCTTTGCTTTTGAGGATGAGTTACATTTAGGTGGTAAGGTTTACACAGATGTTTCTTTGTGCGTTGTAGGAGGCATCTTCAGGGTTTAAATGCAACCGAGAGCCTGGTTTTTTCTTACCTATTTTAATCTAAAAGGGTAGTCAGAGGCCTAAGGAAGGGGTGGGACTTCAGTGCGTTTCAGGTGGTCGCCCCATATAACTAAACACGCAGGTCACGTGCAGTGCGGCTTTACTGGGATTGGGCATATGTGGCCGCAATTGGGGCCACGGTTATCTTCCGTGCTAACTTATAACCTGAACTATGAAGGGGAGGGGGGAAACCAACATAGATATCATAAAAACCCTTTGACAGAAAAGAATGGCAAAATTGCAGGTAGTTTATGAAGTAGAAGAAAGGTTTCTACTAGAATAGAGGATGGAATGAACTATATTATATAGGTGTTTGAAACACTAGAAGACAACAAATCTCATTTTTCATTGACTCCTATGTTAACCAATCTCATTTATTCTGCTCATGGTAGCTAGTGTATATATGCCGGTCAATGAATGGCATCCTCAGTTGTATATCAATCTCTATTAAGGCTCGGTTTTACCTCTTTTGCAGAAATTCTTTGTTTTTGCGTTATAATTTCGGATTCATAGTAATTACTAACAATGTACGATTATAGAAAATTTAAATTTTACATGTTAATGTTTTTGTGCATAATTTTAATTGTGTGTTATGAGGTTGTTTTTAAAAGTCTAGAGCATATTATATTTTGTAAATAAGTTCCTGCCTTTTTGCAAGCAGGAAATAACACACTGTGAAAATTAGATACAAAGGTGTTAAACAACTAGTAAATTATAATTTTCTATAATCAAACCTTTACAATAATACCTCTGAAATTGAATTTGACACAAAAATTATGAATTTCTGCAAAATAGATGAAACATAGTCTTAATGTTAATGGGATGTTTCCATATTAAGTACATTCATATTAAGTTTCAACAGAAGCCATGTAATTCTGTGACCTTGCTCCAAAAGATATTTTAGCATTAAGTAAGTGTTATCCCAGCAAATTGGTTCATAAAAAAACATTAATAACAAGCTGTTGTGCATGTGTATACATCTGTGTGTGTGCATTGCGTGCATGCTTGCGCACATGTGGGCAGGCATATGTGCACCTTTCAGGGACTATATTGAAATCCAGCTAAAAAAAACTATATTTGTTATGTTTGGTTTGAGCACTACAAGTTGCAACAGCGTGTATTTTCCTATCTAGATTCCATGTCTTGCAAGTTTGAATGGAAATACATCCAAGCATAATGGTAAGAAATGGTAAACCTTCACAAGTATGTGTGGATCACATGTTGATTGTAAACAGCATATCCTCTGCACCATACCTACCTCAATACATCAGTAAAACAGAGAAGGTTCACTATGTACACTGAAATAAAAGAAAAACAGTAAGCATTGTTCCATTGACATCTCAAATGTATTTTCTGAAAAATTTTATATAGGTATAGTAATACAATAAACTGGCACGCATGGTTTAACTTCTAATAAAAAATGATAAATTGAGAAGGGCAATACAAAGCTAACACACTTTACTTATACAATATGTGCTATCTTCAATACAAATATGCACTACAGCTCCATAGCCCTTTATAAAATATAAAACCATTCCCGATTGGAGTGACGACACGTCTGCGGCGCACTCGTGTGAAGAGTGAGCCCATCAAAATCTACCAAACCTGCTGCAGTTGACTATACAACGCACTAACTAAATATTACAATCGAGAAATACCTGTTGCTTAAATAAATAGTTACATTTCTAAAATATACTAAGCCAAAAGGGCATTCTTTATTAAACAAATTTCTTGAGACAGTACCAATATACAGTTGTTTTAATTTGTTACTTTTATTCAATTCACTTTCTCTACATGTGTGCACATTTGCTCGAGCAAGTCATGTCTATGTGAACAGTACAAACAAATACAACAAGCATGCCTACCACATATACAATTTAACTAGTTACAGTGAAATTACCTCCATTTCACTTACGAGTGAGACTTGGAAAAGGGTGACCAAAAGCACTCTAATGTTGCTCCAGAGGTTGTCCCAATCCAATGCCCATGCTTTTTACACATCAAGGAATACTCTTAAGAAAATACAATTTCAATTATATTACAAACTTGACCGGACCCAACACAAGCCGTAAAGTGGCAGAAGTTAAACTTGAACAAGAATAATTACATACTGTGGGCATAAACATAATTTTGAATGTAGTACTAAACTACTGTATAATTTTACCAAACCAAATTAAATAATACTACCTAGCCATACTCATCGCCACCGTGAGCTAGTACAGAGAATATGAACCTCCTCAATGCAATAATCTTGAAACACTATCTACATGTCTATCATCCACTGACCTTTCTCCTGCAGGAGTCCAATGGAAAGAAATAAACCACATGCACAGACATCCCTGGCCAGCAGTCAAGATTGATTGGCATATGAGCAAGAAAGGAGGGGGAGAAGGCAAAGAGAAGCTAATTGGGAGAAACAAGTAGCACATAAATAAATTCGCAAAGCTACACTCACGCCATCACATAACCTTAGGCACATGCCGCCGCCCTTTTAATACTGTGCACAATCTGTGCAGCGCCATGGGTGCTAAAACTTTTTGCACTTAATTATCCACTCTAAGTCTGGAATAATTTTTCTGGGGAATGTTGTTCAGTTGAATTATATATTTTTGTTTTAGAAATTAAATGAAGATATGAAACCATTGACACTCAACAGTTCTATAGAATCAAATCACATTTTCATGACCACCTTCTACTATCCAGAGTAACCGCCCTTCGCAGGTGTGGAGCCATGCTGTCTGCAGTGTGTCCCACAGCGGGTTCAAGGGTGCGTGGAGGAGGAGTCAGGACTGCAAACACGACAATTAAGGTGGTCCCACAGACGCTCAATTGTATTGTGATCGGGGCTGTTTGGGGGCCAGGGAAGAACTGTGAAGTCTTGATCGTGCTCTTCCAGCCACGTGCAGACACTTCTAGCCATGTGGCAATTCGCATTATCGTGCTGGAAGGTCCCATCCTCCCGAGGAAAGACAATCATCATTTACAGGTGGACGTGATTGCAGAGGATGGATTCATAACCGAATTGATCAAGAGTGCCTTCCACACGGATGATGGGACCTAGGGAATACCACGAGAACATTCCTCAGACCATAACACTGCCCCCACCGCCTTTTGTTCGTCCAGCAATTGATGCAGGGTGTCTATTCTCAGACGTTTCTTGCTGGACACGCTGACGTCCATCCGTTCTATGCAACTGACAGCGTGACACGTCAGATTAGGCTACTCGTCACCAATCAGCAGCGGTCTAGTCGCCATACTGTCGAGCAAATTCCAGTCGTTTTAGTCATGCACCTGTGTTAGCATGGGTGCAGTCATCCTCCATCTACTCTGGAGCCCCATTTGCAGAAGGGTTCACTGAACTGTTGCGGTAGACACGTGTCTGGATGCCCCCTGGTTCGTGTGGATGGTGAGCTGTTCCACTGTAGCCTGTCGGTTGGCCTTCACGCACCGTCATAGTCGATGTTCACCTCGGACACCAATGGCGCGTGGAGCTCCGCAGTTTCCACGACTCTTATTTCCAATGGTGCCATTCGTCCATTCACGATACACCTTTACCACTGAGGCATGTGAACAGTTCACAAACATTGCTGATGATCATCCCTCTTCACCAGGCCACGTCATGGGCTACGCGCGGCAGATTGCACTTCTAGCAGGTGGTCATATTAACGTGATTCAACTGTGTAGAGGCAGCAAACACATTACATCAAGTAAGTTAAGCAATCAGTTCAGTTATATGAATTGGCCTGCTACTTGTAGATGTAAAGGTGTACAAAATTTTAAATTTCATGGAAAGGAGGTTTGTACATTGTTACTGTAAAACTCTGTTAAGACATTTTTGAAGGGACTGAAAAAATTAAGCTTATTAACCAAGAAAACTTCTTGAAAGGGTCAAATTACACATGCGTATAGACAAGATGCAAAATTATTCAACTTGATGAGCAGGAAAACTTAAGTTGGAACTTCATAACATGGTTTCACTTGTATTGTTGAGGCAGATGATGGTAACAGCTCAAGTGAGGTGTTACTATTCGTACTTGGGTTACCATTGTCATTCAAATGTAATTGAAAATCTGAAGCTATAAGACCTGACTCAAGTTTGAGGTCAAGTATTTTAACACCTTGACAGGTGTTTCAGATTTGAAGTACATAATATAAAATTTGTATTTGTTCTACCACATTAAATGTTAGCATGATAGAATACAGCCTTCACATCAGTGAAAGTACAAAAAAAAATATTGATACACATGTTCTTGGTACCGGTGTCAGCTGATGCAGAAAGTGCATTAAATCTGAGGCGTGGAAGACTTTCAACTGCAAGTGTCTATTTAAACAAATTCTTTCAGGCACATATATATATACACACACACACACACACACACACACACACACACACACTCTCTCTCTCTCTCTCTCTCTCTCTCTCTCTCTCTCTNCTCTCTCTCTCTCTATCTCTCTCTATCTCTCTCTCTCTCTCTATCTCTCTCTCTCTCTCTCTCTCTCTCTCTCTCTCTCTCTCTCTCTCAACATAAAACCAAAGTTTCTGTGTGTTCTTACATTTACAAAAATACCGACTTGCTAAGACTACTCACACTGTTAGTTTGTGTCTTACATGGCCTTGCTGATCTCGACACAGTTTAACCTTTTGTAAGAAAAACATATGTTAACAGTTGAAAACTGTATATACTTAACTGCTACAACATTGACCTGATAATTTGATTTTTTAAATATGTAATTAAACTAAATTTAGAGTAGAGCCCTAAATTTACGAAGTGTAACAGTTCCTGAGAATGACTTCGTAAAATCAAAACAGACTGAATTTCACACCTTTCCCCCACCATATCTTAAAAATTGTGGTAATATTATACTTTTGTTCCTCCCTTTGCTGAAGTCTTAATTTTTGTGTAGAGTTAAATATGTATTTTCAATTGAAATACTTATTTTATTCGTTGAAAAGCAGATACTTTTCAAATTAAGTGATAGTCTACAAAGGTATATCACTTTCCTTTTCACAAAAAAATTAAATATAGAGTAGTGCCTGAATTTCAGCAACTGGGAAATCAGTTTCAATTGCTTCTCATAGAAAGATTAAAGGTGTTATTGAAATATTATTATTAATTATAATATTTAGACATTTTTAAAAACAGCTCTGGGCAACGTTTTAACTGGGAACTGCTACTATCATGTTGGATAATTCTGTTTGGTGTTCCGAGATATTTACAATAAACGTTGCATAAGTAGGCCACCAACAATCAACACAGTCGGCTACAAATTTAATCGGAACCTTGAAATGAAAGAAAAAAGCCAAATTAAAGTTTAACAGTACTTTCATTAAATGTATCTGAAAGACAAAATAGCAAACACAAATGACAAGCATTCCATGCTCAAAACACGAAGGATGCTGTTTGGGGTGGGAGGCAGGATGTGTAAATAGTGCTATTATTGGCTTCTTTAATTGCTATGCTCTGGGGATTGGAGCATATGAATTAAATAGAGAGGGGAGTGGGAGATAAAAAATAATCGTCGTTTTGTGTATCACAGGAGGACTACCAAGCAAGGGGNCTAACGCAAGCCATAGTTTTCAACAAAATTGTGCATTATTATTATGGCATGCCGGTTAACGAGAGCAACATTGCATCACCTATATTTCATCACTGTGGGCTAGGAAACCTATTTTTAATTGATTTTCTGTGTGATTTAAATTTTTAATTCTGAAGTTTCTCAAAAATAACTTTGTAAAATCCTAATTTCGAGGCTCTACTGTACTTTTTTTTAGACAAAGATATGAAACACCAGTGATGCAAAATGGTACAAGCTAATGTTTGTAGTGTGAACTTTATTGTTGAAGTGCAGTAGTACATTACGTACAGTAGAACTATCGACCTCATTTAAAGCAGTCAACTTTCTATAACAACTCGATTTTGAGGAACCCTAAAAAAATTTAGGGAAATCTGCTGAAAAATAAATTTGTTGCATTTTTCTAAGTGTGTGCAAATTGTGTTTCTCTTGGTAAGCACTGTGCAAGCCATGCCAGCTTGTATCTAAAAATAGATTCCCCCTCCCCTGCCACTCTAAACCACCAGTGCTATCAACTCCTCCCATCTTCTGCTGATCGGTAATGCTGCGAATACCCTCAGTATTTGTCCTGCCATTATGCTCTCCCTCCCTTGCCTTCTCACTTTGTGCTTGTGTTATTTAAACTTAAATGTCTCTTGGGTTTTGATTGTGTTTGTTGGCGACCTATTACACTTGGTTTTTATAGACATGCCATCAGCAGTGCGGAAGTCTACGAATTGACACTCAAATGCAACTCTGAACTGTGAAACCACAGCAAGTCTTCCTCCCATTGTGACGACCACCACAGTCCATCACACTTGACTAAAGCGTGTGCCCGTGTGTGTGTGTATATATATATATATGTCTCTCACCCCCCCACCACCATTATATGCTCTTCCATCCTTTTACTTGGGGTTCGACAGACATGGTCTTCAGTGCTTTTATATCATCAGTTGAAACCAGAGTTTCGGTAACGTGGGTTTCCGAAAGTAGTGCTTGTGTGCGGAATAGATAACGAAGCTTTGGTTTAGTTTGTAAATATGGTGCAAAAGTACACATCTATTGTCACAGTTTTTGTAATTGCGCTCTCAAAAAGTGTACAACGTCTAATGTTGTAGATACTCTTCTATGGTATAATTTTATTTGGAAGACATTCACCTATTCAATTCAATTAATACTCCATGGAAAAATAATGTTGAATTTATGCCGAAGATTATTGAGCATGGACTTAGTATCATCATCATCATCATCATCATCATCTGTAAATCCTCATGCCGCTCAATGTTTTTAACATTTTGGGTGACAAGGGGAAGCTAAGTATAAGGCTCTTTGGCATCTTTTTTTTTTTAAATAATATTCCATTTGAAAACCTGTTATTTTAACGCTACAGATGACTGAATACAGACTTAATGCAAAAGTTTACAAATTTTGAATTGTGGAGGGGGGGTCAAAATCAGTCTTAAAATTCCCCAAAAATATCTATAGCGACTGACACTTCTGGAAACTGTGAGAGGTCATTTCAGCAAGGTTCTGCTGTATATTTAATTTTTTATGTTTTTGCAACTGATTTTTTTTTTTTGCAAGTTTAGCATTAGCATAGAAGTTCTGAATTCAGTCCACCAAATACTTCAGATTCTGGTACCATAAATATCTACAGATGCCTTGGTATCAGTACCAGCCCAGTCCTGGTTTTTTATTTATATAATCTGCACATTTCTTCATATTTAAGTGAGAATGAAAAGATCAGGTTGATACTTCGACATTTATCATTGCTTCCACAAAGCTTTATCCAAGTGGGTACCTTTTCCAGCCCAGTTTGTCTGATGATAAGCGTTTATACGACTTTCGAGTTGGAGAAACTAAATACAAGTTAATTTTCCGGATTTGAAGCTCTTTTGCATACCGTTGGAGCAATAGCTAGGAGGGGTTTGCTGGTAATTTTTTTTTTCCATTGAATGGAGTGAAGTGGCCTTCATGAACATACTTGTGTCTGTAAAATGGAAGATAATTGATTAGACGTGTCATCCATGCAAAAAAATTACTTAAATTTTTCTAAAGGTTTCATCCTAATACACTTTACCACATCACTTACATAGGGCACAACCTTTCTGTTTTGCACAAAACTTAAATGTGTAATTATGATGGCATTTCCTGAGCCCTAGTCTCTGGCTGCAGATCTTTTGATTATTCTCACTGGTGATGTCTTTATGAGAAAGATTGGCAACATTGCAGGTCGTATTCTGAAAACCCGCTATCTACCTGTTAAAATTATTATGTTCTCAGCAGTTACAGGATGTCTGCTATTGTGATTATCAGTTAGACATTATTTGTTCCAAGGTGTATCCGTAAACCTATGTTCAACTTAAGTTGTATTAAGATTACTGTAAAGAATGACTATACGTACTTAAAAATAATGCACACAGCAGCGTAAATACACAAAAGACTTGGGGTATTTTATATTGGAATTTAATAGAAAATAAATTTGTCTCCTCAACTCCATTTTGTTACTTATTTATCCCTGAAAATTGTCAGTGTTGCTAACACTGGCATTTAAAAAATATACAATGTAGTCGTGTTTTTACCTTTCTGTGCAAATACATAGTGACAGTGCATGACAAGAGGCAGCTAGGGCAGTGTGGACCATTACTGAACCCAGCTCAATCTCTTAATAAAAGCTTGCTGCATAGTTGCTGTCTTTATTTAAACGTGCCAGAAAGTTGCAGAACAAGACCTTGGAAAAAGGAAGGCGTTATGGCTTGCAGTGTGGCCTACGTGGTTTGCAAGAACTTCTGTGTCAAGCATAATAGGCTTCAACTTGCCTATCAGTGCTACTGGCAGCGTGCTGTTCACTGGTTGTCTTATCTGATAGACAACTAATACAATAACTGCATTTGCAAAGTTCATCACTGGCGGGAAAGCAATTTGAACAAGGAGCAGGCAACACTATTCTTGAGTAACACCATTTGCACAGTGTAGATAGGGATAGGCTTGCTGCAGTGCAGCTACAAACGTGCCGTTACATTATGCCAACATTCAGATCTTTGATGTCCTGTGTGTGAAAAACAGAATAATTCCAATTTCCATTGCCCCCCTCCACCCGGCTTCACTGGCACCGTCTCCTGTTTTTGTGTAGTGTGAATACATTTGTAATCATTATTGTAAAATATTTTGTTTCCGTGTGATTTTTTTCCTCTTATTTAATTTTGTCTCTGAAATGCATTACCTTGACAATGTGGTTAATTCTGCAGCAGTTTTATACATACTTTTCGAATTTTTATATCCAATTGCTTAAACACTTATCTCCTTATAATTTAGTGTAGTAACACTCCTTTAATTGTTTTAACTCATTCCTTGTGCCATGTGTTGTGATATTTTGTTGTGCATGTTTCATGTTGTGTTTCAATGTGGTAGTGGATATAACTCATGTATGTTTTGAACCCATATTGACTGGGCCTATGATAATTATGATGTTTTAAAGTAAAGAAGATTAAACTGCATTAAATTTTGTGTGTATGTATTTAGTAGTAAAATGGTGAATTAACCAACTGAAGGAGCTTATGTTACACTTGCAAATATAAATTTATTTGTGATGTTTGTATAAAGTAATCTTTGTACTTTTTTGTGACTAAATGTTGAGCAGACTGTCAGGGTTAACCAGTGTGGGACTTTGAGCATACAGGTAACAATTTGCATTTTAGTAATCATATGTTGGTGGTATCATTGATGTTCAAATATATGTGTTATGTTTATTGTTGTAAATGCATCACAGATTTAAAAGAAAGTTGTTAATAATTACTGAAGTTATGTATTGATTATATTTTTTAATGTTTATTTCAAAGTTTTATAATTTTTTGTTAGTAATAAAATGTGGTTCCATGTCTCAGTTCTCTTTTGTTTACGTGCCTATGATGCTCTGCTCTTCTATCAAATAAAACTGTAGCTTGTAGCTCTGTCTAATAAATTTTTATCTATCGTGATACATACTTTTTAACATGCATAAATAAGAACATTCACCAGTAGGAAAGCAAGGAATATTACTATCGGGTATTTTTTTTTCATTTCTCTCAAAGATTTCTATGGGAATTTCTTGTAAAGTGGTGCTGTGTGTGTTACTTCTTAATTTGTGTAATGTTAATTTTTTTATGAGTCTTTGATTAACTTTATATGCTTATCTTTTAAAGCATCACTTACTTTCTTATGTAGGTGTTTTTTTTTTGGGNCTATGGCTATATTTTATTATAGCATAGATCATTTTTAAAATTAGACAATGATCCAACTATTCTTTCAGTTACAGTTCGTGTTAAAGTTAGTATGGCGTACTTATTTGAACCAGGTAGTTTTGTATGATGAAGATTGAAGCCTGAAACTTTTTATGTGTATTTTTGAAAGGAACTTTTCTTTTCCAGGTATAGTTCTCAGAGGTGTACAGTCTGTGTGTGTGTGTGTGTGTGTGTGTGTAATGAATGTATGTATTAGGGATAGTTCGGTTCCGTTGTTTCCGTTCTTTGGTTCCACTGGTTCTTGACCTAAAGTCAGGTATTAGGAAAAAAAAGGTAGTTATTTATTATTTTAATAGGCAAAAAATATATAAGATGGCAACAAACTTGTCCAAGTGTAAACGTATAGATGTAACATGTGAATGTGTGTCATAAAATTACGTTCCACGTCTCACATTATCTATCACCACCATTTCTAAACCTTACATCGAGGACAGGCATAGCAGATATTGGAACAATCAATTATTATTTGTGGCTTAGTGATATAAACTGCAGTATGACAGTAAACATGTCTAATTGTAAATTTAACTTAGAATCATATATTTATTTTATCATATTCCTTACATTTTGTATGTCACATAATTTAGTGTCTCAATCAATTCGTAAGCTGGGTTGATTTAATTATAGAAATTTGTGTATTTTTCCTGTATGAAAACATTTTATATAAATGAAATTATATTAAGTTCATAATTTAGCAAAGGGATTTTATGCATACAACATAACTATTTTCTGCATTTCCATTGTGAATTATGTAAGAAGTTATTGAGCCATACATTTTCCATTTGACATGTTAATTAAATGATGTAATTCTGGTAGCAGCAGATACTTGGTTAGCATTGCAGATATTGGTTAATCTGACTGTGTTGCTAGTCATTGTGAATGTGTAAGCATTTAGTTTTTAGATTAACCACTTATACATAAATAAACTAATTAAGTGCCTACAAAATTTAAAAAAAAATGCAGTATGTGGAGACTATTTTATCATGGTGAAGAATGGCGCAAATTACACAGGTGTATTTTTTTGCAGTACAAAAATTTTAAGAGACTGGTCAAGTATGAAACTATTACATACGTGATAAAGCATTGTAAATTTTGCATGGAGTTGCAAGTGTTTAGAAGCACAAAAGGAAATTTTTTGAAATATATTAAGTGGTACAAAATCTAAAAATTGCTTATATCATATTCCAGTTTATCAACTTTATCAAACAGGTACGTTACTTATAACTATACTTTTCATACCAATTTAGAATCTTTCTCTGTTATGTTGTTATTAAATAGTGAAAATCAAGACAAAATGTGTAAAATTGAATGGGTAATTATTGGTAACTATGTGGAATTGTTCTACTACTAGTGAAAACATTTAGATACCAAACAAGTATTTGGCTTTTATCGTGTATCAGTGTCCACAATGTTTCATTATACATAATAAAGAATGTATAGTTTGAGACACTAATCCTCATTCTATTTGTTGATGAAATCTTGATCATATGTTTGAATCCACTGAACTGGAATTGAAATTTAAACTTAAGAACCTGGACTGAAAATAACAGAGCTGGAATCTAACTGGAACAGGAAAAATTTGGAACCAAACCATCCCTAGTATGTATGAAATATATTTATATATGTACGTAGGTATGTACACTGGCGTGCAACAATTAAAGACTAAATGTAGAAATCAACATAACAGTGGACTAAAGAGGTAAAACAGACCAAAAGACCAACCAGGTGATTGTCTAGGGTACGGTACAGTAGGGTGGGCATGTGCATATACGCAACATGACATACTGTGAGTATGTGCAAAGGGTACTATAAAGCAAGAGCGCAGTGTACACTCAGTATGGCATTGGATGCTATTGCACTGTCCAATTAGGGTTTGATGGCTTCAAGTCGCTATACAGTATGTGATATGGCAAACAGGCTGTCCCTTCCNGACAGTCCTTTAGACAACATATGGATGACTTTACTGAAGGTTGAATCATTGGGAAGTTGGGAAAAGGTTTAATTGTAGCCAAAAAATTCAGAATCATTTAAGGTAAAGTTTTCAATCTGCATTGACATGTAACGAAGAGCGAAAATGAAGTGAATATGGACTGAAAGCTGTGTAGTGGCATCTTTCGGCAACTGCGTGAACTAGAGAACAAATGATGTTCAAAAAATTAATAGAAGATAGTTTGTTTATTGTTTTTTATTCCGCATTTCTTTTGGAGCTAACCTTTTCCTTTTCTACTCCTACCAATTCGAAAAATCTGTCCCTTCCTATAATTTTTACCATCCAACAATTTTAATATTCGTTTCTCCATAATTATGCAAATAAAAACTGTACTTCCATTTTGGTACAAACATTTCACATTTACTTTTTTTTGGACATTATTACCCTTGTATCTTTCAATCTGCTGAAAACAAATATTAAAACTTTGTACATGCGAACAATATGCTTCCAAAATGGTGGCATTTGTTTTGCTCTCACTCCCCCAGCTGGGGGGTGTCTCACCCTCCTGAGGCACCTTGCCCGTCCAGGACTAGGGGCTGGAAGATGTATTGGGACATCACATGTATATTTGAAACAGTCTAATGCTGATCTGTGTGAAAAGTGTGCCTAGTTTGCTGCGAGTTTAGCTAGCCCGACCCTCAAGGTTCAATGACCGCAGAGTAATTAACTTGATGGCCGCAAGCCGAACATCAAGTTTTGCGGAGCTAAAACACCTAGCAGGCAGGCCGAACACTACACTCGTCCGGAGGCAAAATCAAAACTGAAATTGTTCACAGATGGCAAAAACGCACTACTGAAAGCCAGCCTGAGCCGACATACCTCACTATGTGCATGTGTGGGAATAGGGGTTTCAAAAAAATTAAGGCAAAGAAAGGAAGCAGGTGAAGGAAATATAACATGCACGTGAGCGCACCAAAGACCAGTGACGTATACAGCGCAACTATAAAGGTTTGAAGCGCCAACAGCGCACTACACTGAAGAGACAGCATCTTATGGAGGCTGCCATAGTAGATCTTTTTTTGTTTTTGTTTCCGGCTGGTCACCGAGAATAGTATTTATGCTGCGTGGTATAGAGTCACTGCCTATGTATTCAGGTGCAACTGGTCATACTTGCAGGCAGCGTAGTCAACAGCATCCAGTTGTTTACTGCAAGGGAGTACAGTTTCTGCTCCAGTTTGTCAACCCTCCTTTCCTCGGGCTCCAAACATTCTGCTATTCAAATTCTAGAAACAGTATACAGAAATCACTAAGAAGTAACCAAAGAAATTCTTGCCAATTTAGATAGTCTGAAACAAAAAAGTATACAGCAAATGTTGCCTACTGTTAGGTCTCAAAGCAATCTCCATTGGCATTGAAGCACCTTTCGCCAACGTGTCTCCAGCTTCTTAATGCCCTGATGGCAAAAATCTGGAAAAGGGGGAGGGGGATTTCCACGAAGGTGGTTGTTCAGGGAATGGAAGCGCAAGACCCAGAGAGTACGGTGGATGACACAGTGTCTTCCAGTGAAGTTGCTGTATCTTACTCCTGGCCACCCGTGCCACATGCGGCCTGGCGTTGTGAAGGAGCAGTACAGCCTTGCAATCAACAAATGCTGGCTCCTGCTTCAGTGCCTCTTGCACATGTTCGACTGCTGCGAGTATAGGACTGCAGTATTGGTTTGGCACGTTGATAGCAGCTCGTAGTGCACTTCTTGACATGGGTATAGCGTCTAGTTGTGTAAGCCACAGGGTCCTGTGGTGACAACCAATGTCTGGCTTGCTTGGAAGTTGTCGTGCAGGAGCCATTCTTTGTCACCGGTGAGCACTCGTTGATTGTTGACTTCCGACAATGTGTGGGGTACCCACGTGCTCAACTTGAACACCTTTCTTATGTCGTGCAGGTGAAGTCTCGCTGTTTCATCAGACACCTGAAAGCACGCTGCAAGTTCACAACATGTTTGGCTGCTGTCCTCCTCTGTGGCTGGCCACTTCAGGGTTCATCACAAAGAGAGAGATCTCCTGGTCTGAACTTCTGCAACCAATTGCTGGTAGTGCATTCATTCACAGCATTATCCCCAAATGCTTGACATATTCTGCAACTTGATGCACCTGCAGACAAACCCATGTTAAAGTCGTAAAGCAGACAAATTCTGAATGATCTTCAACAGCTTCATTTCTCTTCGCCACTGCTCGAGCAATGACTGCTGTGAGTGTGCAACGTACGTGTATTGGTCAACGTCAGTGTCCCCACTCCCACCCCGACTGCTTTTCTGGCATGTGACACACGTTTACATATCAGTCATCACTTCTTCACATGCTACATCAAATACGACAAGAACTTTTGGTTAGCTTGTATTGGCATCTTGAGCCACTAGTTTCAGCAGTAATACTGCAGCCAATTGGCATTTTGTTATTGTAAATACAAATATTCAACAGTATTCACACAACCAAGTAGAACAAAATATTTCAAAATGAATACTGCAATACTATTTCTAATTTCACAATGCTATGACCATGCATTTTCCTATATTTAATCATATTAGAATGGCAAAGAACCTGCTGGAGAAATAAATTAGTTAGTGAATACATCTTTTATATTTTTTGCATATAGGGAACCACCACCACCACTACCTTCATGAATATTATCCAGTGGGTAGTAAATAAAACATCCCTTCTCAAAATTTAAATTTTAAAACAATTACCTCAGTGTATATTCAGATATGTTTCATCCTGTCCACACATTTTACAAATAAAATTGTATCATCAAAAAAATCATATCGTTAATCATCATTTAGTGACCAGTTTTTTTATTTAATATATGTGAAGTATGAAAATCTGCACTTGTACCACCGGTGGTTCCCCTAAATGAGATTGGAGAGGAGTAAATGCCCACTTGTGTCTCTCTTTCCAATGTCCCTGATGTTCACTAGGGGCAAATGCTTCATTTACAACAATGTGGGGAGATGATAATGTTCCGCTGAAGTTGGGGAGGGTTCTCTAACCACATCTCTCACTCCATTACCCCCCTCCTTTCCCCCCCCCNTTACTGTATTTCATGTTGGCTAAAGTTTTGAATACTTAAATGAAATTATTTCTAATGAAGTATTGCTTTTTTTTGGTTATGTAAAGACCTATAAGGAAGAGGATATATTTTGAAAATAATGAGGTAAGCAGTCTACAATAAGTATGCATCACTTACTGCAAGCAGTATGATACAAACAAAACTTTTATGACTGTAAAATAATGATCCACTGTGAGCAGGATTCACAAACCTTGAGAGCTTGCCATTAAGAGCACCAAAACCAAACAGGAAATTACTTATCAGAAATTGTTCACATATTCACAGCCATTCTTCTACTGTGGGTTCAGGTGTCTTATTGAATATCAGATGGCCTTGCTCATTTCTTGTACTGTTGCTGGANACTGTGGGTTCAGGTGTCTTATTGAATATCAGATGGCCTTGCTCATTTCTTGTACTGTTGCTGGAAATGTTGACCTACTCATCTGGTACTCAAAACTAGGGATGGGTCGATACCACATTTTCTCGATACTCAATACCAGTTTCGATACCAAATTAAAATTTTCATGAACACAAAACAACTCGGCCAAGAAAATTGCTCATTTTACTATACAGTGTTGTTGGTACACACTGAAACTATATAGAAACCCACATCACACTGGAACAAACGGTGGACAGCCTGTAACTCAAACGTCCTTAACCAATGATAAACCAGCAACACCATCTGCTTCTATTTTATAAAATCTCGTTTACACAGTGATAGTTGTAATCAAACTTTGAGGAAAATAATGGCACAGTACACACTTATATGGCGATTCCAAAGTTTCTTTTAACTTAGTTTTGCGACTTCAAGGAAATTACTGTAATGTTTGTTTATTAAAACATTGGATAACCAAGAGAATTGAGTGACAAGCGCTGCAACTTTTCGTCCCGACCAGTCCAGCACTCGGCGGGCGCAGNTAAGGAAGAGGATATATTTTGAAAATAATGAGGTAAGCAGTCTACAATAAGTATGCATCACTTACTGCAAGCAGTACGATACAAACAAAACTTTTATAACTGTAAAATAATGATCCACTGTGAGCAGGATTCACAAACCTTGAGAGCTTGCCATTAAGAGCACCAAAACAAAACAGGAAATTACTTATCAGAAATTGTTCACATATTCACAACCATTCTTCTACTGTGGGTTCAGGTGTCTTATTGAATATCAGATGGCCTTGCTCATTTCTTGTACTGTTGCTGGAAATGTTGACCTGCCCATCTGGTACTCAAAACTAGGGATGGGTCGATACCACATTTTCTCAATACTCTATACCAGTTTCGATATCAAATTAAAATTTTCATGAACACAAAACAACTTGGCCAAGAAAATTGCTCATTTTACTATACAGTGTTGTTGGTACACACTGAAACTACATAGAAACCCACATCACACTTGGAACAAACGGTGGACAGCCTGTAACTCAAACGTCCTTAACCAATCATAAACCAGCAACACCATCTGCTTCTATTTTATAAAATATCGTTTACACAGTGATAGTTGTAATCAAACTTTGAGGAAAATGATGGCACAGTACACTCTTATATGGCGATTCCAAAGTTTCTTTTAACTTAGTTTTGCGATTTCAAGGAAATTACTGTAATGTTTGTTTATTAAAACGTTGGATAACCAAGAGAATTGAGTGACAAGCGCTGCAACTTTTCGTCCCGACCAGTCCAGCACTCGGCGGGCGCAGGATGTGGCTTTACTTCTCTCCCTCCCCTTACAAGACTGGTGAGAGGGGAAGTGGTTGCCTAGCAACAAGAGTGCCATCCTCGTATTCTCTCTCTCTCTCTTGGAGGATGTTGGCTACCCTCGAGTGAGCTCTGTTGTAGATCGTCACGGTCAGACTCGATGTCGCTTCCTCCCCTTACACACTTGGTAACAGGGGAAATGGATGCCTAGCAACCACCACCTCGTCACCCTTCTCACTTTTGTTTCTTCTCGTGGGAGGGCAATTAAACTCGTCACCGTACTTGCAGCTTCGGTTATTTGCCTCCCGCCCCGTCTGTACCTCGTGTTGTGATGCGGCTGGAGTTACAAACTACTCGTAGACGGTTTTCCTTTTTTCGGTATTTTAAATAAATGTGACTGTTATGCGGCAGCAATAATTATGCGATAAAACACAGTATGCAAATATTATGAGAATTTTGTAATTTTGTGCTTTATGAAAAAAAAACGTGCATGGTAAATACCATTAGCACAATGTTAAAATTTGATACTTTCGGATATTCTCATGCGATACTCGATACTATAATGTATGAATGGTGTTGAGGTATCACGGTTTTGAGGCCCTAGTTACTTTTTTCTTTTAGCCATATTTAATAATTTAACCACCATTTGAAATAAATGTTGCCGAGCTAAAATAAAATATATTAATTTACATATTCCAAATGAGAGGGCTTTGAAAAGTGCTCACTTTACCGTGAATAGCCTATCAGTCTGATTGTGTATGCTCATCACAAACTAATAAATATGTATAAGCACAAATATTTAATTGCCTTTGCAATGTAGAAATGACACAATTAAAGAAACTCCTGTAATTAGCAGAATAAATTTTCAGTTCCATACAAAAACACATGTGCAGAACAAAAATAAATTATTATTATTATTACCAAAATGGTATGAAAATGGGTCCATATAACAAGTGGGTTTAAAGCCATTTTAAAACATGTAGAGATAAAAAAATTCAGTATGAAATTTATTGAAAAATTTAGTTATTTAAACAGGTTGTGTGATGCTTCCTTAGTGCACATATACTCCATTCACAGGTTAAATTTTTGAATGTACCGAAGAGTGACAGTTACTCTTTCTTCTGCTCATATTGCAAGTCCAAAATTTGTTTTCTGCTTTTGTATGTTATTCTTGTAAAAATTTTAAAGTTCATCTGGGGATGTTGGAGCCTTTCTGTGTTGAGGGAAGGGGTAAGGTCTTGTAGAGATTCTGGTGCCTGGTGCCCCTTGTGCTTGAAAAAACGTCCCAAAATTTAGTTTTTGGAAAAACATGATATCAGTATTTACACACACATTGTTTTCTGTTCACAAAGTGTGATGTCTTTGGGGCCCCTTGTTAAAACTGGGGGTGGTGTCTTTGGCACTCTCCTTTCCCTTTTCAATGTCCCCTAGTTCATCAAACAATGAACCAACATAACATAGGAAAGTGGAAGGAAAAATTATTGGGTAACTCCTCGGATTATTGAATAGTGTGTGAAATTTTCCTGGGAAAATGCTCACCGATTATTGTATGTAATTTTTATTATTTTCCTCTTTGAATAACATAGCTGCCAGTGCAAAGAGCACATCGTCCATTGGCGTCATTACTGAACAGACTAAACGTATGTCCTGGCTGCTCAAATCTGACATGTCTTGCTTCTTGCAACTGCATGTGGCCAGGTTGCAGTATTTTTCTCACCACAACCTGATTGCTGGTATGACACTGGCCTTAAAATGCCTACAAATGGCCTTTGGCTGTTGGAAATGCAAACATTTTATTAGCCCCATCATTCTGTAATTTTAAAACTGAATAGATTACTAGTCAAGCAGTTGTGCTGTACCATTTTTTTACTAGGTTTTTCTTGTCAGTTGATGTTATAATTTCTTGTGTTTTTAATTATTATTTAATTTTTATGTTGCCACACTTCCAAACTGAATTGTTCCACGAGGGATGTATTAAATTTTAATAATTTTCGGAAGATCGGGTAACTTTCTTGTTTACAACAGCTGTTATTGGAAGCATTNGGGATGTATTAAATTTTAATAATTTTCGGAAGATCGGGTAACTTTCTTGTTTACAACAGCTGTTATTGGAAGCATTGTCCAATGATGTGGAACACTTACGGAAGTAACAATGCAGCAGCTAGTTTGAATATGAAGAATCTCGTCAATTTCAGCATTGCTAAATATTGAAAATTAATGTCATGTTTCTGTAAATATTTTGTGCACGCATGAGAAGTAGGCCTAGTCCGATTAATTTGGAGCTTTTTATTGTTTAATATATTCTCTCTAGATGACCGCTTACAANTTTAATATATTCTCTCTAGATGACCGCTTACAACGTCTATTCGACAAAACTGTTGACTCGGTAGCCTGTCGCATCTTAAATAGTCTCAGTGGCCCTATAGGGAAGGTTCCTCGCATGCCATGTCTTGTTGAGAGGCAAGGGCAATGAACCAGAACATTCTTTCAGTTAACCACAGGAATTCAATCCACTGAAGGTCAAGAGCGTGCAAGTTGCAATAGGCGTATGCAGCAGTATGCATGGCAGTATGTGTTAGCAAATCACCGTGACCTTATCACGTTATTACTCTGTCCTTCGCTAAACTTGTTTAAGTATAGCAAGCTATAATATTGAGGCTAAGCGGTGAATAGTGAAACAGGTAGTGCTTAGTTTCTGGGAAAGGTTACTCATATGTTCTTTCCAATTGAGAGAATCATGTAAGCAAATACCTAGAAATGTTAATTTATTACAATTTTGAATCTCATGTACATCACTGCCAATTTTGAGAGAGTAATCATATTATGTGTAGTGTAACTTCAACAATCATTGAATTTAGATGAAAATTAATTTTTATAATTATTATTTATTTTGGTTAGTTTCAGTAAATCTGGACGTCAGACAACCTGTTCTATTTTGTGTCAAAATGAACAATATACACATCTCTTTCTAATGTGTCTTTCTTAATGGATTCATTTTATAATGTAAAAACCAAACAGTTTGACCAAGCTTGGCTACGGCGATAAAGCCAACTTGATCTGCGGTGTTTCCAGAGTTGTGAAGTAATATGTGTGTGCCCGGCGCCACAGCTCTGCGGTGAGCTGATGAGATGTAGGGTCGTTCGGCCGACAGCCTAGGGACTCTGGTAAACACTCCGTCATACACACGTTGCCGAGGTTGTGGGCCACCTCGCACGCCTTACTTGATTATCAATAAAAACAGTGGTGCTGGTTGTTAAGGTATTTATTACCCCGTTATGTACACTCAACTATACAGAAGACACGTGGCCTGAATGGCCCGGAACTACAAGCGACCACGTGGTCTTATCATGTGAAGCTCGAAATGCACTTTTGATTCCCGATAAATAATAACGTCGCTCTCCCCTCGGCGCTATGCAAGTTAAGTAAGGAAAGAGATGATGATAATGATTTATAACGTTATGGATGCGACTGGATACTGTTCGACAGATGATGTCCTTGCTAGGGCTTCTGCGGAGTGGGGAGAGCGTACGTCCGAGCTCGTCCAAGTCCTGGCGAATACTGGCCGGAAATGTGCGCCGGCTTCCGCTACCTAGGCGCAGCTGACGCCATGCGGTGAAACGGTGAAACACAATATACACTGAAAGATGATTATGGGATGGAAAATGATATGAACTAAATTAACACAAGAAAACATAATTACCCTTACACAAATACATAGTAAAAATTATAATACTTATTCTAAATGTTTTCATTGCACCAGCCACAGCATTGCCAAATGTAGAATGTCACATGTCTCTGGCTGTGGCTGGGCAGATTGTCTCCGATGACAAAACAAACCATTAATTAACTATACACTGACGCTATTAACAAATACACTGACCAAATAAACTGAATAAATAATAAACACTAATGCACTCGTGCCCACAAGCCAGTCGGTGTGGTGCGTCTGGTGTGGACATACTACGGCAGTCAGTGGGCAAAAGAACTCGTGAACGTGCGGTTCACGTCAAGTTAAGTAAAAATGCAACATTAGCATGCTTATCTAGCTATTGACATATCTTGGGTCCAACCTTTTATTGTGTTATATATGTCACCTATGTACTGTGGTTAGTCTTTCAAAGTACTGAAATTCAATGTGCATCAAACAAACTGTTACAATTCATGCAAAAGAGTTTCAGGATACATCTGAGAAACATATCTAAACAATGTCTCATTTTAAAATGCTTGCAGTTTCATACTGCAATCCTGGAAAGTTCTGTGTGCATACATCACTCGTAAGCTAATACAGTAACTACATGGTAAGTTTTGATATTGTTCATGAAACATCAGTATGTTATTAAAATCTTACCATAGTTTTGGGTACAGATGGGGGACAAAGCTTATACCAAGTGTATTAAAACTGAAAGAATGGAAAATTTCCTTCTGAATTAAGTACAAGACTTCTACCAGTACTTAATCAAATCTCATGATCATTTATCTTTTGTCTTGTTAATATTCTAGTACAGTTTCATCTAGTGTGGTGCAGGTGCTCAATTTCGTAAGAGAAAGTGAATTTATCGTATGGAAAGTGTTGGTTCAGTGTCACAGGTCTGTAAAATTTATGCATGCTAATAAACTATGCAACATAAAATAAATGCTGTAAACTGCACATATAAATGCTATTTTCCATCATCTCTACTTATTACATGTGTCATATAGTTAATGTATATTTGTGCTGTTTAATAAGATGCTTGTAATATCATCAGCAAAAAGACAAGCCCTTGCTTCAGAGGATATATAAAGATGAGAAAAAGAAGGGGGCCGGGACAGAGAGCCCTGAGTTACCTCATGTCGAACATGCCCCACATCTGAGAATATATGTTGCCTGGCTGTCGGGAACTTATTTTTGGTATCTGTTTGATAAATACGAAGAAATCCAATTGTAAATATTGTCAGTGATATCATAATATTTCAGCTTGTCCAATTGTTTCAAATGAAATACAGCATGACTAGTAGATAAGCCTGATCTAAAACCATATTGTATACTGTTAGATCAATGATGTTCTCTATGTGGGCAACTAGTCTTTTATACAAATTGTTTTCAAAATTATTAGAAAAAGTGGATATTAAGGCAATTACCCTATAATTGTCAAAAAAGATTATTTACTACCTCTTTTAAACAGGGGCTTTATTAATGCATACAAATTTTAATCAGAGTAAACTCCATATTCCATTGGAAAGTTAAAAATATGTCAGTGAGATTTTTTTTTAATGTATGATTTTAGTTACCATTATACTGGGATAAGAATGAGGAAGAAATTTTAGTCAACAAATGTTAGCAACCTCAGAAAAGTCATCTATCTGTGTCTATGCTTTTTTTTTTTTACTGTGATTCAGGTTTGCTTACTTTGCCAGAATGATATTTGATAATTTTTCCAGGAAATCATTATCCTGTTATGTGAAGATTCAATAAGTCTATCATGATTCATTTGCTTTTATAACTACTTTTTTAAGATTTTTTAAAATATTTTTATAGTAATTTCTTAACGCAGTGTCATTACTCTTCCCACATTCTTTATAAAGCAGATAGGTAGGTACTTAATTTTACACTAGGTTATTATGCCACTGTTTATCCAGTGTTTATCTGTTGTCTGGTATTTATTTACAAAAATTTTTCTGAATCAGGATTCTTCTGCAGAAAGAACTGTGAAATGAATTAAATTTTAAGTTAGTATCAGTACAGCTATACACTTCTAGCCACGACGTTTAACTTAATAACTCTAAATTCATTTAAATTCTCTTTCTTGTAGCTGAAACTAGAATAATTTCGAGTCGTAGAATTGTAAAAGTGATCAGAAAGAGTATTACAGAGGGGCATGACTTCATAAGAATGTATGGTTTGTTTTTTTATAATCACATAAACTAGATTTCTTAAAAATTTTATAGCAGTTCTATAGTAGGAAAATTTACAGTTTACACTAAATTCTATGTGTTGAGCAAGTAGGTACAATAACTTTCTGATAAAAAATTTAAATGAAAATCACTACATGTGATTATTTCAATGTCATTTTTTAAAAATCTGGTACACACAATTAAAATTTTTTTTTTTTTTTTAATGTAATCTCCAGAAGGTGACCTATAACAGCCAGAAGTACAATTTTCTGTCATAATATGACGATAGATCCTGCTGCACACTCAAAATCCCTTTCCGAGCATTTGACATATCTAGGCCGAGTTCTTCAAATTCCAAATTACTTTTGAAGTACACGCTCACATCTCCTTAAGTATTTACTACAGAATTTTGACATTTAACACATAGCAAGTAATAAAAATGCTATCTTTTTTGTGGTTTGAAATAATTTTCAATGAGACATATTACATTTATATTGAATCTGAGATTATGCTCAACGGTTTGCATTGCTAATATAAGTTCATCGTTGAGTTTGTTCTGTTGAAACTCAGTCGACCTATTGAATTCAATTTCAATACATTGTCCAATTCTTTAAACATTTTTTAAACTGCAAGCGCTTGTTCAAAATGTGAATGGCGTACCTATTTCCCATATAAGATTTTGTAGTTTTCAGGAATAAGAACTAACTTTTACCAAATTATTATGAATGTAGTGATTCATATCATTTATGTGCTTTATCATAGACCTGTACTTACATGAGTGTTAAACACATGTTCTCTGTGCAAATGAAGTTGTCTTGGAATAAACTAATAAAATAATTTTCTTAAAATTTTTGTTAAAACTTATGCACTAGTTTTGCTGTCAAGTTATTATTATTTATTTTAAAAGTGAAGGATTTGAAAAGTTGCACATTAAAGTAGGAAAGAGGGCCCAACAGAATGATTTGGCCACCAAGATCGCCCGACATCAATCCCATCAAACATTTATGGGACATAATCGAGAAATTAGTTCGTGCACAAACTCCTGTACCGGCAACACTTTCGCAGTTATGGATGTCTATAGACATTCTGCCGGGGACTTCCAATCACTTGAGTCCATGCCACGTCGAGTTGCTCCACTTTGCTGGGCAAAAGGAGGTCCGACACGATATTAGGAGGTATCCCATGACTTTTGTCGCCTCAGTGTACACACTATGAAGTTGTGGATTGTTTAATAGGATAAGCTTAGAACATCTACGAACAACCAGGGTTCGAGAAATACTGTACACTTGAAAAACCACTTCACTTCCTTAGACAATAGAGTGAAGAAGCATATGCAGTTTTGAGTGAACATAATTTTGACCTTATCAAATCTAGTCGCTAGCTGGAAATGTTACATGACCTATATCCAAGGCTCAGTGCTGCTGCAGCAGTAGCATCAAAGTTTAAAGGAACGCAATATAAAATACAGTGTTTGTTCACGTATACTTACGAATTAATTCGCTTGCACCAGGTTATTCATGTCTCAACTACAACCATAGGTACTAAACGGTTCTTTTTTATGCTTAGGAAGCTGAAAAATTATCTGTGAACTACAATGTGTCAAGAGAGCCTGAATCATTTGTTCTTATTACATTGCTACCAGCAAACAGTGGATGAAGTAGAGTTTGTGAACATAAGTAATATTATCGTGTGCAACTGTTTGGCAAAGTTAAGTAAAACTAAACGACTACACGTCAATAGGCTATTGTTTGTTTTACCAAATAGCGGTAATGGCAAGAAATACGACTGTATAATTGTCATTTGCATCTGATCTGAAAAATTTTTTCCCTTTAAATAAATAATAAATGATCTGGCTGGTTTTTTCAGTACATTTCATTATCAACAGTTTATTTAGTAGTATGCCATTAATGTTATAATACATGCCATTAATAAATTAAATATTGTGTAAAGTGTATACAGTTTAAAGAAAGGTGTCATGTAACGGGTTGGCATTTATTCTTCAATGATGAACATCTTAGGCCACAAACAGCTATGATAACTGCGTTAATGACTGGCAAATAAAGAAGCATTTTCTCCTACAAGTAGACTGATATTTATACATAATATAATTTTGTTACACTTGATATATGATTTATTTGTTAATTAATTTTAAATATACATGAATGTAATAAGTATTTAAAAAAACTGTTACTGAGAGCCGACAGAGTATAAAGGTCTTGTTATTGAATGGAAACAATTATAAACTAGAATGACTGAACGAGTTTCAAATTGGTGTGTCTGTTCTTAAGGAAGAAAAGGATGACAATGAAATCACTGTTTTCCCCCCCTGAAACCCCCCTTAAATAATTTCAGTTGTTGTGCCCCTGGTGACAAGGGGAGGCTAAGTATAAGCCTCCCGTGTATCGTTACATGTCCCATAAGCAAGAAGGTGCCCAAATTTCTACTGTTACTTCTTACTGTGATTTTAGCACGGCCTTATCCCTACAATCTCACCATAATGAATGGTCTCAAGGTTGAGAAACAACTATAAAGTGACCCTAGGAATATATCAGCATTTTGTGCGTACCTATCAAATTGCCCGTTCTACTTTTAATCCGGGAAAGGCAACCACACCAGTACAACATCTAATTATTTATTACAAAGCTAAAAAAATATATATTTAGTTTTTGTTATTAGGAAAAATACATCACACGTACTTTTATTGAACGTAAGTAAAATTAATCGAATCGATTTTCTGACTTATATATATCGTACGTATTCATTATCTTTATAACCATTTATAACTAAATGCTCGCTGGCCAGCCACGGGTACTACAGATAGAATGATAACCAGGCAGGGGGTCTCACTATCCCTAATCTGATAATTCAAAATGACAAAACTGTTGGGTGGTCAAAAGGGCCCCTCACGGGGCACTACCCCCGCTCTGAGCATCGGGCACCGCCGCCGCTTTGCATCACCGGAGCAAGCTCCTCAGCGCGGGGGTAGTACAAGCCCCGTGAGGGGCTCTTGTTCACCCAGTTGTCTTGCATTTGAAACGAGGCGGCAAAGAGAAGCTAACCCCCTGCCCCCGTCTCACCCATAAAATTGTCTTCTTGAGCCTTGCTCGATTTGATGCTAGGGCAAGCTGGGTTCCCCCAGTAAGCCCTGGCTCCCATTAACATTTAACCTCCCTCCGACTCTGCCTGCACAGAGATTGTGGGAGGAGGTAGCAGTGAGGCTGCAACCTAGTATTGTCCCTTTTGGTATTTTGAATAAGCAGGTTTAGTTATAGGCTGGCTGGACGGGAATTTATTGAAACCTTCGGCCAGTCTTTGATTTTTTGAAACCTGATTCTAAGCCTGAATAGTCCCGTGAATTTATTTGCGTAAGGTCTGGGTAAAGACGTTGCCTATTGTAGGTGAGATGGTAATGATTGTGATCATGATATGTTACTTAAAATTACTTATATTTATTTTGTTGCTGTAGATCAGTTTTGTAATTTAATCGTACTCAATCTTTAAGGCTTTGTAAATTACCAGAGTCTTAAAACAGTCTAAAAACGTACGTTGGCAGGATTTTTAAATTGTATTTATTATAACAATAGTTTATTTAATAATAAAATAGCTAAAATAGGAGGCGGTATTTCGTTAAAGACATTTTCTGTGAGTACATCACGTAAAAGGAGACAGTGCTGCCTTCTCTGAGTGGGGAGATAAGGCTCCGCCCTCGGAGTAGAGGTCGGCCAATCAGAGCAGGCCCCGCTAGTTCCTACATTTTGTGTATTAATGAAGTATAAATTCGGTTTAAAGACATTAATTGAATGATTAAGTAAAACGGGAGTATTGTGTTGTTTAAAGAAATGTATTAGTTATTTAGTTCATATGTTTTATTGCTGGGGGAGCACCTCGGGAGTTCTAAATTACTACTGTAACAGACAGTGTCTAGTGGCAGACTGAGCTGCGTGGCGCGCGCAAACTAGTTTTGTTAAACTTGGGGAATTTTGTCCCGGACCGATCTGAGATTTTTCCGGCCGATCGCAGGTTTTAATGTTTCTTGTTGAAGTTACTTGTGTATTTAATTACATTTTAAAGTTGTAAACAAGGCATTTTCTGTCGTCAGTTACTTGATTTAGTGTCTGGGGAATATTTTCCTAATCTTCTAATTATTGAATTTTTATGTGAGGCAATTTTATCGTAAAATTTATTGTTTTCTGACATGAGTCTGTTGCCAATGAAAGGGATTTTAAGTGCGTTGTGCAAGTCGACAGTTCTTGTGAATCTATGCGCATTTTATATTATTCGGAGGTATTTGTTTTGTACGACTTGCAATTGTTCAATTAATGTTTTAGCTGCATTTCCCCAGACTTCGTGCGTGTATGTCATTGCTGATCTGACTATGGCCATGAATGTTATAGTAACTTTAATCTCGTGGGGAGTTTAGGATTTTTAAGCAGCGGGTACAGTTGTCTAATTTTTGAAATTGCTGCATTTTTTATGTTAATGATGTGTTTATCCCAGTGGAGTTTACTGTCTATAGTTACGCCCAGATATTTTGCTGTTTTACTGTAAGTGATTTCTACTCCAGCATATTTAATTTGTTTCACATTTAATTAGTTTCTCCGCCTAGTTATTAGCAGGGTCTGGGATTTCTCAGCATTTATTTTTATTTTTTAGCGCTTGCACCACTGACCGAGTTCACCTATTTGTAGATGTGTAAGCAAGTGTACAAAAAAAGTTTTTTATCTTTGGGATGTTTAACTAATTGTGTACTAATTTTACAGAATACTGGCGAGTGGTCAGAATCTAGCTCGTCTAGGACAGTTAGTTCTAATATTGGGTTTGGTATATTGGTTAAAATAATATCTAGAACGTCTGGCTGATTTCTAATATTTGTTGGGAGGTAAGTTGGCTTGTCCGGGGCGTGAATTATATAGTTGTTTTGTTGTGAGTGGCGCAGTAGAAGGCCGCCTTTGGTATTATTTTCCCTACTATGCCATTGAGGGTTTTTTGCAGTTAGATCTCCTGCAAGTAGAAACGGGTATTGTTGTGCGGTTACTTTATCCCGATCTGCTTCCAAAAATTCTTAACAGGGGGATTGGTACGCTGAAATTATCGTTATATGTCCGGAATCTGTTTAAATATTTAGTGATGTTGTTTCTAAGTTCTGACAGTCTGGATTTGCAGTTAAGTGGTGGTGTATTTTATTATGAATTAATATCATAGTACCACCTCCTTGCGGTAAGTGACGTAGTTTTTAATAGAAAATTTTTTATTGGGTTTTAAGCTTGTCTGCTGAATTAGCACGATTTCTATACCGTACGTTTCCAGTAATCTTTCTAGTTCATACAACTGATTAAAAATGCTGTTGCTGTTACAGTACAAAAGGGACAGGGAACCAAGGGATTGCTGAGTGGTGTGAGCCATTTAGGGCGCGACCCAGAACGTCGTGAGAGACTCCAACAGCAGCACTGTTTTTTGCATGGGGTCTTGTATTTGTCTCGCTGCATCCGTGTAGGACCGGAGACATAATCGCAGCGAAATTGGCTTCCTGTAGGAAATCCAGGAAATCCTGGAGATCTCGCATGAAGTTATCCATTCCACTCAATGGTGTCGCAGGTTTTGCGGTGTGAGCGGGATGCGGATTGGGGAGGAGGGGGGCGCGTTAGCTGGGGATTTGTGTCTCAACTGGGGGCGGTGTGGGGAGTGTATAGGCCTGTGTTTGAGCCCTGGTTGTATTAGCATAAGAAAAAGCAGGAGGCAGTGCCCGTGCATTGATGATTCGCGGGTACATTGAGATGTCGCGGCCGAGGGGAGGGGCTGCAGGAGCAACCAAGCGGGTTTGCGCCCTCAGTTCTGTTTTGCGCTCTGCTGCTGCTTGCCAGCGCTGAACTATCTCTACCACCTTCGGGCACTGCTTGGAGGTGGCTAGATGAAATCCTTTGCAGTTGCAGCACTGCGGGTTTGGATTTGTATTGGGGTACTTATCCAGGGTGTGTGGCTCAGCGCAATGGGGGCAAACAATGGGCATATGGCAGAAGTTTTTTGTGTGGTCGAGGGCGTTGCAGTTTTTGCATTGGGCTATGTCTGCCAGCCACTTGCGGTAGAGGCGGGGATGAACCACTTTCATATGGAGCCGGTTAACTTCAGTGAGGGGCGGAAGTGTGTCGTTGCACGCGGCTGCCACACAGAAAAGGCGCAGCGGAACCAACCATGTGTTTGTGGGGTTGGAGGGGTCCTGGGTTTTGGTGTGCAACTGGTACACTTCCTGTGCCGAGCAACCACACTCCGCGAGTTTGTCTTGGATTTCTTTTGTGGGTGTGTCCGCCGGCAAATTGAACACTACTTTTTGCGGCTGATCCACGGTGGTCGCAAAGGTGAAGTAGGGGACGTGACTAGCTGTGAGGAGGTCTTTGGCTGCTCTGTATTTTTGGAGATCAGCTGCCACTATATATAGGCCATTTCTGGCCATTGAAAGGGTGAAACCTGTTGTGTGGATGAACTAGGAAGATGTACCTTTGTGTTTCGCGAATCACCAAACGGTAGGATGTTTGTCAGCGATTTGTGTGCGTGTGGGAGGAGGGCCAGAGGTGCCGGGGGCGGTGGCGGTCTGGATGTCTCTAACATCTCTCAGGGGGTCAAACCGGTTCGAAACCGGGACACCGGACTGCGCTTCCTCTGGGAGCGAGTTACAGCATTTCTTCGTTGTTGGGTTTCTCTAGGCACTTTGCAGTTGCCCTTCCATTTCCGTCGTCATTTCGGCATGACGTTTGCTCAGTCGTGAGTGGATTGTGTGCCATTGTGGTGAGCCAGGTGTTACGACACAGTTTTCGCCGGTTTTCAATACCTGCACCTGCACCTGATCATGTTGAGGTGAGGGGGTGTTGAGTGTTGTTGTGGGGAGTTCCTGAGTGGCTGGAAAGGATTGAATAACTGCCCCATCTGGGCCTACCAGCATGGAGCCTGGTGGTATGTTCAGTGGTACAGCTGTCAGCATGTTCTGATAGGGGGGGG
Source organism: Clitarchus hookeri (assembly GCA_002778355.1). NCBI lineage: Eukaryota > Metazoa > Arthropoda > Insecta > Phasmatodea > Phasmatidae > Clitarchus > Clitarchus hookeri. The sequence goes on along the minus strand of NQII01002099.1, from coordinate 185,770 downwards.
GGTCATCCCCCGTCTCCGCGGTCGTGGGCTCGTCCAGGGCCCGGGTTGTACTTTAACAGCTCGGTTCCAAAAAAAAATGTTTAGTTAAAATATAAAAAAATTATTATTTATTTAATAAAAATGTAGTTTTTTAGCCTAGAACGGTGAACAGTGGCTCCGCCGCTGACCCAAACGGGCTAGGCTCGAGATGTCCGGGGTAGGAGACACCCCAGGCGGCAAGCACACTGTGTCAACGAGCTAAATCGCTTAAATCGCGTAGTACTTCCAGAGAGGCAGGTCCTCACATCCTCGGAGGTCAAGCCGAGAGTGTGGGCATGAAAGCGGCGGTTATAACCATTCGCAGGTTGGGTCTTACGAAACACACAACCTGGTTACGCTTGCAATTTGGCCATTTTCAGAAGCTTTGCGGTTGAACAAAACCGCCCCAGTTCTGGTAACGAAACATTATTACGCACTGCATCGTATTTGTTATAACAAACATGCCGCCTGTACACGCATCAGTTGACGAGTTTTGAGCGACAAACTTAGTGTAGTGAACGCCAACGCTCGACAGTTGGCAAGGCTGGCCGCACAGAGCAGACTGCCCACTCAAATTTATGGTACACTGACGATAGCTATGTGTAAAAACAACGCTAGTGATCAACTAAACTAACATTTCTCTTCATTTACTGAAATATAAGCTAAAAGTAGCACAAAATACAAATTAAATTAACTTGTGTAAAAAAATGTGGGCCAGGCAATTTATGGTACACGTACCATTATTACGATAAGTGGCAACGTTGCTATTCGATTTCCACGAACAGCATGACGTCAACTGCTTTCTTTCCCATCCCCTTCCCCCTACTGTAAACATCAGCGGAGTAGAGAGGATGCAGACGACCTTTGCGAACCTTGAGCGTGTTGAGGCTTGCCTGACGTACTGTGCAAGCTAATAACATTAACTGTTTTGCTTTCAACCGCAGTAAACATATACCAGCAATGTTGAATGAAACGCAAGTACCGCAGCTTTCACATTAATTTGGCATTGTGCTGTACATTCATTTTATTTTATGTGGAAACAGATGCCAGTAAAGTAGCAGTCCGAAGAGGCTACAGGATGTTAGTTCACCCAGAACACTAGGCCTACATTACGGCATACCACATAAAAGCAGTAAAAACAATATATACTGGTGGCAGTAAAAAAAAAAAAAAAAGCTTAGGGATGTGCTGAAAATTTACATCATCTACCAATTCATGATTAATACAAGAGTTGTTATCTCAAAGTGTTTTATCTCATAACTAGACACACTGGAAAATCGCGAAAATATTTTGAGTTAACACATCTTTGATGAAACTCGATCCAGGTTATCCTTTAACGATTTAATTATCAAGTTTTGACTCGGCTAAGTTCTCGCCAGGCCAGTCACAGTCATTCTGCCAAGCGGTGTAGTAGCTTCATAGATGCACGACAGCCAGTAAGGAACGAAAATTGTCTGAAGCGTGTAAACAGTACGTTGAATCTTGGGGAAACAAGTCAACTTTTACCGCGATAAACCACCGCTTCGCTCTCAACTAAAATTTCTGATAGTTACTTTTTCTTCAAGACCTTATGGAAAGGATCCAGACCTATGGACCACCCACTTCCTGTGTAGGCTACGCTTGCCTGCAACTACATTTTTCTGGTTCTAGTTATATAATTAGAAACAAAGACATTTGATTATAAAATTTTAGGAACATTATTTTATACGACATAGCAAAAAATGAATCTGTCCCCTTGTAGTAAGTTTAGTACATTTTATTTGCAATTGTAAAAGTTTGCGAAAGCTTGCCATGGCTCAAATCAGTTGATGTTATTTAAATAAACGTTTATTCTCTGCGACAGTTGCAGATTACTTCAACTTTATTTGGTGACACTCGCTGTCAAATATAAAATGACCACTTTGTTCTAAGTGTAGCGAATCAAACTGTTACGAAGTTATCATTCCGTATTGACACATTTTCCCCGTGCAAGAGTGGGAGAAAGTAAATATGCTTAAATTATTTGTTATTTAGTAGGGGTTATGCCGAAGCCGGATTCAGGCCAAAAACTCGTGAGCGACCTTGGACATGGAGGCCGCGAAACTTTATTTTGCGCGGAACTTAGACCGAGTCCGAAATGGCAGATTTTGTTGACAAAATGATCACGCGACCAGATTTTGTATACAAATTAGTGACATATTTGGTAATTTCGTATTTTGTATCTAGCGGAGGTTAACAAAAATACACACTGAAATCAGCGCTATGTTGGTTTTGTCCTTCAAAACGCATACGCGAATGCGTAAATAAAACGTTTCTTTTAAAACAACACTGTTCATAAAATACACTATGCATGTTTAAAAAAAGCAATGACAAATTACAAAATAACGAATTTGTTATTTCGGACACGGCCTTAGTTTTCATACGTTTCTCTTTGCGGCTCTTGTGCACATTGGTTAATTTTGTTTTATCGATATGTTCAACATAAATAAAGTATGATCGCCATCTAAACTTCGTAATCAAATAACTCTCATTTAATTGATGAATTTCGGCGAAAATAAATTCAAGTGTATAATGTTCCGTTTAATTTTCAATAGCAAACATTTCTTTCCTTTATTATTATTTTTATTCTTCTTTTTAAGGTAGGGCGGCTTCCTTGGCCGGGATAGTTGGAGCAGCTTTGTAGCACAAGGTTTCAGGTTGGAGCCCAGGTAAGCTATGGCTGTGTGCGTCTGTCAGCGTGTCATTCATGCTCTGTGCGATCTGCAATATCAGATCGGGGCTCTGCCTGGTGCGACCTGTGTACAGGTCGGGGCAAACGGGTTTGGTCAATTCAGAAAGCGCTGGTCATGTCTGCGATGAGAGGGCGTGATCCCTCTTCCCCGCCTACTGGGAGGCCGGGGTGCGGTATGGCCTCGCGGCTAAGAGCGCCCCGTTAACAAATAAAACCACGACTCTGTCGTGTTTAACAGTAACCTGTCAGCGTGTCATTCTTTGACGTAACTGTAGGCTAGTTTAAATGTGTAATCTTCCTCCCCGCAATCAGTCTCCTGGCAAAAAATAAATTATAAATAACTTCTTAAGGCGTTACAGTTCAGAAATCGTTATGTCAACAGGAAAATCAAGTCTTTATGGCTCGCGCTAACATTATGTACTTTAATTAGCAAATGCATAAACATAAATTAATATTATAGCCTATCAAAAATTACATCTAGAAACTTGTTTTGCAGATGAACGCGATAATTTTAAATCCCGTTACATCAACTTGGAAACTGTTGACACGCCACTCCATTATCATACAGCAAGCCAGTATTGATCGTTGACCAGAATAGTGTAAATAAGGTAACTGACGGAAGCCAACAGAATTGATGTCTCCGCATAGTGACGGTTACACAGAGTGTTTTGAATACCAGTTCACGAGTAAGTGAGCTTCACTTTACAAAAAAATGCAAGGATTTTTTCCTGCAAGAAACTGTGACGACTTGTAAGACTGCAGACATACGTATTGGGCGCTCAAATTTATTTTTTACTTTTACTTTTGCAAAGAAGATGAAAATGCTGCACGAAATAGGTGAACGATGTCTATTACGTTATGCTACAGGATCAATCGAAGAATTCCACGTTTTCGAAGATTCATCTATGGATCCACCAGTGGTTGATACACCGGTGTACACCGGTTGAGGCATTTTTCGAACATCAGGTTGATTTTTAGCTGTGTTTTCGTCTGCTTCCAGGCACATATTAATACCATTACACACAAATTCCAAAGTTTTCATCGCCCATTTGTAAAACTCGATATACAAATTACGTTTGCATATTTTGGAATGCTTGAAATTACAAGTTGAGGATGTGTTAACTTTTATTTTCAGAGAAAGCGTTCGAAAATTCATCGGTTGATGTTTTGGTGCATATCCACCAGATACACCAATTTTCAGGCCGGTTAAACTGGTGGATCAATCGGTTTAACCGGACTCAACCGAAATATAAATTTTCGAACGTCTGGTGTACATCGGTTGATGCACCGGTGAATTTTCGAAAACACGGATTCAGCAGCCAAAATACGTAGAAAGTGATAAGTTTAGTTATGATTGTTTGGTTGAACTGCATAAAATACTGTAGATTATTATGAGACGCAAGCATTTGCTGAGAGTCCACATTTTCCAACTGTGTGTAACAAATGAATTTGAGTGACTGACATAACATTTCTCATTTGAAAAAAAACATAATTGTATCATGAAGTTCTTGTGATGACTAGAGTAACCTACATATTATATAGGTTACTGTAGTAATGACTCTCCCCCCCCCCCAAACTGTTTTACATCAAAATGATGCATAAACGCAACACTTTCGTAATAATTTCCGATCCGTACATCACGGCGTAAGAACGATCTGATAATCGTTCAGCTTTCCACATTTCTAACAAACTAATAGCTCGGTTCATCCAGAGAAACTCGGCTGCAGATTCAATAATAATCATTGTTCCTGTATTAAATATGTTTTTATACTGCCAAAAACACTTTACAGTTTAGTGCTACCTATCAGTGCATTTCCAAACTAAATTTATTTAATGCGAGTGTTAAATAAAATTAACTTTTATGTCAGCGTATTTCATTATAACTCCATACGTTGATGTATTACATATTATTGCACCAATACACATCTATTAACCGAGAAATTAGTGGTATAGAATATGCGAACCAACATGCTTCTGGGGAAAATCGGCAAAGTTTGCTCTTTACGCAAGCAGAAATGTCAGCTTGAGCTGGATTTTTCGGCGTTGCTCGTGCGAAAGACGAGGACGGTTTCTGGTTGGCTGTTCTAGTTTTCCACTCTGCCCGTTCCGTTCGGCGCGACCGACGTACTTGTGAACCAGGCGTTGTGCTGTTGAATGTGCCTGGGCGTGGCTAAAGTCGTCAGGGATAAAGGTCGTAATTTAATAATTAAAAAATACTAAATTGAGTTTCTTTACTATTTTTTATTCTTTACTACTTTTTTTTTTACTCATTTACAATAATCCTAAAAAAAAAAAATCTACAGTTATTTCTTTCATAACGTACTATCATTCACTCTGTTACATTCCTCAGTGCAAATTAATAAAGTAATATTTAATTCGGAAGCGAAATTATAAGAAGGCACATGCTGCATATTCCCTTCCCTTAAACATGTTTACCTGGCATACCTATTATGGAAGTGGCAGATGAGTAGGTACCTATAGTGTGTGATTTGGGAACAAAACGAAAAACTGTTATTTTCTGCAGTGAAAATTATTTAAAAATACACTGTCATAATTTTTACGAGACAAATTTTTGTCTTATTTGTTAACATTTTAATAACACATTTAACAAATAAATAAAAAGCTAATTTTAGTTTGCAGCGTATTGCAAAGTTATAACTTGTAGAGTAGGAGGGGTGGCAAATCGCAACGAAAAACATGACTGACAGCAGACACAAGTGCTCTACCACACCCCCACCCCCTTTTTCACCCCTCAAATGCAGTACATGTGTGTCCCTAACTTTTACAATATCATAATACGTCTTTGCATATTTAGCAAATAATTGAGCAATTTTGAAATTAACCTTTGAAAACTGTCCCTTCCCCTACCTGCAAATATTTTGAAGGCCACACTGACTGGCATGCGGCCAGTACCGTTGGTAACGACATAGGAAAAGTAGTGCCGTGTGTTAACGTCGAATTAAAAGTGTTTGATAAATATATGTGAATACTAAATTAATTTATTTTCCTTTTTTTTTTATGTACAGAAGTGTAAAAATTAGCAAATTTGGGGAAAAAAGTATGTTTTTCAAATAATTTTACAATTTTATCTTGACCTACGCATGAATAAAACGACCAAGCCTGTGACAAAGATAATTTTACATATGGTGCATACACAATGTGCGTACAAGTAGATCTTAAGCAGAGGTTTCAGAAAGTGTTCAGTTTACCACGAACAACCTATAGTAAGTCATTTGTGTTTGGAGGAGGGTGGGAGGAGGATTAGAAGGAGGCTAATTCTTGCCAGAGCCTTATTATTGCTAGTCTAGGGAACATCATGCTTTAGTGCCAAGTAACTTTTAGTCTGGACTTAGGGTAGGACTAGCGACGTATTAAAGTCAAAAATAAGCATGGCTAACTTAAAACGAGACAACAATTCCCACCTTCCAAATAAGTTTTTAAGAAATACACTGAAGTGCCAAAAAAACTGGTATAGGCATGCGTATGCAAACAACAGAGGTATGAAACCAATCAGAGTAACGCGATGCGGTCGGCAGCTAGATCGGTTACTGCTGCTACAGTGGCAGGTTAACAAAATTTAAGTGAGTTTGAACGTGGTGTTATAGTCGGTGTACGAGAGATGGGACATAGCATCTCCGAGGTAGCGATAACATTTGGATGTTCGCGTACGACCATTTCACGAGTGTACCGTGAATATCGGGAATGCGGTAAAACATCACATCTTCGGCATTTCTGCGGCCGGAAAAAGATCGTGAAAGAACGGGACAAACGACGACTGACGAGAATCATAAAACGTGACAGACGTACAACCCTTTCTCAAATTGGCGCAGATTGGATTTGTGGACTGCCCTGCAGGATTCATGNGCAGGTTATCAAGATTTAAGTGAGTTTGAACATGGTTTTATAGTCGGCGCACGAGAGATGGGACATAGCATATCCGAGGTAGCGATAACATTTGGATGTTCGCGTACGACCATTTCACGAGTGTACCGTGAATATCGGGAATGCGGTAAAACATCACATCTTCGGCATTTCTGCGGCCGGAAAAAGATCGTGAAAGAACGGGACAAACGACGACTGACGAGAATCATAAAACGTGACAGACGTACAACCCTTTCTCAAATTGGCGCAAATTGGATTTGTGGACTGCCCTGCAGGATTCATGGTNGTATATACGATATTAGGCAGGTGTACCAGTTTTTTTGGCTCTTCAGTGTACTTTAAAAATTAATTGCACACATGTTGAGGAAAGTAGGCTCATTAGTTATATCAGTAACTTCTTGTTTCAAAAACTGCCTTTAAAACTTTTGCATGATCAAGTTTACCTGTTTTAGCCTACTTGCCGAAGGAAAGAAAGGCTTATGAGATCAGATCACTTTCCTGTCTATAACTGTGTGTGTGTCTGTGTCTATGTTGCCCCGCACATCCCTTCAATTTTTGAACGCGCGAACTGAATTTAACCAAACTATAGTACTAAGCAAGGACACCTGACTTTACAGTTTTCGACCATTCTGGGCACTTACTTTCAAAATGGCGGCCATTTAAAAATTGATGGTGGTATTTCTTATCTCGGAAACCATTCAACCTATTTAAATCAAATTGTGTATACTGACTGACAGCACAAGTTGTAAACATTGAATTCAGAGGTGAATATGGTTGTTGGTCTGCCATTTTGGAAGATAGTACCACATGAAAAAAAGCTTTTAAGTTATATCTCGAAAACTTACCCAACCAATTTTCGCCAAATTTGGCATGTACGTAATACTCTGATAGGCAAGTTAAATATAAGTAATCGAACTTAACTAGGCACTTTTTCAAAATGGTGGCCATAAAAATATTTTAGGTTTAATTAATATAAATATCATACTGTTCAACCTATTTCAACCAAATTTTGTACGAAGACAGTATCTATTACAAGAATCATATATATGCCAAAAAACACTTTTGTCCACTGTTTTGTAAGATAGTGCTAAATGAATTAAGAAAGTTTGTGCGATGTATCTCGGTAAACAGTTGACATATTGTCACCAAATTTGGCAAACAAGTAGTACCTACTACGGCAGATGATATGTACAAATATGTTCCAAGTGTGTCAGACACCTATTTTCGAAATGGTGGCCATCTAGCTATTTTAGCAAAGTACGCTATATCTTCGAAACCATTTAATCAATTCCAGCTTAACTTTGTATGCCAGGAGTATATATAACAAACATCAAATGTGTCTGCACGTATCCTCATTTGTCCTCCATTTTGTAAGATAGTGCCATACGAATAAATTATTATTTTTTATATCTCGGGAAGCAAATGACCGATTCATGCCAAATATGGCAAACAAGTAGTGCTGCGGTAGTTAATGTTAAATGGCATGTTTTAGGTATGTCAGACACTTATTTTAAAAATGGCAGCCATATAGCAATTTTAGTTTTATATGTTAAATTGTCGAAACCATTTAATTAATTCCAATGAAACGTTCTATGCTGGCTGTGTGACACCTGCCAAAGTTGAGGTTTGGACGTAGGTGTTGTAATCTGTTCTGTGGTGTGAGGCGCCAACACTTAATACTAGTCCTCAGTGATCGGGCGTAGGAATGCTTCGACACTGTTGTTTAATGGTCCCATTCACTAATGAATGAATACAGGGTAATTCATATTTCACAAATCGAGGTTTTATTGTTGCATGAACATGTGAATTGATACATGAACCCTTGAGACAACTCCCTCCCTTTTCTACGTATGCTCCGTACAATTCGCGTCGTAAAAGGGGGGGTGGGGGATCTTCGTCGCACTTGTTGGATGATTCTAAAAGATCCTTCACACTGCGGGATAACTACTAAAGGTCCTTCACACTCGCTGGATGACTGTACTTATCTGGCTTGCTGTGCTGGTAGTTGTTCCTGCAGATGAGGTCCGGTGAGCTGGAACTGCTCTCGTCCTGTCACGGGCGCCTCGGTGACTCGTCTCGACGTCCCTCCTTCTCGGGTCGACGCAGGACTCTGCGTCTGATGGCGGCTGGCTGCCGTGCTCGTCTCCTGCGGAATCACTCCTCCCTCCCGGAATCTCATCGGCCGACTGCCCTGTTTCCTCGGACTCCTGCGGTTTTGTAGGCCCTCATTGCCATATTAAACTGCCCCCGCTTCTCCAGGTAGCCGCGGACCGCCCCCCTGGGTAATCAACCGCGGGCGTGTACTCCAGCTCCGCACTTGGGTCCAGCGTCTGCTGTTTTGTTCTGGTTTACCAGTTTCAGCACTCCGTTCTGTCCGTGCGGAAATAATTGAAAGGGGCCTCTCGTTGCGCTCGTCCAAACGCTCTCTCGGTTTTTATTGTGGTCGAAAGCCTGGGACAAAACACAGCCTGGCGAGGTCATAAATACGTCTCGCCGTTCCTGCCTGCTCGCGGAGTCTGGCGTCTGTCCCTCTATTCTGCCTGGAGGTTTGTTGTTTGGTTCGGCGTTGTGGGAATACTTCGGGATCTCCCCCTGGCCGCTGCACTCGTGTTCTTCCCGCTGTCACCTGATCCCACACCGTGACGCTATTCTCCCGCATGTCCGCCTTCCCATGCAAATGGTCGTCTTGTAGGGCCGATCTGGCGCCGTTCCCTTCGTCACGGCTGCCAGGCCCTAAATCCTGATTGATGTCGTTCGCCTGTGAGCTTCGTTAGAGCGTGGTACGGACGAATAAAATATAGGGACGCCACAGGCGTCATGTGTATATAACAACCATTAAACGTGTCCACATAAAATCTCTTTTTTCCGCCATTTTGTATATTAGTATCACATGCAAAATTAAAATGATGTGATATTTCTGAAAAACAACCGATTTATACCAAATGTCGCAAACAAGTAGCACTGTAGTAGGCCATGTAAACTAATAAACTTTGAGAGGGTCAGATACACATATTTTCAAAATGGCGACCATATAATTATTTTAGCTCAATTTTTTTTATCTACGAAATTGCAAAAGAAATTCAGCTTTAATTAATTAGTATGCTGACAGTGTCAGTTATATCCATCAAAAATGTCTATGTAAAGCATCATTTCTCCGCCATTTTGTAAGAAAGCCCCACATGAAATAATACCGTTTTTATGCCGTATCTCAGGAAACAATCAACGTATTTATTTCAAATTTGGCGAAGAATTTTTCTTTTGTTGGCCATATTAATTTGTATGTTTTAAGTGTGTAAGTTTCTTCTTTTCTGAATGGCGCCTATATAAACATTTTAGCTTACTGCGCTATATCTACAAAACTATGTAACATATTTAAATTTAACTTTGCACATTGTATCTGTGACAATCATGGAACATGCTAATAAATAAACTTTTTTTTCCATTTATGAAGATGGTCACATGAACAATGGAGGTTTTATGCCTTATATCTCGATGATCAAGCAACCGATTTATACCAAAATTTCGCGCAAGTATTGCTATAGTAGGATATGTAAATTAACATGTGTTATGTGCGGCAGGCATGTTTTAATTGGGTTTATATAAATAATTTAGATTAATGTGTTATCTATGTGATGTTTCAATAAAATTCAACCAAATCTTGTATGCAAACAACATTAATTAGAAGCGTAATTTATGCATACATAGATCCTCTTTTCCGGATTTTCGCAAAGTGGTGCCAGGTGAGTAAAATGAGCATTTTGCTATATTTCCAGAGTAATTCAACTATTTTCCACAGAATTTTGCACACCTACAGAAGGCCATGTAAAGCTACATGATCGAAATGGCGTCAGACACTGATTTTCAAAATGGCGTCCATGTAAATATTTTTTTGTGTTTGGCATATCTATTTAACAATTTAACCAAATTCAACCAAACATTTTATGCTGACAGTATCTATAAGACGCATAGTATACAGAAAATTTTATTAGGCAGTTTTGTAAGATAGCGTCAATTAAGAAAATAAGGATTTTATATTTTACCTCGGGTACCAATCAAACCGATTTTCAGCAGATTTTTCACACAAGTAGCGTTATGATAGGCCATGTAAACTTATGTGTTTTTTGTGGCTCAGACACTTGTTTTCTAAATGATACCCATGTAAATATTTTAGGTTGGTGAAACCTATCATTCAAAACATTATACCTACTGATTACATCCGAAGTTGATGCTCCGAATCCTACCACCACGATGCAGTTAATAGCAAGTTAGCTTAATTTTACGAGTTTTTCTGAATTTAAATCCCGGGTAAGTCTCTCGTGTATTTTAATTGTCTTGGTACTGTTTCACGTGTTCCTGATTTCATCTCTAATGATGTTGCTGACAATGAGACGTAAACGCCTACCTACAATCTAAGATTTTGAGAACTTCACAAAAATTGATTTGCACCCATATAGAGGAAAGTAGGCTCATTAGTTATCAGTAACTTCTTGTTATATTTTGTTTCCTTTTGTTAATATATGTGGAAAGAGATTTAATATATATTAAACATTATTTCTGTGGGCCAAGTTTGTGTTTGAGATCTTTCATAATTCAGTAGGAAAATATTTTGAACATGTTGATACTTGTTTCGCCTGTTTTCAGTTTGTTGCTGCAAGAGAAGAATGTTTGGAACATGCGAAGAAATTTAAATAACTTTGGAACTTTGGAACCCAGAACTATGGACATGGTAAAGGAAATTTTGTTCCAAGAGGAAGAAGACGACTAACTGTTACTTTACCATGCATATTTAAAATAAAAGATCAGTGCAAACAATATTCCGGAGTAGAACAGAAGAAGGTTCCTACGAAATATTAGTAAAAAGGCACTTGAATAAAAATCGAAGAAAATGTCAGGATATACTGTCGTTTAAATAAAAAAACCGTTTAGTTTTGTTTTATCTTTAATTTATAAAGAAATATTACCAAAAAACCACAAGGAAGAAAAATTATTTCTTACATTGAGGTAAGTTACCATTTTCATATAATTATTTCGTGTTATTCATTATAATCATTGGGTGTTGAAGGCAAAGTTGATTTATTGCTGGTCAGTGTAATTATAAGCATCAAGCACATAATCTTGTATCTGTACTAATGATAAATCAGCTGGCACCTGTGGCGATGTGTTGACTTGGTTCAATGTCAGATCAGTTGGTTCTGAAAAGTTGCTGAAGGGTGAGTAAATATCCAGTTCCTTAGAACGACTTGAGGCAAACGTAGAAATTCTTGAACGAGGCTGATACTCAGTTGGGGAGTTGTAAGAACTCGGCGAAAGAGAATGTTTCATAGCCGCCATTTGGTATTTTGTAAGTGTATGGAATACTTCCTCCTCTGCTTGAATTTGTAACAGAGGCGGTAGATTCTTAAGCACCTTTTTTTTTCACGTCGTTCGCAAAAGACCGTCTCATCGTCGTTATTTTGTTTCTGAGCTAGAGATTTAAGAGGAACTGACGAGACTCGTCCCTTTCTTGAAGGTAGCAAAGTACACTATCTTCTACTCTATTTAGGCGACGACGCTTTTGTTATATTTACTTGCATAGTTTCGCGAGAGGTTAAGCTGCGACGTCTACTGATTGAGAGGGAATCAATATGTCTGACTGTTCTCTGTTTCAATCTCAGTGACCTTAATGAGAGAATGTGTTTCACTGAATTGTGTAGACAATTCACTGTCAGGTGAAATATCCTCCATGTTGATTCTGGAACTCTTTGGGACTGCAAAGCCAGCACATAGTTTTTTTTTTTTAAGTTTGTAACGAACGTAACAATTTCTTACATTTCTCCAGTGCCTCCTACAGCTGTCGCCTGAAATTAAAATATTACATATTACATTTTTATAACACTGACACGTATTTATTTTTCAGGTTTTGAGCTACAGGATAAAGCTTCCCATAATTTTCATTTCCTTATCTGATTGTTACATTTCAAGACTCGTAAATAAGTATTGAAACTACTATAACAAAAACTTTTGCCAATTGCCATGCCTCTACCTAAAAAAAAAATATTTTTTAAGAATTTAAAGAGAATTTTGAGAACATTGCAACATGCCAAATTATGTAGGCAGCATCGATGGAATGCACGTAACTATAAAATCGCCACAGAATAGTGGGTTATTATTTTTCAACTATAAACATTTTTTTTTCTATCGTGTTGTTAGCAATAACAGATGCTATTGCAAATTCGTTGCAATCGACTTCGGTTCGAATAAAAAAAGGAAACAGCAATGTATTAAAAAAAATCAACAATTTGAAAGAAAATAGTCAGTAATAACTTTAACATAACAGAACCGAAAAGTCTACCACGAACAAACGACATTTTGCCACATTTTTTTTATTGGAAATGAAACCTTTGCCTTTAACACACTTTTGATGAAGTCATATTCTTGAAAAGTTGTCAGGCTTGACCACCCGAAAGAAATATTTAACTACAGGCTTTATGCAGTGCCCGTCGAGTTGCTGAAAATGCATTCGGATTTTTAAGTAAAGTTTTTAGGGTTTTCTCACTAACAGCAGTTTCGTCTGCAATCTGTGATGATTTAATAACGTCATGTTGCTTGCATAATATTTTACGGGACGGTTATATTGAAGAAAAAAAAACCGAAACGTTTTTATTATCTCGATGAAGAAGATAAAACTACGAATATAATTAAATTGGCAAGTATAAGTGGTCTACCGAACAATGGCTGTTTACTTGTTCGAGATAAACTCAGACACCATTTTTGTTTCTAGAAAGGTGATTTGCCGTGGCAAGAAATGTTATCAATCGCGGAAAATAATGATGATTAATAAATATTTTTAAAAATAAATACTTACTATTATTTATATAACTCCTCTACATTTTCTCTCTAAATGTTATCTTTAAACTGATAATCATTGTAATTCTTGTGCTGCTGCCATACAAGGGAGTGTGTTGAGACACCTCATTAACTAATTTGTCGTTTTCTTCCCCCAAAAATACGTCCATGTTTACTCCGCAACACGCCTACCGCCGCACTTTCAGTGCCTGCTATAAAAGGAAACATGAGGAAATGGCGGGAAAATGAGTGCATTTGTTCACAAACGTTTTGTTCTTCATCTATAGAACTGTGGCGAAAGAATACATTGTGGCCGCGCTACTTTTCTATAACTGTCAATATTTACCCCACTTTTGAAATGGACAATATTAAGGGTTCCGCCAGCCTGCAGTTACTTTGGGCTTTCGAGGTTTCGAAACGCGTAACCTCTAAGGCCGACTGTTGCTCACTCACCATTTGTCTTATCGCCTCTACGTGCAAGGCGCTCAACTGGCGTGCAGTCAAATCACGTTTTCTTTCTGCTACTCGCCTGAAATGAGAACTTCCAAATTGTCTTTGTGCTTCAAGCGTTTCTTAAATGCTTTTCGTGTTCATACACCACTACAACCTATCAAGCCGTTTTTTAATCTGGCCTTTCCTATGGGAGGCGGTGCTTGCTGCACGATTTGACTCGACTGCTGTTAGTCGGCATCAAGAAGGATGTACTGTATATAGTTACACATCTGGAGAGGACATGGTTAGGGCTGGCTGCAAAGCGGGGTGAAGCTGGCTATAGGCTATTCTCGGTAAAGGGAGAACTTTTTAAGGCCCTGCTAAATTTTTCTTTTTGGCCAATTTCTATCTTTCCGCCACTTTTCAATATACACATTGCGTGCGAATAATAAACACCGTGTATACATTTCACGTATCTCGAAAGTTAACGTCTGAGTTTGCAATAAAATATATTTATTAGTGGTTAATGTCTGTTGGGAGGGTCTTTAAAAGTGCTCACTTTATCCTACGCTGCTGGAATAAAGCGAAATGGGCCGTAGTTGGCCTCGCGCTGTCGAAAAATCTTTCAAACTAAACTCGCATCACTCAAAAACTATTAGACAAAATCACTTTAAAATTTCACTGGCAAATCTTTAAACATTTTTGTCGATGACGCTGTAGTTACCTCTTCTACATTTTAAATAATTTTATTTTAAAAACTTATAAAGTAAAATGTTGCTGAAAATTTCTGCAAATACGCAGAGGAAAAAGTAGCACTGTGGAAATGTTTTTGTTTTTAAATATAGGTGGGGAAAGTACAAAATGGAGAGGAAGCATAAAATGTTATTTATATGCCTCTCTCAATGCATTTCTCATAGTGCTTATCTATTGGCTGCCAAGTTAAATTTTGAGAGATTTTTCAGCCGCTCACTAAAGTGGCAGCTACACACTTCTGCTGAATCTTAGGAGCGCGGTTGCACTACGAAAAAATGAACTTGTGATAATGAATATATATGTTTAATAGTTCCATTAATGCTAGCATTATGTTAATTTGACACCCTGTTCTACCGGACATTGAGCAGAGTAGATTATTCTTTCTTCTTTCAGCCCCAATCGCATGAAACACAACAGAATGTCAGAATGATTGAACTTAAACCGTTTCAAGAATCATTCTTTATCATCGTGCTTTCTATTGTTTAAAAATGTATACTTTTTTTTTATAGGCCAATCTAAGATTGCGGTTTCAATATGGCGGGATACAAGATGATGTAAATCAAGATGGCAAAATCCAAGATGGTAGCCGATTCCAACAATCCTACTCCTACCTCCTGCTCTTGGATACATCAAACCTATTTACTGTAGTGAGTGCGAAAACAATTTAAGAAGCAGCCCTACCGAAATATGTGAAATGAAAATGGCATTTGGATACAGAGCAATGAGTAAAGATAACTTGAAGATGACTACTACAACAGCTCGTTGGAACCTGTTCAGAATCAAGAAATCCACTGCAGATTTATTTCGTGATGAGAGACACAGAAAGAAAAACAGAAAGAGTGGGCCACACAGTCTTGTTGAAGAGGGATGAGCATATCGCTGCCACACTTAAAACAACTTGCTTACTGTAGAAAGGAAGAGAGGGGAAAAGAAAAAGAGGAATTCTACTCATTACCAGACATAATATCGCGATACCACACTGTTATTCATGTTGATTTTTTTTTTATTCAGAGGGGCGAAGTCACAGTTAGCCTTAAAAGAAAAGGTATTATTATGGTAAAGACTGTTCTCCCAAAGAAGCATT
Organism: Clitarchus hookeri; assembly: GCA_002778355.1. Lineage (NCBI taxonomy): Eukaryota > Metazoa > Arthropoda > Insecta > Phasmatodea > Phasmatidae > Clitarchus > Clitarchus hookeri. The sequence goes on along the minus strand of NQII01002099.1, from coordinate 170,066 downwards.
AAACTCTAATAACCAACCTCTGTTAGTGCCGGTAAGGGAGCAGAGGCTCATATGAATAAATGCTGTGATGTGAGTGATACGGTACCTCCGGTTAGCTCCGGTAGTTAACCCCTGTTTTCCGTAACCAATCGGTGGACCGGAGGACATACGGTAGTAGGAGAAAAGGAGGGGAGGAAAGACTGAACGCAATGCTCTCTATCGTCAAAATTGACTATGCTAGTATTCACGACTCAACGCAACACGTGTAGTAGCTGTTCTTCGTTGAGATAGTGGACGAACACCAACCGACAATGAAGTATACTCTTGTGTATAGGAAAGCTGGGTAAATTTGAAGTTCAACGCGACAAAATCATGGCAAAGAACAATAAGTATTCAATATTCTTATTTGTCTGTTTGATGGTTTTCAACAGAGACAATTAAAAAAGTGTAATATAATGTTTTGTGTATATATTCACAGTACCTAATCGATTTTACAGTGTGTACGCGTAATTAATAATAAAGCGGCACGCAACGCCAAGAAACCCATCAGATTCCTGGCAGTTATTTCAAGTGGTTGGACAAAAAAAGTAAAGTGCGAACTTTGCGTTAATATTTATGCTACTGGAGTCGGAATGCCGAACTTGATGGACATTTTAAACGGGTGCATAGGGAGAACCTCGATGAGGTGGCCACAAGTACGGATAGCGACAGTGATGTTGCTGTACTGGTGTATGGACAACAGCGGAAATAAAAAGAAATTGGATCAAAGTTTGACCACGTTCGTGGCGACTAGAATGTAACCCTTACCTGTCTTAGAGGAGAAAGGTTTCAAAATATTGAGGTATGCTTGTCTAGGCCCCACAGTTGTGCGCCAAATTAACTTGAGGTATGCTTGTCTAGGCCCCACAGTTGTGGCGCCAAATTAACTTGACGTATGTAAGCCCCACTGTAAAAGACAAGGCGGCTTATACGGTCAAAGTTAATGTCCCCCAGGCCCCGACTATTAGGTGCGTGGGGGGGGTTGCGGGTTTTGTAAATTAGGTAGATTATCACTGTTGTAATTAGAAGTACTGGTATATTGTATCTTATAGTTTTTCACAAATACACCACATTAAACGTTCGAGGTGCGGTACTGTTTTACTTTGTCTACTCGAATTTACTGGGCGAATTACTTCGTGATGGCGGGGGCTTCTGTGACGGTGATTTGCATACTTAACTCCGTGGCGAGTGCTGTCAGCTGTGGTGGCGTTCCAGTGAAGTGGTCGGCCCTGGAAGCCGTTCCGTCGGTGCGGACCCTCTCTGGGCTGCGGTTTTGGACTCGTTCTCACGTCTGCTCGCGATTTCTTCCCTTGGCTCGGTGATCATCAACTTCCGGACCCGGCGGTAGTAATCGACTGACGGTCCCGATATTACTGACCCCTTAAGGATGCGGCTGACGGATGTGGCCGGGTTCCGAGATCCCGGCCTTAGTAACTATTCTCTGACTTACTCTCTCGGCGCGGTAGAAATCGACTGAACCTGTGACGACCGATAATACTGACGAGTGATTACTCACTCACGACTGATTACTGACTGACCCCCTCCCATTCTTGGAAAGGGGTTTTTATACACGCCCGCCTGCAAGCCTACATTCTCGGCACGTGGCGCCCTGGGTGGGAAGGGGGTGAGGGGAGGGGTGAAGTGGTGAGTTTCGAACAAAGGTTTTTACCACACGTGTCCTCGTTCTGAAGGAACTGGGCGGGCGGGGGGGGGGATAATACCTCGGCATCAATACTGCTAGTCGGTATTTCTGCCGCGGTGCTTATTTTCGGCGTTCCGGCGAACTACGCCTGATAATTTTGGGTGATAACTCGAAAGCCCTGCACTCTCGACAGATCTGCTGGCGGGTTGGAGGCGTAGGTAGATGAAGGGGGTGTGGGGGGGGGGAGGCCTCCGCTTCAGCTTCACGTGTCTGGAAATTTTCCATGCCACGTGCCTATTCGAAGGCGACAGCAAAGTGCGCTAAAGGTTGAAGGGGGTGGGGTAAGGGGGTGAGGGAAGTGAGCCAAAGGCGTGCTGTAATCCTCAAAACTGTCACGCGACAATATTTATACACTATTCAAATCCCCTGTACGAACTTCCATGTCGCCGCGCTCTTTCGGAGGTACGTGCATACAATTCACAACTTCTGTGTAAGTAATGTATATGTTGAGGAATACTGGTTACATTTACAATGTTAATGATGTATGAACAAAGATTCGTGTATTTTAACAACCTGTTGCAGAGATTCATGCCCAAACTCTATGAAGATATCGAGGCGCAAGTGGCTCGCGATTTGGCACAAGCCAAGCATGTCGCGCTTACTACTGACTGCTGGACGTCGAATAGGCAGGACTGTGACTGCCCATTTCGTAGTCAACGGGGAATTTACGTCTGCTTCTCTTGACACATCAGTTGCTATAGGAGGACACGCAGCTATAAACCTGGACAATTACATCTTGGGGGGTTAGTAGGCAAGGTGTTTGCTATAACAACAGACAATGCCACTAACATCACAGCAGCGGTTAAAAGTTTGAACATCCAGCACATCCCATGGACTGCACATACACTGAATATAATGGTAAATAGTAACAGCATCACCAAAACAGAGCGTCGTGATGCGCTACTCTGTCTATTTTCTGATATTGTCAGGCATTTCAAGTAAGTGTGTGTTAAGGCTAAGGTCACAATAAATTATTTGTAGGTCACGGTATTGCTTTGGGGTCAAGGGGTATTTTCATTAAAGTACTAGTTCATTTTCCTCAATTCGCTTTATTTTTTTTATCTGTTAATTGTGCAATGTTATTACTATACAAAGTAAGATCTAAAGGGAGGCAGGTGGTCCAGAGTTGAGACTCGTCCAGCAATGCGTAACGCGCTGGAACAGTAAATTATTTATGATCCAGAGGTTTTTGGAAGTAAAGCATTATATCGTACAAGCGCTTGCGGAGATCGTAAATGGCCCACGAACTCTAACAGGTGGGGAACTATACATTTATGTTGCTATGTGACATGTTTTTTTTTTCAGAGATATATTACAATTATTATTTCAGCAGAGGAATGGAATATTCTTGAAGAAACAGCATGATCCTATATCCATTACAGAAGATGACGGTGATGTTGTCAGGGGGACGCTTATTACCTCTTCAAAGATAATTCCTTAGATGCATGGTCTCTTTCGTCAAGTTTCTGGAGTAAATCCCGAAGCGGACATTTGGAAAGATTTCCAAACCAATGTTTTGGGAGCTATGAGAGAAAGACTGTTCCAATATGAAAACCGTTCGGTTGCTCGAGGGTCAACTCTCTTAGATTTAAGAAAACGGCCTTTCGGGTAGCTGAACAAGCAGAAGAAGAGCATCTTCAGGTCAGTAAATATATTTCACTCATTAGATGACACACTTATAATAAATATGGTTATTATGTTAATAATTTGCATAATTATAATGTATTTACGGTGGAAATGGAGCTCAAGACTCTCCTTCGAGACGGATGCACGGAATGAGAACGACGAGCCATTCACTGAAACACAAAGTGGCTGGGAATCCCACCATCTGCTGGGAGACATGCCATATTGGATGCTGCCATTCTTTTTTTGCCAATATTTGGAGATGTTTCCTCTTCCAAGCACAACAGATACAGTGAAATATTGTTCCGAAAATCAAGGCAAACCGCTCCATGCGATAGCGTTGGGATTTTATCTCATTGTCCCTGTCACTTCAGTTCCCGCAAAATAGATGTTTTTCGCTGCAGGGCAAATTATTTCTGACAGAAGGTCATGTTTGTCTCCCAAGCAAGTTAGAATTATGATTTTTAACCAAGCTAATTCGTATTATGTGGATTAACTGTTAAACTATTATGTTGGTACGAAATAATCTTATTATAACTATGAATTCATTTAGTTGTCAGATAGGTGTTCGTCTGTGTGAACGAAGAAACAGGATCTAACGCGATCAAGACATTGGTATTGACTTGCGTTTGATTTTAACCAGCTACTTCAGTAGAATTAGAGGCATATAAATTATAGTATGCATTTGGAAAAAATATGTGCATAAGTAAATCTAATGTTTCAATAATGGACAAGTCTATAGCATCCTCTCACTCGTTGCATATCGTAACATACTGCCAGTATATTCAGTGCCATTTAATTAAACTGCGCGTCACAATTTCAATCGGAGAACTACCGGAGATACATTAGTAACAACTGCTCCGCTCTGCTCCTACCTTTCCCAGCTATAACCTCTGTGACATAAGTGACTCGGCTCAAATCTAAGGAGGTAAAAACTTCACATACTCAAACGTCAACAATAAGTGACTTCTGAGGGCGGAAAACTATAAAGCAATATCAATTATTTTAAACCGCGAACTTCAGACCTCTCATGACCCCCACCCTCATTTTTTCT